>CM041639.1:46029488-46067732 GCA_023333625.1 Bothriochloa decipiens
TTAGAGTCGAAAGGGTTTAGACTTAGTAGGACCAAGACCGAGTACATGAGGTGCGATTTCAGTACGACTAGGAATGAGGAGGGAGACGTTAGCCTCGATGGGCAAGTGGTGGCCAAGAAGGATACTTTTCAGTATTTAGGATCGATGCTACAAAAGGATGACGACATCGATAAAGATGTTAAGCATAGAATTTCAGCCGGTTGGTTGAAATGGCGTCAAGTTTCAGACGTCCTCTGTGACAAAAGGGTGCCTCAGAAGGTAAAAGGTAAGTTTTATAGGACAGCGATTCGGCCGGCGATGTTATACGGTGCTAACGTGCCTGAACCGTAATCTTTTTTCTTGTATCATTTATGTGTGCTTTGTTTTCATGCCTCTTTTAGGTTTTATCTCTAGCCTATCCTAACTTGTTTGGACAAAAGGCTATGTTGTTGTTGTTATACTGATATGAGAGGGGGCCTAGTCCATGACATCCTATATATAACAACCTATAAATGTCATGAGCATAGCCAGTTAGGCACACATTGAAGTTCGTATTTTCTTCTTTCCTTTGGAATAAAGCCTACTGCAGTAGATGCAGTAATGTATGTAAAATTAGCATTGTACGGCAATCCTTCTCATTTGGAGTTATACAACCAATACATGAAATTTCTCAAGAGCCATGTATAGCAGCATGTTAGTTGATAATCAATGATAAAGCTTTAAAAACTAAAAAGCACAAGAGCCAAAGTGATATGACTTCAGCACTCATATTCTGCTATTCAAGATAGCCTACCTGTAAAAATACATCAGTATGTGTTTTCCCTTCATACAATTGCAACTCTACTTTTCCACCAGCTTGTTTAAGGACATCCGCAAAATTTTCACTGTGCATAAAATAAAAAGAAGTATTCAGAGCCAGAAGATGGAGCAAGAAAGGATTATCTTGAACATAAAGAAAAATCAATGTTCCCTAATAATGATATAATGGTTATATGAGCTTAATTTCAGAAATGAAAACTAATAATGGCAAGAAACTAATTTTTAGGAACACAATTACAGGTATCAAGAGACGGTATTTGCAAAACAACAAATGAGTATAAGCATCTCTAACTTTTGTAAAATATTATTAAAGATCAGAGTCTAAATTGGAGTATTGGTTCCATCTACAAGTAGGATTCCAAACCAAAATAAATTGCTAAAATATGCCTACAGTTTTATTTGTATATTCAATTTAAATTTGATGTCAGCACCTTCATAAAAGAAGCAAAAAATCTCAAATAAAGTAGTGGAAATATAATAATCACTTGAGGTATCAATAACACAGTTAGAGTAAGCTAGCCCAAAACAAAAATAATCAACCTGGCAGATGATGGTATGGAATAATCTGCTGTTCCATGCAATAGTACAATCTGAGGTAGTAGAGATATGGTTTCTGCACTTAATTTTTTGGCGACAATTTCTGGTGAGAAGCGTGGCAGTGATTCCTCTCCCTCCATTATGCTGAAATCATGACTTGTAATTTAGTCAGCACTTATTCAATTGCAAAAAAGAACACCTCCACAAAAAAAGTACATCCACATTATTTACCTGAGAAATATTGAACGATAAAGACCACGTTCATGAAAGTGATCAACCAAATTTTGGATGTTGTATCTGCAAATTGCAAATAAGTATATACGTCATGTAGGATTGGCAACAATACCTTAGTATCTCAGTTTGGGACCAGCACAAACAGTGGTGGTAGTATGTTTTGTTTGACAAAAAAATTTATTATTTTTATTTCTAAAATGCAAAATTCAGACTGCCGAAATCCAAGAAGTCTGACCTTTTCTACAAGTGAAGGGCTAGGCCAGTTTCATAAATGAGATTTCATTATTCAAGCATGATGCAAGCATTTTTAGTGCTTTATCAGACAAATATTTTATGAGCTAGTACTATTGAGAAATGATTAATAATATGATTAAGAACATAAATTTACAAACATAATAAAATAGATGTCAAGGCTTTCAATTTCTCACCCTCCAGATAAACCAAAATATGCTTTTATTTGAGCCACATTCCAATAGGTACTCTCTCCCTTGGATTCTTTAACTGCTTGCTCTAAGAGAGCACAGGCTGCAATATGTGCTCCTGCTGATTGACCCATCAAGTAAATTCTGCAGATTCGTCATAAATTGACTTATTAATAAAAGTTAACAATTAAAATATACAAGATCTAAAGCAGAGAGGATACAGAGCTCAAAGAATAACTGGAAGTACTACTACTTGCAAACAAATGGCAAAGTATCACTTACTTATTAGGATCCCCTCCAAAGCTAACAACATTGTTACAAATAAATGATATTGCCTCAGAAGCATCGCTGACCATGTCGCTTATTCTTCCTTGAGGGAAATTTCTGCCAGCCATATTTAAATTTTGCCAATCAAGCAAACAGAAATCAACCAGTCAATACCCAAAATTAATTAAAAAATACAGGTCAAAAACATATTGGTGAATTACATGTATTTGGTGTATACATCACAAAATTCTTTTAAGGCATCAGCACCTGTAATCAATACAAGCTACTATAATTCCTCTCTCTGCTAACCGCCTTCCAAGAAGAGCACCCCACGCCTTGTAACTGAATATAAACCACATTAGTAAGAAAGGAAAGCCACCATGAATGAACCTTTTAATGTAATCTGATTTGTGAGGAAATTGCCACTTACCCAATGATCCAAGCTCCACCAGTTACAAATGCCACAACTGGACTGAATTTGCTGTTATCTCTGGGCATGTACAAATCCAACCTGCATAACACCTCTGGATCTACTGTTACAAATGCTCGAGGACGCTATATAGCAGATTAGCAGGTGACTTTCTTTAATCTTTACTTACCTATTTCTTGGTTGTTCTCCATAAACTACACTTCTAATAACCTGACTTGAAAAGAAATAGTAGTACCCAACTGGAAACAAAGAAAAAAAAGGGGGTATAAATATTTGTTGTTAGAATTTGTTATGCCGATCATATTTCAATACTATCTATCAACAGCATATAAGGAATATAGAGGCAAAGAATATGTAAACACAATTAATATTTTGAGATAACAAGAAGGTAATCCCTTATGGCACACCTTTTATGAAACCAGGCATGAGTAAAACTGCATATACAAGGAGTGCAATAAGCTGCGAAATCCACCGATAACCAACCCTGAAAATCACAAAAGCATGTCAGAAATTCAACCATGACGCTCTGATGCATTTGTGAAATGCGGTGCATGGAAAACAAATTTTATCTTGAGCTAGAAGTACAAATTAACATTTTGCTGCATCCAAGCAAAAGACAACATCCCTTAGAAACAATGTTTTAGTAACTTGCTCCCAATATGTAAGGTTCTTATAAATTACTATTACCCTTGACCACCCCGCATATGGGACACATCAACTGTAATAGTACACAATAATCAATCGGAGAGGTATCACTGTGTGAGACAAACGGTAACCATCTAACCACCACCGATCAACGAAACGAGTAATATTGGTAAACACAGATCACCCGAGGTATCCGAGCAGGGTGAATGCGAGTCCCGTGACGAGGTACGTCTCGGCGGCGGCGTGCCCGACGTCCTCCCGGAAGGTGGAGCGCCTGCCGTCGCCCGCGCGGCCGCTGCGGGGGCTCGAGAAGTCGAGCGGGACGGGGCCCGTGCGGCGGCGCAGGCCCTGCTGGGGCCCGCCGCGCGGGAGGAACGCCTCCCCCTCGGCGCTCGAGGCCCCGCCGGTGGGGTGCTCGCTGGTGTGCTGCATTGCCACGGAGATCGGCGGGTGCGAGGGTTCCGGCGGCTGTGTAGGGGGGCGAGGTGGAGTCATGGAGAGAGGAGGAGGGGTGGCAGGGGAGCGGGGAGGTTGGGGAAGCCGGAAGCCAAAATTAGGAGGCGGATGAGCGCGCTAGTCGCGACGGCGAGAGTGCTCGCCGCAGCCCGCGTGTCGCCGGTGTGTCATGTGTGACCCGCGTGTGGCCGGTGTGTCATGTGTGACTGCAAGGGAAGGGGGACGCGGACTCATACCTTCAGTAAGTCACGCCGTAACTGGCGCATCCTCATCCACCGTTCAACGGAGATCCAGCGGCTCACAAGCAATCAAGCATGGAATATGAGTATTTTATTTTGGCAAGGACACACGGACACAGAAAAGACTCCTACAGAGTACAGACTACAGAGCATTGACGGTGCTCCTCCGCGCTGGTTCATGGGCCGCCGCGCCGCGGTCACACACCGCCGCAATGTCCCCGGCGGGGCTTGCCTGTGCAGGCCCTGCGCTCTCGTGTGGTTGCACAATCCTGCCTAAAACACCGCTGTCGTCTCCCCGGCGGCAGCAGGCACGGCCAACCACCACACCGCGTGGCCGTGGATGCCCATGTCCTTGAGGAACTTCGTCCCCACGACCGCTCCTGATTGCCGACCGCCGTCGTGCCCGCTCGTCGCTTTACTTTCCGCCTCCACGCTCCAGGGCCAACAAGCCGATCGTTTGTGCGCCCAGCTCACCTCGCCACGCACAGCTCGCCTTGTCTGCTGCGGCTGAGTGGGCGCGTCCCCGTGGCGGCTCTCGGCTGGGGAACAACCCCGTGACGGCGGCAAGGGGTACGGCAACGCCGCGCCGAGCCCCCAGTCGCTCCTGCTGCTCAGCCAACTCCACCGCTCTGCAAGCCACTGCACTGCTCCCCGGCCACGCCCACGCTTGAGGCCGCGGCTGCGCATGGCGTCGGGATGTGGCGACGCCGCTCTGTCCGTGCGCTGCTGGTGTCGGTGGTGCGTTGCGCTCGGCGACCTGTGGTGCTGAGAGCGTGTGCGGACGGCGCGGGCCTGGGCATGGCAAGCGCAGTTTAGCGTAGAAGGCGACGCGGATCTGGAGCGAGGCGAGCTAGCAGCCAGCACTATGAGCGTGTGCAGTGAGCTCGCGAACGGTCCTCGTCTCCACGCGGACGCGCCGCCGCCGCGCGCCACCGCCATGGGGGCGCGACGCAGCCGACCACCACGGCCGCCGTGAGGATGCGCCCCGTCCGAGCGCCGCTGCCGTGGGATGCGCCCTGGCCAAGCGCGCCTGCGCCGCCATCGCCACGCGCGGATGTGCCCCGGCCAAGTTAGCAAGCCAGCCTGGGCAAGACCGCAAGAGGAGCAAGGAGGCTGGGCAGCCTTTTGATCTGGCTTGGACGGTGGATGTGGCACCGCCAGTTACGGCGTCACTTACTTAAAGGTAAGGTACCGAATCTGCGTCCAGGGAAGGGAGGCAAGGAGGACGACGAGGCGCGGCTAGGGCGCGGGGTGAACCGTTGGGCCTCACGAGAACAGAGAACTCACGAGGCCCACGAATCTTCTAAAACCGGTGGTGGTGGGCTGGGCCCCATTTTGATGGGCAAGGCCGTGGGCAGCGAGACTACAAATTGTTGGGCCTCTTTGACTGGGTTGCCGTTTGGGGTTTGCCGACCGCGAGTCCTCGACGACACGCGGCGCCAAGCTGGCTTTGCGCGTGCGGCGCCGGCGCGTCTGCATGCGTCCGGAAACGGAGACCACGGTTTTGAGCGGGGTCGACAACCTGGGCCCGGTCGGCCGGTCCACGGTTTCAGGCTGTTACGATGCGCGTCGGCCGTTGCGCAGCGCACAGGTCGATCGGTGCACGACACATGCACGACGGATGGGCTTCCTCTGCATCTGCTCGGCGTGAAAAGCGGATCACGATCACGTTTCTCGGTGCTACCGCGCGACGCCACGCCACCACAAGTGATTTCGACGGGGAGACTGGTGAGGAGATTTTTTTAGCTCAAACATAAATGCTCTCTCCGTTTTAAATTATAGTTTATTTAATTTTTTATCTTAAATTTGATCATTCATCTTATTAAAAAAATTTAAGTAAATATAGTTAAATTTAAATTATTTTTAAAGATATTTTATTAATAAAGCAAGTCATAATAAAAAAATAATATTTTAAATAAATTTTTAAATAAGACAAGATGATAAAAAAATCAAATAAACTGTAATTTAAGACAGATTGATAGTTTAGAAATTTTTGTTTTCTTTGATCTACAAAGTAGCATTTGGCCGAGCGCTGCCAATATGGCCCTAATCCGCAAAAAAACTAGATCGCGTTAACATGTAAGAAACGAGAGAGACTGGGCAGCAAGGTTGAGCAAATTCGTCGAAAATATGTACACATTTTCTGCGTTCATCCATGTCACCAACCATCAATAAGTTTTTTGAGTTACATTATCTGTGTCAGTTATCCTACATTGACCTGATGAGCATCTTCCTAATATAACAAAAAAGAACACAGAGAACAAGTAATCATTGCGGCCGCCGGTGAGCGAGAATGCGAGATCGATCCATCCCATCAGAGGGCATCATGCGACGCCGAGGAAGTCGAGCGCGGACTTGGCCATGACGGCGGCGAACTCCTGGAAGCTGATGACGCCGTCGCCATCAGCATCGGCGTCGCGCATCATGCGCGTGAGCTCCTCGAACGTGAGCGGCTGCCCGAGCCGCGCCATGGAGCGCGCGAGCTCGGCGGCGGAGATGTAGCCGTTGCCGTCGCGGTCGAAGGCTCGGAACACCTCCAGGAGCTGGGCCTGGTCGACGAGGTGCGTCTGCGTGGTGAGCAGCGGCGCGATGGCGGCCGCCAGCTCGTCGAACTCCACCAGGCCGTTGCCGTCCGCGTCCATGGCCGCCAGCAGCGCCCGCGCCTCCTCCCCCGTCGGGCGCAGGCCCAGGGAACGGAGTAGAGCTGCGAGCTCGAGTTGGGTTAGGCTGCCGTCGCCGTCCATGTCGAAGCGACGGAAGATCTCGCGGAGCTGCTTCAGCTGGCTCCCGCGCAGCTGCGGGTGTGGGCCATGTGGCTGTGGCTTCGGCGCCGGAGAAGAGGCCGCCGCCGCCGGTGCTGACCTTGTCATTGTGTGCGCGGTGCGCCTAGAGGAGACGTGTGGAGAAGACGGAGACGGAGGACGAACTCAACTGAAGGGTGCGGGCTGCGGGGAGATGATGAGGAGACGGTGACCGGGGTTATTTATGGAGGGGGGTGGTGGATCTACCGGGAAGACGCGTCGCGGGTTGGAGACAGTGGAGACCTGCGCTGCGACTGACCGAGCCATGGAGGGGAAGGTCCCCGGTGGCTGCGCCTGCGCGTCAAAACGGCTTGGGCCTTTGGGGCTTTAGTTTTTTTTTTCTTTTTTCGTTGCAACTTGCAACTGACTGCGAGGTTAAGTTAACCTCTATTTTTGGTTAATTTCAAAAAAAAGTTAACATCTATTTTTGGCTGCAGACTGCAGTTGCAACTGAATGTGGGGTCAAGTTAGCTGCAAATTTTAACCTCTATTTTTTTGTTACAAACTTGAAATTGCAACTGACTATTGAGTAGACGTAGCATTGTCACATGAGTTGTACAGGAATTCAGTTTAATTTCACAGAAAAGATATAGGATTGAAAAAATTCCTGTTTTTCAGTATATTCAGCAGTCAGCACCGTTCCATGCTGGCAACGGTTGTTTACATGTCCAGCGGCGATTCCGTGTCTGAACTCTACCGACGACAAAAAGATTGGTGAATTCAGTTTGTTACACTGCCTGGCTGTGGTGTGCACCAGGTAGCTAGACCAGGAAGATGCAGAGGAAGGAACTGAAAGGCTGAAACAGAAAGAGCCAAAGGATTGCTGTTGACGGTGGACATCAGCGGTTCAAGATTAGCAAAGGGAGAATCTGACAGCTCCCGGCCGACCCCTGCTGGTTGGTGCTCTCCCATAAACACAAACAAATAGAGATAGGAGTGGTTCGTCACTCATCAGGGCGTGATCGATTGGTCATGCATGCAGTATCGTTTTCTTCTACTCAATAATTGGGCCTGTTCGTACATGAATATTTCAGAGCTATCTGTTCATCAGTACATGGGTTCAAAGTTTCTGCATAATTTATTTATAAGTCAACTGATTAGCGGCTCAGAAGCAGAAACCTTTTGCTTTCTCCGTTTCTCTGCACTCAGAATTACATGTATTCTGCGAGAATTCTTTCTACATCTACCATGAACACGCCAGATTGACATGTCATCCATTTAGTTTTCATTTCATGTTCGATTCTCTTCCATATCTGCAATGCCACAGCCTTAGTTTTCCCTGAGCACGGAAACAGTTGGGTCAACAATCCTTTTCCCGTTTTCCATATGCAGCAAATGTTCCCACCAACAGGGATTCACATTGCCTGCCAAAAATCCTCATTTGAGGGTTTCTGCCTAGCTGCTATTTTTCCTCTCAAATCCTGGAAAAAGGAATTTCCATCGCCCAGGAAACATAAACGAGCAAGCCCGGTTCTTTCATTCATTTGATAAAAACAGAGTTACAGGATGGATGGACAGAGAATTTACATAAGCCGATAAGCGCACTAGCTCCATTAACCAGTTTGCTTCTCCAGAAAACAAATGCAATCGACATCCACGAGATCTAGAGGCCATTCTTCAGACCACAGCTCCAGCAGGTTTCCATCTATCATGGGCCTCTATACTGTCGGAAGCATGCAAGGCATCCTGGTCGCTGATCTACAGGGATCATGCCTCCACCTTTTGATGTGTCGATTGCCTCCAGCATGGACACCACCTCAGCCATCTCAGGTCGCTTGTCAGGGTTTGCGTCCCAGCAACGCTTCATGACATTTGCTAAAGAGCTTGGACAGCAACGTGGAATCTCTGGCCTCAAGTTCTGTAGACAAGGTAGTGTTGTATCGTCCGCTTGCTCAGAATTCAGCAGCTAAGCAGTGCCAAGCAGGAAACATGAAAGGCACATAAACAGATCTTTACCTGACGAACAACAGCAGATGTGACCTCTGAGAAGCTCAAATCAGGATATGGCATATCACAGCAATATATCTCCCACAAACAGATTCCGAAGCTATAAACATCACATTTCCTGTTGTAGGGATTTCCATTGAGAACCTGCACATGAATTCCCAAAATAAGACACATAATACATAAGCAAATAGAATTATACAACTGCACTATGCAAAAATGTCTTTCTTTGTTAGATTATTATGCTAGACCTAAAACTGATGACATCACGAAATAAAAGGCACATCAGCTGGGGGGATGAGTGTCCCAGGAAAACCTCAGGTGCCATGTAACCAAGTGTTCCAGTTTCACCGGTCATATCACTGGGGTTAGCAGCTTCAAGTCGAGCAACTCCAAAATCGGCAATTTTCACAGTTCTTGTTTTATCAAGAAGCATATTTTCAGTCTTCACATCACGATGCACAATCTTCTTGGAATGAAGATAACTTAATCTAATGAAGATTTAAAAGTCAATACAGACAATATTATAAATAAGAAACAGTAAGACAAAGATTCAGCGAGAGGATGAACCAGTAAAATACTAACCCCCTGGCAAGGTCAAGAGCAATTTGGACAACGACCTTAAAAGCTAACTTCCTTCTCCTGTTCTTTATCAGAAATGATTTTAGTGCACCACCAGCAAGGTACTCCACAACAACACAGCAGATATTTGTTGGCATGCCAATGTGACCGTTTTCTGTTTGAATATTCAGATCCCTTGCACCCATTATAGCTCCAATAAACTGTATGGAAAAAATCAAAGCTGTTGTTACAGTAGCTGACAAACAAACAGACTACTGAAGAAACATGAATCCTGATAAGTCAATTCTACACCATTTTCTCTAATGCTAGAACTATCCCCCAGCTTTTCGATTTGAACATGTAATAATTGAGATTCTCTTCATCTTTATCATGACTAGAGAAATAGTGACCATGGATGTATAATAGCATAACATGTGGGAGGCTGCTAGATTGACTTACTTAAACTACGGTTCAAGCATTCGATTTGGATCAGATATCTGATTTTGTGCACAGCAGTTACTTAGGCAGAATAGCTGTGCAGAATGTTCTGCTCCTACAATGAGAATCATTACATTGTTCCCCTTTGATACCGATATATTTCAAGGAGTGATGAAGGAAACGAGATATCTAATTAGGTATGCTACAACAATGGGACAACACACTAAATCTATCAATGCAATGCCCTTCATATGCAATCCAGAGAAACAAGTAGGGCTAGTAATGCATGATACTGCACTGAAGGCGCGTACCAATTTATCACCATTTCTTCAAATACAACTGGATATAAAGTAAAAAAAATGAGGAAACAAACAATGTCTTCTTTAGCCAAGCAGTACCTTAGTTACATTTGGATGGTCAAGCTTATGCCAAACAGAAACCTCTTGTGCAAAAGCTGCTCTTAGTGCTTGAATGTCTTGTTCTGACCTATGACCATCCTCTCCCCAATCAAGTAGTTTCACTAGAAAGTATCAAAAGTCAAAATATCACATAAGAAACTGGCAGACCAAAACAAGAACACAGATTTGTAGCGATCAGGCAATCGAGGTAGATTTGAGAATTACAGGTAGTAGGCCAGTAGGTGAATAAAACATAGGATACTATGTGCTTCACTATCCAAGCTACAGTTGGCTATACATACTCAATTGAGATGTTTGTTTTAGAAATTGACCATATTACTACTATCCCCGTATAAAGGATAACATCATCCAGTATATTCTTTTGGTACTGAATTGTGGGCAAACAACTGATTGCCAAATCCTGGAAGCCATGCCAGGATAAGAGAACTGAGTGAGTGAAAACAATCACTGTAACAGGGCATGCAATCTATACAAGCAGAGCACCTGCTTGAATCACTCAACGTGTGCTGGAATATACTTAGGCAAGTACTGTAGGATGGATCAGCTAATAAAGTTCTTCTACGCTGTTACCATGTCATGCCAGACAGTCTATATCTGGTGAAAATGATAGTCTTAAATCTGGTGAGAAAATCTAGATTGCATCCGGCCGTACTGAAAGGTCGTCATCTCTATCTCTCTGCCTTTGTGGAATCCCTAAAGCAACCCAACAACTGCCGCATTTCTGCTCCAAGTGATCACAAGAATCATGACTAGGCGATGGTCCCGGTTCACATGAGTGACCAAAAGCCGCCCTATCCATCCAACTGATGTCACGGGGCCGCACTCGCGGCACGGGAAGCCCCCAAAAAAGCAGCGCGTCAACTCCCGCAATTTGCCAAAAGAGGCAACAGAAAGCAAGCAGGGGGAGCGCGTCGGGCATGCACGCGACGCGAGCCGCCGACGGTCCCAACTGGCGCCGCATTGGCAGTCCGTGTCCGAAGCGGCGGTTCCGGCGACACGAGACGAGCGCGGGCGGGAGCGGCCGTGCGGGGTGCGTGTGTGGCGTGCAGAGGACGGACGGACAGAGCGGCGGCGGCGGCGGAGTGGTAAGCTACCTGCGACGTCGTGGGCGTCGTAGATGCCGCGGTGGACGGTGCCGAAGGTGCCGCGGGCGATGATGCCCTTGACGACGAGCTTGGCCGGGTCGATCTCCCAGTCCTCCCGCCGCGGGCGCCGGGAATGCTGCCTGTTGCCGGCGCCGGCGCCGCGATGGTCGGCGGCGCCCCCGGAGGCCTCCTCCTTGCGCTTCTCCATGGTCCAGGCGCGGCTGAGGTGGCGCTCCAGCTGCTCGTCCAGGCTCTTGAGGTCGATCTGGTCCGCCCGCACGAACCCCCCGTCCCCGCCTCCGCCGCCGCCCTCCTTCATGGCGTCAGTCAGTTGCCGCGCCGCCTCGCCTGATCGCCTCGGGGCTCCCCGCTTCCGTGTGATGACTGGGGTAGTGGGTGGTGTGGCCTGCGGTTGCTGTTCCGGCCCTGCGGTTAGGCTAGCGAGGAGGCGGAGGGGGGAGGAGGAGGGTGGCGAGGCGTGGGAACGGCAGGCATGTGAGCTCAGCACATGGGCTGCCTGCCGAGTGGCCGAGGCAGCGAGCGGAAGCGGACGGACGTGTGGGCTCGCGTCGCGGGGCCCAGCGTGGGAAGAAGGGCTTTTCACAGGCTCGTTGCCAAATGAAGTGGGCTGCGGTGCGCTGCGCTCGCCGGAGCGGCTGCTGGATCGGCGGCGGGGTGCCGCGGGTGGGTGGAGCGCGCCGTATTTATACACGCGCCGCGGGTCACGGTCACGGACGGCTGGAGCATGACTTCTGCGTACCAAACTACCAATGCCTACTACTAGTCTACTATCAAGTGTCCAAGTGGTCCTGTAGAACAATTTTCAGTATTTTCTCTGGTTCTATACAAGTACAGAAAATCTATATTAATTGACTCATCTTGCGATCCTTCAGCATGTACACGTATAGACAAATAATATGTTTCTATGTGCACGAATAGACAAATATGAATAAATTGCAATCACTTGACTGCATGCGTGCATTTGCATCTAGCGAGCCATGCATACCAAAAACGAAATCTCTTGCAAGAGCTAGATTACGCGGCCATTTCACACCGTCAGGGTTTTGCTTCAAGTGGACAACCAGGCAGCCAATCATAATCATACTACGTGAACTGCATCAAAACTGCCGTGCAAAGCTAAATTCGTGTAACCAATCACGCCCTATGACTTAAAACGGATGAGTGAGGTCGGTGTGTCTTCCAATCAGATTTCCATTGTTCGCCAAAGTCAAATCCAATCGCGCTAGGCAGCTATCTACGTTGAAAAATCAAGCAAAGAGCCAAATTACAAACAAGCCGTCCGCGCTCAACTGCTGAATCACAAGAGCAAGACGTACAGTATTCTTGTCTCCTGCCTTTCACACTTCTTTTTTTCGCCGATCAGGGTAGGGGAGACAGCCAAGATTAGCTTACGCTTTTTTTTAGATTATTAAGCATGAAACATTCCGGCCTTCACAATCAAGATTAGTTTCCGCTGGCTCACTGGCTGTGTCGCCCCCGGGTTGGCGAGCTGGTGTGGTTGTGGATAACGTTTTCTTGTGAGGCCTGGCCCCTGCATCGCTTTCTCGCTTCACTTCACATCCGCAACCACGTCGTCGTCGTCGTCGTCCTCGTCACATTTATCGAGACCCGGCATGGTTTTCTTGCCTACGTGGCCGGCGCAGTCAGCTCCTGTGAGTCAAACCCACGGTGGTGGCCGGTTGCCACGTATTTGTCGCCATCCAGAAACTGCGGCGCTTAGCTGCGCGCTCCGTGCTCGTGACGTGCAGTGGACTGAGCTGAGTGCGACGCTGCGCCTTGTGTTCTGCTACTTGACTTCTACTGGCATGCGAATATTGCATGAACTTAAGAGTATAATAGTTCGTCTAAGTATAGCTTTTAGACATTAATAATGTCTGTGGATAGACACGTATCAGTATCATGAATCTATCTATAGCAGATCCTGACCGTTTTTTTTTTTTGAAGGAACAGATCCTGACCCTGTCTTCTTGGGCTACGTCTCCAACCATTTTTTTAGCCCCTGTTGTGGGCGTCAAACCTTGAGAAGATTTGCGCTTAGTTTAGATGTAGTGTAGGAGAACAATATTATCCAGGTGATCTGAGTTTCAACTTCAACAATCAACATGCTGAACAATAATATATGCGTATATCCAGGTGACCAGGTGATTGCAATCCACCACTGGACCGCGACTCGATGATAATATATGGATAAGGATTCAAGACCGGATGTGTATATACTACATCCTATCACTATCACCCCAAGTCCAAAAATGCAAGAAGCGTTGGATTCTTCTGACTTTCAAAAGTCACGCAGCTATCATGATGCAACGCGCCCTGTCATGGTCAGGACTCAGGATTTGATAGCTTCTCGGGGTGTGGAATTCCACTTGGTTACAGCTGCATGTCTAAGGACTAAGATGGCTAAGATTTACAAGGCTCTGACGTAAAAGATCCTAGCGATTGAAAGAAGACCACAACCAGCCTGCGGCTAGAATATCCTGCCAAGAGGCTTCAGTTCTGTTGGCAAATGATCGTAGTTGCCCGAATCAATCTGTGTCTGGAACATGGGCCGCTTCCCGTACTCGCGCAAAACACCTTGTGCCAAGTGCTCCTTGCTTGGTGTCAGCATGACATAGTTTGGATCAGCTCGTTGGTAACTGCATTTCATTAAAGTTCATGAGCAAAATGTACTCAGAACAACATTTTTTAAATATAGTATTAGAATGAAAGAGGATGATTCAGTCACAGGACATAAATGACAGAACCTGGCTTGTCTAAGGTCCTCAACACGAAGGCCAAATCCATATGATGTTGTGCCCTTTGAATGATCATTCACAGCTGTAAACAGAAACAGGGAGTCCATGCAGCCAGTCATACTTTGCAGTTCTCCAAAATTATACATACAAATTTAATATTGGAGTAAACCACAACCAAATGCCATATAGTAATAACAAAGTAAAGTAATATTTTCAGACTACATACAGCCATGAAGTTTGTGCTGCTCGTCATGCTTACGTTAAAATTGAGAAGTTATGAAAAAAAACTTCAAATTCTAAGTGCAGGGTAAGAAATAGTACATAGTAGAAAGATATCACTAGGTCAGCAATTACCAATTTATACAGAAAATTAGATCAAAGAAACTGAAATAACTCTTTTACTGAAACAGTATTCATGGATCTTGCTTTTAGGAAAAAAGACAGAATACAAAAGCTTGATTGCTTGAAATTGAATACCTGTTACACTAAATGTAAAGGATGGTCTCCACCATGATTTGAATGCCAGAGCTACAGAAGACTTGGAAGGACCAAGCTTTCCCTGATAAGCAAAGAGCAATGTACATCAATTGAAGAAGTGCTGAGACAGTGAAGAGGTGAGGGGGTGCCAATCCATTCCACCTTTTAAAGCACCACAAATTTGTTCCACCTAAATGGCTTCCAAAATTCCAGAAAAGGATGAAGGAGTGCCATAATTTTTAACATATATGAAGATTGAGAATACATTACTGGTCAGGGTTTCATTTTTGGACGAAACAAACTTTCTTCAATTGTTAAGGTGAGATGTGCACATGGTGCAGTGCAAGGTGACAATGCAGCGCATATTCTTTCTAAAATAAAGGCCTAACAGATAAATAAATATATTTAACCTTCAATAGAAAGTTTTTGTTAGCTTGCCAACTTGCAGCCAACTGAAACGAGTTGCCATCCCCACTCACTTTATCTTTATCAACCCTGCACGTGCACAGTTTGAAAATGTAGTTAGTGAGTTGGGTTAATTTTGAACAAAGTATATTCCTTCACTAAAGTCTTACCTGGCAGCCAACTCAAGTCCAAAGTCAATGTAGTTTGTAATGCCAACAACCTGATCATCTTCAAAAGGATTTTTCACCTGGTAAACATAGGCCATGCATACTGTCACACAAATTTCAATTCGGAAACTCATATGATAGAATTCTACTACTGAAATGTATCTAAATCAGAAAAAAAAAGTAAAACAGGAAGTCAATCTATAGCCCCCTCTAATAAAAAAATATATGATGGACCAATAAAAGACTACTTTGATGACATGTATTGGCTTAATACAATTAATCAATAATCAATGGCATGGAACAACAACCCAAATGACATGTTCAGCTTCAGTTTAATAGTGGCAGACGTGGACCTCAATTAATGACACAACAGCATATGAGTAACCTGAATCTCAACTGTAGTAACAGTGTAATAAGAAAGGACAAGGACTCTTCACAAATAAAAAATGAAAGAACTGCCCTTACCCTTCTTTGAACAACCAGGTGCTGATAGAATGATGTGGTTAGCTGTGTGTCAAGGAAAAAAATCAATTCGAGGCAGCCAGCATTATTTAGATAAAGAAATTCTTTAGCTAGCATCACCGGCAACTGCTTGACTTATGTCAGTGTGGTAATTTGATGTTTAGCCCATAACTAATAGTTTCTAAAAGAAGACATTTGCCAACACAAAAGAATAAAAGAAAGCATATCCATCCAGCTCATTGTTCATTGCATGTTTTAATGTGATTATATTGAGTTCTTTAACAAATGAATCTACAAAATTTTACAAATGAGATCAAACAGCAACTTTTAAAATTCATACATTATTGTGTGTAAACTATAGACTCAAAGTGCATACAATACGCCAATAAAAAGTGAAATATTACGTTTTCTTATGCATCAATAATGTTCTTAGATAGATCACAAAAATGAGTATATAGCTACTTTGCAAATTACATATCTTAATCCATACACAAAAAAAATCATCGCTCCATCAGAGACAGCAAATAGTTTTTAATCTTGTTAAAAGATCATAGCAGTTGCAAAATAATAAACTATCTGAAGCTTACTTATTGAAAACTATGTACAATTACAAAGCAAACCTGTGTACTTCTGGCAAGTTCCAGGGAGAAAATGAATGAAGGGCTGAGGGGGCTAGTTGAGCCAACACCATAACTGATTGCACAATTCCAGTTCTCCAGGTCTGTAAATGGCACAGGTTGCTTTCTGCCACCTATTGCAGAATAGACAGGATAGAAAATAAGGGTTAGCAGCAAAAGCAGAAGGCTCAAAACATATAAAAATAATAAACATCCACATGTATTATCTGCTAGCAGGGACGGCACAAAGCATTCAACAAAATATTGGAACTTAGCAACGACGATGACAACAAAGCCTTTTAATCCCAAGTATGTTAAGGTAACCTATGAAAATATTGGAAGATCTAATAGAAATAGTAACTGTAGAGAACTTCAAAGCTTGATACATCTTTGCAATAGTGAAAACTTCCTGGGACTAAAAGGCTTTGTAATTTTGGTTGTTGCAGATCAATGCCAAAAGACACGTACAGCTGACAAATAACAGTACACCCACAGCATGCAAGTATAGTACCTTCAGTGGTGAATAACACAAAGAAATGTAAAACAATTAATTGATGTTTTAAGAGTCATATATCCATCTAAAAAATAGAAATTTGGGTCATTTAGCCTGGTAATACTCACTAAGTGGCTTGTATTGTACTCCTGCAGTTAAGCTCCCTTTTCTCCCAACTAACCATGCACCAAAGGGTACCTCACCGGATACTGCAAAGAAAGGAACGAGGATAACATGTTAGACCTGAACATAGCTACATAAGAATATTGTTAAGGAACAATCCAATACATTAAATAGATTCAAATCTATGGAGGTGCATCTAATTGTTATATAATCCTTAATCAAAATTCAAAAAACAACAACAAAGGCACTTAATCCTTAACAAGTTGGGGTAGCAATCCACCAACAAAAAGACAGAAAAGAAAAGAGGTGTTTTAGCAGTAGATAGATGTATACAAGCAATTGGCAGAAAGGATGCCCCAACAGATAAATTCTCTGAACCATATCTTACACCCATGACCCCGTAATCTTCTGAACGCACCCTACAAAAAAGACAAACATAGCTCTCTCATTGTGATCATTTCTAATTATATTAATAGAATATAATATAATTAACACTGGACCAGAAAAACAATCTTCAACAACCAACATTAAAGCTTCTGGAAACCTATCTAACAGCACTTTGCATTATTTGGAAACATAAACAAGATATATGGCCTACCTGTTCCCCATTAGCAAAGGTAGTGTTCCAAAGGCACCAATACGATACTTAGGATCATACGCACATGACCTCAGCTGCAACAAGCTGAAATAAAAGGAGATTGACAAATTGTTATTCACATGTTTTTCATACATAAAAGTGCTGACAAGCATTATTATAGCCCATCAAGCCAGAAAGTGCTTACGGATTTGAAGTTGATACAAGAAGGTCCACAAAGGTATGCGGGTCATACAGTTCTCTAAAAAAAGGTGAAGTGTTTTTGTTAGTATAACAAAGGTAGGACTAATATGAAGAGTTTAGAAGCTATGAGATCCACCTCTGCCAGCGAAATAGAGCATCCCCTTTTACTTCTGTTCCACTATTTTTATCAGCAGCGGCAGACACCTAGTGACATTAAGGTAGGCAAAAGCTTTTCGTGAAGTAATAAAATATTTAAAAATGGATGAACTGGAACAAAATCTCCTAAGATTTCAATTGGCAGTTGCAACAACTATAACCATTCTACAAAACTGCAAGCAAATCAGTGGCTTTATGGACATATGATTGCACTAAAGGCACCATTTCAAAATCTGGTACAAGGTTGTATGTAATATCAACAAATATATATGTGAAGACCTCAGTTTGTGGCACTATGCAACATCCAGGAAAGACTGCTATCATAATTAAAACACAACCACAGGGAACATCAACAGAGTGTCCTTTCCAGAACAGAAGCCAATAGTCACTAGATGAGCCCAATTGCAGTCCTTTCGCTTCTGCAGCTCTAAAAGACCTATTTTCCTCTCCCTTCTTACTGACCTAGCCTAGCTTTGTTGATCTTGTTTATGCTTGTACAGCCTGTGTAGTTCTCTTTGTTGTAGCCCCTCTTTGTACAGTGGTGTTGTTTCTTTTTTGCTGTTGATTGTTAATAAAATCCTTACAGTGGGGGCCTCCCCTGCTGTAGTTAAAGTTCAAAAAAAAATAACCATGCCATGCTAATGGCAACCAGAGCTATGAAATGATAATTCTTTGAAAGAAAGATAAATCAAAAGGAAAGAAAATGATAGCAGCTTTAACAAATAAAAAAACTGACAATAGGGGTCACCGGGTCAGTTGGTGATTTACTTAACACCAATTACCTCCTAAACAGACAGGTACCATGATGTTGAAAGGGTAAAGAAACAGGAGACAGTAGCAGAAATGACAGGTAATGTTTGACAGGATACAGTAGCAATCAAATCAACGTGAGGATCTTCCAGGGGCTTCAACATGATCCTTGAGGTCATATTCCCAGCTTGATCGAAGTAGTCCTCAAAAAGGTTGTGCAGCGAGAGCTTCCCAAACATTAGCTCATATGCTGGCACCGCCATCCTGCATGTTCAAGACTAGCACCGCATTAAGTAAAGCACAATGCAAAACCAAGGCTGGCATATGTGCAACCCCAAGTGCAATGTAGACATGTAGTGATGTCTCATCCTTCCAGGAGGACTAACATTAACCTCATAACCTTATTAAAGGGTATGCAGGAAAAGGCATCTGCCAGAGATGCGTGTGCTCCAGCCTCCAAGGATAAGCAAGCTACCAGAATTGAGACGCATAAGGCACAACCATACAGCGAACTGATGTTAACAATCTAACGCATTTCACCAATCCACAGTTCTATTTCACACTATGAGAGCAATCAAGCGCGATTGCTTGGAAGCATGATTAACCATGACGATTAGGCCGTTTAAGTGTAGCAGTTATGCAGAGCATAGGTCTACGGCTGAATCACCAGCCGATATTTGTGCAGAGTGAGGCTACCTTAATTGGCTTCGCTGCCTTAACACAAAGGAAAGGGTTCGGAACGGAGAGGAGACGGGAAGCAGCGAACCTGGTGCGGGCGGCGATGGGAGGGTAATCGAAGAGCGGCGGCACCAGCACCATCGGCGGCGGCGGCTCCGCCTTGCTGAAGAATATGCCCATCTCGCTCGCCCTCGGCTCAGCGATCTACAGAAGTTCTGCGGCGGCTCCTCCTCCCTCGAACTCCACCCACAGCGGACGCCTCTTTTGCGGCGGCGGCGAAACACCAATGCAATTGTTCCTGTTCCGGGTCGGCGGCGCCGCGGCGGGGGCTTAAAAGATTGCGCAATGGTAATACAGGTTAGTTCAAGGGGCTCCGCTGCAAAAATGCTGTAAACTGCCGCTCTAGTGCTGATCCCCACCGCTAAATCCCCATCTTACGGCCGACCGAGCAAGGGAATTTGGGATGGCGATTGATCTCGAATGGCTCGCTGATCAGGCTTCCTACAAGTGAGCTCTCGTCCTAATAAACTCCTAATTCCCCAGTCACACATACACGCGGCGCGAGTGGGGGAGCTCTCCGCTGCTCCCGTCTCTCGAAAGGCAAAACCCTAACCCTCGCCGGCCGCCGCCGCCGCCCGCCGCCATGGACAGCGACAGCGACGAAGGCAACTTCATCACGTACGCGCAAGTGGAGCGGCACTTCAACTCCCTGTCCCTGGAGGGCCCGTCCGCGCAGGAGCGCATCGACTGCATCGTCCCCACCCTCGTGTCCCTCCTGCCCGCGCCCTACGTCCCTGTCCCCGAGGTCGAGTCCGACTCCGACGACGACGACCGCTTCTCGCTCACCTCCTCCGACTCCGAGCACGGGGCGTCCGACGGCCAGGACGCGCTTGCGCTCCCGTTCGCGGTGCCGCCGGGCGACGGCGAGGACCGCATCAGCCGCCTCCCGGACACGATCCTGGGCGACATCATCCACCGCCTCCCCACCAAGGACGCCGGGCGCACCGCCGTGCTCTCCACGCACTGGCGCCGCGTGTGGACCGCAACCCCGCTCCTCGTCGACGATGCGCACCTCCTCGGCGCCGGCGAGACCAACGACGTCCCCGTCGTGCGCGCGCTCTCGCGCTGCGTGGCCGCGCACCCCGGGCCTGTCCGCGGCGTGCGCGTCACCCGCGTCTCCTTCTTCGCGCACGAGTACGCGCTCCGGCGCTTGGTCGCGGACCTCGCCGACAAGGACGTCCGGGACCTCATCCTCGTCAACCGCCCGTGGCCGCTCGACATGCCGCTCCCCGACGACATCCTCCGCTGCGCCTCCCTCGAACGCCTCTATCTCGGCGTATGGAAGTTCCCCAAGACGACCACTGCGCACCCGCCCGTGTTCCCCGACCTCCGCGAGCTCGGCCTCTTCCACTGCATCGTCTGCAACGAAGAATTCGAGTCCCTGCTCGCGCACTGCCCCAAGCTGGAGGTCCTCTCTCTCGTCATGTCCTACCACGAGCCGTCGCGTCTCCACCTAACCTCCAACAGCCTCAAGGTCGCGGTGGAGTGGATGTCCAACTACGACGAGATAGTCGTTGAAGACGCCCCAAACCTCGAGCGGCTTCTCTTCCATAGCATCCTGGAGAGGAGGCCCGTCAAAATTGTTCGCGCGCCGAGGCTGGAGGTGCTCGGGGTCCTCGACCTCAACCTCCACAGGCTTGAGATCGGTGACACTGTCATCAAGGCTGGGATGAAAGTGAGTGCTAGCAACATGGTACCAAGCTTGAAGATACTAGCCGTGAAGGTTCGGTTTGAATGCAGCAGTGAGGCCAAGATGCTGCCTACTTTGCTGAAATGCTTTCCTCGCTTGGAGACGCTTCACATCATCATGCCCACTCCATCCGAGACACCGGACAGCCCACAGGACTTGAGGAGGTTCTGGCAGCACCTGCGTCCTTGCGAGTGCCTCGAGTCGCATCTGGAGACTGTTATGCTCTATGGGTCCTTGGTGGAAGGTAACGGGGCTGGTTTTATCCGGTACATCGTGAGGGAGGGGAAGGCTTTCAAGACTCTCGCCTTGGTTTGCAGTGATGAGGTGAGCGTCTCCAGAGAGTCAGCTGTTGGTGGAAGCAATAACATTGCCTTTTGTCCTGCCACCGCACGCTGGAGTTTCCAGGCTGCCATTGATTTATCACTGGGCGATCCCTTTGGCGTAGTGAGGGCTCATGCATGAGGATGCTGGTGCTAGGATGTCATTGTCACGTGTTTCTGTTTGCTGTGCTGTACTAAGGTCTTGATCAGGAATTATGTTTCGTAGTGATAAAAGCATGGGAAGAAACTTGCATATGAATGTCTTTTGGATTATGTGGTGTTAAAAGCATGGTAAGGAACTTGCACACGAAGTCTGGAAACTAAAGTGTCTGATTTGGCTTGCTTGGGCCTTGGGAAGGATTAAGATTCTGGGTTATGGATGTACTTCGTTTCCTGAATGTTAAGTTGGCTGTCATGTGTCTGTTATGGGTCTGTAATATCTGGAACCAATACTTGTGATGGGTTTGTTAAGTTGTTATGGGTCTGTGATATCTGGAACTAATATACCTGTCATGCGTCTGTCATGTTGGCCACCTTTTGTCTGCATGTTTTGTGGCCCATTCTTGCCTTATTTGTCCACCCAATGTGTGAAGCTTCTACATTTGATCATCAATCTTTTAAGATCTCAGCTGTCAGTCGTGGGCTGTGAGGGGCACGCTTACATGATCATTTTTTTTAGACCGCGTCATTACGCGTATTTCATTAAGTGGAAGAGTTTGAACATTACACCCGATCGACCTCCAGTAACCAAGGTTACCGGGAGCTTACATGATCATCAGAATCAGGCTTCCTCTAAAACACAATTACAACCAAGGAACATGTAGAGCCAGAAGTAGCTTAATGTCAAGCAGTTCTAACCGTGGGCATTTTGCTCAATCAGTGCAATGCAATGCAAACCAGATTGGATTGTGGTTGTTTCACCGCGAGGTCCAGTAGAAATGCAGATCCAGCATACAGGTTGGATTGCGACACACAGGTTGGCGTTCCTCCAATTTTTAGTGTACTGGAGCATCAACATGCAGGTTGGGTTGCGTTCCTCCAACCTTTAGTGTACTGGAGCAATCACTTCAACCTCCAGTAATAAATCAATTAAACACACGAGTTGTAATTAGAAAAGTTTGACTACTGACATCATATGGAATATGCTGCGATTCTAACATTTCCAGCGGAGAGCACCCGCTCTAGTCCATTCACAACTACTTTTCAGCCCCTGCATACATCGCTAACAAATATCTGGAATGCAGTAATTGTTAATAATCTATCAGTAGGCAATCGATGATAGGGACTAGGGATACATTCATACAACGTCACAAATCATAATATTATTAGCTCTGTGTTGCTTTAACTCATCAGCTGAAACAAGAGGAAATCATTCGACAAATCAATCAAATGCACGGTCTATGACTTGAAGTTCATGGGTTTGATCTGTGTATAGAATTTCTAGTGGAGCCAAGTTCTGCAACATTTCACAGCAAATTTTCAACGTCACTAACTACTACTAAATATTAAATATTCTCTTGTGGTTTGAAGGCGACCTAGAATCCCCCCTAAAACAAAATAAAGATTGCTACAATTTACAGGGCTTTGCATACCTAACTATTTGCAGAAAAGCTACTCCAATTACCATGACCAAAAGCAGCCTAGAGTTACATTATCCTGTCAATTGGTCTTAAGTCTGTTGGTAAATGATCATAGCTCCCTGATGCCTGGAACACAGGCCGCTTCCCATCATCTTGTGCCAAGTGTTCCATGGATGGTGTCAACATGATGTAGTTTGGGTCAGCTCTTTGGTAACTGCATTTCATTAATATTCAATGTCTTGTCAGTACAACATTGCTAATTGAATAAACCTAAAACAATTTCAGGGACAAATACAGAACCTGGGTTGTCTCAGATCCTCTGTTCGAATGCCAAATCCAAATGATGTTGTACCCTTTGAATGATCATTCACAGCTGCCAACAGAAAAGGAAATGAATGCTGCCGTGATGACTAAGTTTGTTAAGCGAAAAATAGTTGAAAGTTTGCAGCCACCCTACAGTAAGTATTACTTTTGTGCTAGTAAGTGTTTTTCTACTTCACTGTAGTATCCAAAGTACAAATCTAAAAGCTGGAACATAACCATAGCTACAGTATACCAAAATGCAAATATAAGACTGGGCAAAAGCATAAGTAACTGCTATTCTGTTACTTGGAAGAGTAAACGAAGTTCATATTGATAAAAAATGGTTCAGTGTGATGTCAAAAAAAAAAGTGGTTCAGTGCTGCTTGTTTAAAATTTTGTATGACTAAGGACTGGAACTTCAAATCCTCACAGTAAACTAATAGACAGTACAAACTAGGAAGACAGCCTAAATTCATCAAGCAAAACTGATAAAGAAACTACAAATAGCCCCTCTATTGAGGCAGTATTCATTCGTGGGTCTGGATGTAAATGACTATTTCGTTTGTGCCAAAAATGAAGGATGCATAGACTTGAATACCTGTTAGACTGAATGTAAAACATGGTCTCCACCATGATTTGAGTGCCAGAACTACAGAAGACTTGGAGGGACCAAGCTTTCCCTGCAAATAAAGATCAATGAGCATCAGTTGAGGTGGGAATGTATTTCTTGTTCTCTTTGAGACGAGACATGAAGGCATAAATGATTTAACCTTCAATAGGAAGTTCTTATTACCTTGCCAACTTGCGGCTAACTGAAACAAAGAATTCCCATTCTCGGTCGGTTTATCTCTATCATTTCTGAAACAGTACGGAAATTGAGTCAGTCAGCTGTGTTTATGTAAAGCCGAGTAACGCACTATCTAAACTCTAAAGCTTACCTTGCAATAAACTCCAGTCCCAAATCAATGTAGTTTGTAATTTCAACAACATCTTTATCTTCTGAAGGATTTTTCACCTGGTGTACACAAGCAGCGTATAAGATAAAAACTTCAGATTTCAAAACTTGGATGGCATAGCTCTAATACAATGAGTTCATACCCGACAATGTACACAACCAGGAAAAACTAAGCAAATATTAGGTCCCCCTAATAATGTGTTTGATGGGGCCATAGACAATTTCTTGGTGGCACATATATTTTAAAATGGAACATTTTTCATTGGCAAAGAACACCAAGTACTTCATCAGGTTCACTTTGAGAAGTGGTAGCATCAAATTAATGTTCCCGTAGATCTATCTGATGTTATTTTCTTCAAGATATAAGCTCGCTTCATGTTGTCCACACCAGCTGGTGGGGATAACAGTTTATTAGAGTATTCCTACTTCCTACTAGTGCATGTTGTCTGAGCTATGTAATTCTATTGTTCGGCTATTGCCAACGTTACGAACACTAGACAATCACCAAGGGATAGGTTTTGTGTTTTGTATGAACTTAATTTTTTCCTCCATGACTGAAAGTAATCTCGATAATTGATAAATATTGATCAAATCTAACATAATAATGATGAAATACAAAATGTTGTGTACTTGTCTTGCAAGATCGTCACACCTTTTTGAATGAAATAAACTCTTACCACAGGTTTGGTCAAAAAAAGATTGACACGATTAATCTCTAACCCTGATGAAATCAATATCATATTTCAAAGATAGAGTACTTCCATGATTCCACCTTTTCTTAATGAATCTGAGCTGTAGCTACACTATGATGCCAAAAGAGAAGTAACTCTTTGCAAAGACAAAATGAAAGAGATCTGCCCTTACCCCTCTTTGAACAACCAAGTGTTGATAGAATGACATTGTCCACTGCAGATCAATGAAAATAAATTGTTATAGGAGAATTGCAAATTAGACTCAAAGATTGCGCATAGGCGACACTGGTTACATTTAGAAATGGTGTTTAACACTGTCATGGACTATTTAACGTTTTTAATTGTTTTATTTACTTCCCAATGTTTTGCCTATTCATTGTTCTCTGCTCAAAAGAAAGGAAAACCTATAGAATTGTTATTTCATGGCATTGTTTAATGTGGCTAGTATTATAGAATATAATATAACCCATATCTTAATCCAAGCACCATCCATCAAAAGATCCTGGCAATCGCAGGCTACTCCCTCCATTCCAAATTATAAGACATTTTTCCTTTTTTGATTCATAGTTTTTGCTATGCACTTAGTTATTATACAATATGTCTACATGCATAACAAAAATAATGTATCTAGAAAATCTAGAAAGACTTATAATTTGGAATGGAGACAGTAATAAACTTGGGGAAGTATTCTGAGTGCAAACGATATGCAATTAGCTGATACCTGTTTACATCTGGTAAGCTCAAGGGTAAAAGTGGATAAAGGGCTGAGTGGGCTAGTTGAACCAACACTGTAACTAATTGCACCATTCCAATTCTCCAGATCTGTAAACGGCATAGTATGTTTGTTTCCACCTATTAAAGATTGAATAGAATGGAACATTAGCAAAAACAGAGGCTCACAGTTGACTTGGAAATAAATATATTTTTACTAAGTGATGGGAAAAGTTTACAACACGTGACTTGTTTTGAGTGATAAACTAATCTTGAAATGGAGGAAGTCAGGCTCTGTTCATTTTTATGTGGTAATTAGCTCAGAGCATCTTTACTTTCTGCAGCTATAATAGTAAACTCCTACTAGATTAGTTCAAGATTTCACAGCACATCAACCACAAATTAGTCCATAGTGATTACAAAGTTATGCATATGCGAAGCATAAAAATGAAGTTTTAACAGAAAAGTAGAAACCAAACCCAGCTACACAGAAAAACTTTTACAAGAAAATACAAAAAGCTTCTCAAAGCTTTTTTTTTTTGTGACTAAAGCTTCTCAAAGCTAACCAACTAACGCTAGAACTATTTCATTTATCTACTTCAATTAAAACCCAAAACTATCATGGAATTTTATAATCCTCCACCTCCATTCCACTCTCTAATAACCAAAAAAAACTAGACCAGCCTAGTATTTGCATTGATAAGAAAACGGGCACCCAATTTCATCTCCACAAGGACTTAAACCTAGGAGGTTTGGGCATACAACGAAGTTCCTACCTCCACACTCCAATTGATTCAATTTAAATTGTGTACCATCTAAATCTTCGAGCTAGGAGATGGGACTATTGAGGCTTATGCCGCTATGCGTGAAAACACCTTTAGGAATTATGGAAGCACTGAAATGCTTGTGTTTTTAAAGGTGCTAGGCCTAGCATAGAGGTGCTTCTTCAATCTATTGCCAACGAGAGTAATCTGTGGTGCATGGCAGGAGTCTCTATATTACATGAGTTCCTTGTTAGGTCGCTGGTCCTGGATCCCTAGGTCCTTAGTATGTTGAGGTTGTTGGTCGTGTTATCTTAGCTTATTTTCTAGTGTGCCATTTTTGTTAAACCCCGTGGGGGTATAGGAGGGGGTTTCTTACTTCCCTTCCTTTTATATCTATTTATTTATTCTTCTTCTTAGTGAAATGGCACACGGCTCCTCTACATAGATTGAGGAAAAAAAATCTCAAGCTCTAGCTCGATCAACTAATTGTTTTCATTCAATATTCTATTAATCTTCATTAGCTTCTGAATTAATTGCTGCTAACTCAGTATCCATTTGTTCAGGAACTTTTGTTGATGATAAAGAGGTTCCTCTATAATAATAATGGATTCAAAAGAATGCTTCAGCATGAGGATAATTTTCAGTCAAAGCTCACTTCCAGTTTGTCTTATTCATCTTAAATTACTCTATTATTGCATCAACTCTTTACGGCTGATTAACAACTTTGCATTGAGAAAGTTTTCAGCTAACATAAAGATTCTTACAATAGTAAGAAACTCAGAAGAATGATATAGCCATAGTGCATATGTGTTTTATTTTATTCTATAAAAAAAAGAGTTCAGATGCTCCATGTATAATAACCTGAAAATTCAAGGGGACTAAGAAAACAACTAATGACAAGTTAACACTCACTAAGTGGATTGTATTGAACTCCAGCACTTAAGTTCCCTTTTCTCCCAATCAACCATGCTCCAGAGGGCACTTCTCCAGATACTGCAACAGGAAGTAGCATCAGCATGACAGGCTAATACTGGATACGATATATGATTACGAAATAAAGTAAACCCATTAAATCGTCGTAAAATTTCAGAGGGCATAAACTTGGTCAATATAGTATTCAATCGCAATTCGAATAAAATGAAAGATAAATGTATAAATAGATGCATACAAGGAAATGGCACAAAAGACGCTCCAAGTGATAAATTCTCTGAACCATGTCTTAAGCCCACAACCCCAGAATCTTCTGAACATGCCCTGCAAAAAGGATGAACATAACTCCCTCAATCCGATTATTTGTAGAACTTACAGAAAGAGACAAAAAGAAATATCTTATATACATCGTATTTGGAGAAAGAAGAAGTCTAACAAAAAGATATGCAGCTAAAAGAAAGCACTTGATTTGCATATGTACACAGATATAGACTACCTGTTTCCTATTGGTAAAGGTAATGTTCCAAATGCACCAATACCATACTGAGGACAGTACACAGATGACTGAAGCTGCCACGCACTGCATAATAAGGGATCAGCTGAAACAGCATTGTTGATATGATTTCCATGATAAAAAATATATATGATTGAGAAATGATATAGCTCAAGCAAGAAAAACATACGTTGAAGTGGACATATGAAGGTCCACAAAGGTATGGGGATTGTCTGATTCTCTAAAAAGGGTTCCAGAGAAGGTAATAAATTTTTAGAGTATAACAGTTGCATACATATATATATAAAGTAATATAAAATATGGAATACACACTTTTGCCAGTGGAATAGAGCATCCCCCTTTACTTCTGCTCCATATTTTGCTGCGGCAGACACCTAGTGAAATTAAGGTTTACAAACAATACTTTTGAAGTTTGAAGTTAACCATTAGAAGGTATAAATAGGATTAGAATCCTACTAGTACTCAAATTTTAGCTATTGTGACCATAATACAAAAGTTACAGTAGTGAAATTATGATTACTTGAAAGAAAGGTGCTTGCAAAGGTGTAAGAGATGATAGATACAGAAACAACAATAATAAGGAACAGTTGGCGGTCTGAACACCCAATTCCATCAAACAGAACCCATGTTTGAAAGGATACAGTAGCAATCAAATCAACATTAGGTTCTTCTAATGCCTTCATTATGATCCGTGATGACATATTCCCAGCTTGATCGAAGTAGTCGTCAAACAGGTTTTGCAGCGAGAGTTTTCCAAACATAACTTCGTATGCCGGCACTGACATCCTGCACATTTACAAAAAGGAGAGATCATAGGCTTGCACATTAATTGCAGAGCTATCAAATCCTACCTAGAGAAGTAGAGTTTTTTTTTCGAACTCATAGAGACGGTCTCAAATCTCGTGAGTAAAGGAGATTTCCAGTGCCAGAATCTAAAAGTTCAACTCTTCATCCACAACCAACCATTACCCTTTCACGTTTTGGTTCCCACAATCTACGAGCGAATGATGAAATACGATTCCTTGGACATTGTGAATCGATCAAGCACAGTAGCTAGCAGATTATAATCTAACATTGTTGATCAAGCAACTGGAAGAGTATTATAATCTAATAAACATTGTTGAGTTCAAGCACAGTAGCTGGCAGAGATAAGCTAAGAGCGTTGCGTGGTGGACCTTGTGCGCGCGGCGATGGGAGGATAGTCGAAGAGCGGCGGCACCAGCACCATCCGCTCCTTCGGCGGCGGCGGTGGCGGTGGCGGTGGCGGCGTCTCGTTCCGCGGTGGCGCAGTCGATCTCCACATCTCGGCCTCGGGGCTTGCGCACGCGACGGTGGAGCTGCGGCCTCTTCCCTTCGCGTCCGGGCTTGTGTTCCGTGTTCGAACTCGTCGAAGGATTGTCCCCGCCCGAGACCAGGAGGGTTTATGGAGGTTCTCATTTTCTTCTTCTTCTTGGGGGAGGGTTCAAGCTTAGCGAACGGCAAAAGCTGCAAGTGCAAGTTAATCACGGTCTGGCCCTCAGGAAAAAAAAGATAATTACTTACGGAACTGGACCTGAACCAAAACAGACAGTAGGATAGTATGGCTAAAAATAGCCCATACAATCTGAGGGCCCTACTTGCTCAAAAAACGTAACTATGGGCCCATAAAATAGCCCAGCATGAGAACGGAAAGGCCAGCACGGCCCGGCGAACGCTCTGTGTGGAAGCTGCGGCTGGGCGTCGGCTGGCGGCAGATCGGCGGCGCTGCGGATGATGGCCCCGTCGAATCCCGGCTGCTGCATGTAGCACCCGTACATCCGGAGGGCGCAGGGGCCAACTGGCCAAGGCGGCCGAGGCCCTGGCGATGAACGGCGAGCCGTCGCCCGGCGGGACAGTGCGGGCACGGGCTCCAGCGCGTCGTCGATGCGGTCGATGACCCGGAAGCGGTGGAGGCGGAGGTTGTGGAACGGCACCCTGGCGGAGATGCAGCCGACAAGGACCGACCACGTGGCGTGGTCGCCGGCGGTGGCGCCCTGGCGGAGATCCAGCCGACAAGGACCGACCACGTGGCGTGGTCGCCGGCGGTGGCGTCGGACGGCGCGCGGATGTAGACCGGGAGCGAAGCGCGGGACGTGGGGCCTGCAGTACTTGCGCCAGCAGCCGAAGCAGCGGAACAGGCTGCACTTGTTCCCGTTCTCCTGCTGCTTCCACAGCAGCAGCTGGGTGATAATCTGAATCCAGCTAGGCCCGCCCTTTTTCGCGCGGCGTCTCGTCCAAACAAAAGGAAAAAAAAAAAAGTCTCTCGTCTCTGATTATAGTCTGTACGGGTATAATTCGGAGCTAGCAAAATCAGAACATGGAACAATGATCTACGTACATGGATCCATGTTCTGAGATCACAATATTATTAGATCATTGTCTATGTGCATCCATGTCCATGTACGTAATGAGATCACAATATTATTAGCTTTGTTTTGCACAATATTATTAGATATGGATACTCATCAGCTGAAACAAGAGGAAATCAGACGACAAATCAATCAAACGCACGGTCTATAACTTGAAGTTCATGGGTTTGATCCGTTTATAGAATTCCTAGTGGAGCTGAGTTCTGCTCCATTTCACAGCAAATTTTCAACATCACTTATAACTACTACGTACTAAATACCAGGCGACCCAGAATTCCCCCTAAAACAAAATAAAGATTGCTACAATTTACAGGACTTTGCATAGCTAACAACTTGCAGAAAAGATACTCCAACTACCAGGTGACCAAAAAGCAGCCTAGACTTCACATTATCCTGTCAATTGGCCTCAAGTCTGTTGGTAAATGATCATAACTGCCTGAATCAGAATGTGCCTGGAACATGGGCCGCTTCCCAGCATCTAGTGCCAAGTGTAGCATGGTTGGTGTCAACATAATGTAGTTTGGGTGAGATCTTTGGTAACTGCATTTCATTGTTATTCAATGTCTTATTAGTACAACATTGCTAATGGAATAAACATAAACCAATTTCAGGGATAAATACAGAACCTGGGTTGTCTCAGATCTTCTGTTCGAATGGCAAATCCAAATGATGTTGTACCCTTTGAATGATCCTTCACAGCTGCGAACAGAAAAGGATGTGAATGCAGCCATGATGACTAGACAATATTTGAAAGTTTGCAGCCACCCCACAGAATTACTTTTATGTTATGTGTTTTTTCTACTTCACTGTAGTATAAAGTACACTATTTCGTTAGTGGAAGAGTAAATTAAGTTCATGTTAATAAAAGTGGTTCAGTGCTGCCTGATTAAAATTGTCTGACTGACTTCAAGTCCTCACTGCAAACTAATAGACAGTACAAACTAGGAAGGCAGACAAAATTCATAAAGCAAAACTGATAGGAAATTAAGAAGAGCCCCTATTGAGGTATTATTTATCCATGGTTCTAGATGTAAATTACTTTTTCTTCTGTGCTAAAAAAGAAGTTTGTATATAGGCTTGAATACCTGTGAGACTGAATGTAAATGATGGTCTCCACCATGATTTGAGTGCCAGAACTACAGAAGAATTGGAGGGACCAAGTTTTCCCTGCAAGTAAAGATCAATGAGCATTTGGTGAGGTAGGAATGTATTTCATGTTTTGTTTGAAGACGAAACATGAAGGTGTAAATGACAAATGGAATTTAACCTTCAATAGGTTCCTACATTAACTTGCCAACTTACAGCTAACTTGAACAAGGAATTGCCATTCTCGGTCGGTCTATCGTTATCAATCCTGAAACAGTATGGAAATGGAATCAGTTAGTTGTATTTATGTAAGGCAGAGTAACATGCCATCTTAAGCTTACCTTGCAGTACACTCAAGTCCAAAATCAATGTAGTTTGTAATTTCATCTAACAGTTTATCTTCTTTAGGATTTTTCACCTGGTGTACACAAGCAGCACACGATTAAAAATTTCAAATTTCAAAACTTGAATGGCATGACTCTAATACAATGAGGCCATACCCGACAATGTACACAACTAGGAAATAATGAATAAATAGTAGTCCCCTGTAATAATGAGTTTGATGGGGCGATAATTTCTTGGTGGCACAGATATATTTAAACGGAACCATTTTTAATGGCATAGAACACCAACAAAGTATTTCATCAGGTTCACTTTGAGAAGTGGTAAGATCAAATTAATGTTCCCATATAACTGATGTTATTTTCTTCAAGATATAAACTCGCTTCATGTTGTCCACGCGGCCTGGTGGGGATGACAGTTCATTAGAGTGTTCCTACAATCCTATACGTCCTACTAATGCATATTGTCTAAGCTATGTTATTATTCCTATTGTTGGGCTGTTGCCAACACTAGACAATCACCAACGGATATGTTATGTTTTGTATGGACACATAAATTCTCCATGTCAGTGACTCAAAAGTAATCTCGATAACTGACAAATATTGATGAAACCTAACATAATAAATAAAGATGCAGTACAAAAGGCCGTGCACTTGGCTTCCGCGATGATCAAGCCCTTTTGGATGAAATAAACTCTCACCACAAGTTTGATCGAAAAAAAGATTGACTTTATGAACCTATAACTCTGATTAAATGAATATCATGTCTCAAAGATAGATACTTCCACCTTTATTCCTGAAACCTGAACTGTAGCTACACTGTGATGCGAAAAGAGAAGTAACCCTTTGTAAAGACAAAATGAAAGAGAACTGCCCTTACCCCTCTTTGAACAACCATGTGTTGATAGAATGACATTGTCAACTGCAGTCAATGAAAATAAAATGTTATAGGAGAACTGCAAATTAGATTCAAAGATCGTGCAAAGGCGACACTATTTAAATATAGAAATATAGAAATGTACTATGTCTAACACCATCATGGACATTTAACTTGTGCAAATGTTTTACTTCCCAATGTTTTGCCTATTCATTGTTCTCTACTCAAAAGAAAAGAAAATATATGCATCAGAATTGTTGTTTCATGCATTTTTCAATGTGACTAGTATTATAGAATTATATTATATATAATAAATATAATAATTCATGCACCATCCATCATTTCTATAGCTTTGTCGAAAGATCCTAGAAATTTCAAGCTAATAAACTGGGTGAAGTATTTTGATTGAAAACGATGTGCATTTAGACGAGACCTATTTACTTCTAGCAAGCTCAACGGTAAAAGTGGATAAAGGGCTGAGTGGACTAGTTGAACCAACGCTGTAACTAATTGCACCATTCCAATTCTCTGGATCTGTAAACGACATAGGATGTTTGTTTCCACCTATAGATTGGAAAAAATCCACATTAGCAAAAACAGAGGCTCACAGTTGACTTATAAATACATATATTTTGACTAATAAGTGATGGTCAAAGTGAATGTCTGACTTGTTTTGAGTCATAATGCGTCATAAACTTTGCAATGAAAGAAGTAACACCTACAACACGCATGTATGGTCCTTATGGCTCCATTTGTTTTTATGTTGTAATTATTGGAGAGCATCTTGCTAATTTTGTGGAGCTACAAAAGAAAATCCCTACTAAGATAAGTTCATAGCACATCAACCACAAATTGACCCTATATAAAATTATGTATATGCAATTCAAAAGGTCAAAATGAAGTTTAACAGAAATGTAACCCAGTTACACATAAAAACTTCAAAAAACAGGTACAAGAAAAGACGAAAGGCTTATCAGGATAGCTAAAGCTAACCAACTAGCACTAGAACTATTTTATTTCTCTACTTCAAATGAAACGCAAAATTACCATGGAATTTTATAATCATCCACTTCCACTCTCTAATAACCAAAAAAAGAACTAGATCAACATTGGAGGATTAGGTGGATTTACATTAACAAGAGAATGAGCACCCAGATTTGCATTATCAAGGACTTAAACCTAGAAGGTTTGGGCATACCACAAACTTCCTACCTCCACGATCTAATTGAGTTCAATTTAAATGGTGTACCATCTAAATTTTAAAGCTTAGAGGATCAGACTACTGAAGCACCGAAAATGCTTGTGTTTTTGAAGGTGCGGCCTAGCATAGAGGTGCTACTTCAATTTGTGGCCAACGAGAGTAATCTGTGGTGTATGCAGGAGCCTTGGCATTACATGAGTTCCTTGCTAGGCCACTGGTCCTAGATTCCTAGGTCCTTAGTTGTTTGTAGGCTCTTGGTCGTGTTTTCCTTGTTTATTTTTGGAGTGCTGTTTCGGTTAAAAACCACTGGGTGCCTAGGAGGGAATTTCTTACTTCCCTCCCTTTTGTATCTATTTATTTTTTCCCTAATGACATAACACACAACTCTCATCTTACATTCAAGAAAAAAACTTCAAACTCTAGCTCAACCGATTGTTGTCATTCAATCTTCTATTAATCTTCATTAGATTAGTTATTGTCTAATAACTCTGCATCCATTTGCTCAGGAACTTTTTTGATGGAATTTCAAAAACTTTTTTTTATTGTACAAAGGTTCCTACATTAACAATGGACTCAAGAATGCTCAAGCATGAGGACAATATTGAGTCACAATTCACAGCCAGTTCGTTTTATTCAATCTTTTTTTTTGAGAACGTATCTGAGAGTTTTATTCCATCTTACATTACTCTAATTTGTCCATCAGCTCTTTACAACTGGTTAACTACTTTGCATTGAGGAAGTTTGCAGTTTAACATAAAGATTCTTACAATAGTAAGAAACTCAGAAGAATGATATAGCTGTATTGCACCTATATTTTTATTTTATTTTAGAAAAAAAAAAAGCTCAGACACTCCATGTATAATAACCTCATAATTCAAGGGGGTGAGAACACAATTATTGTGACAAGTTAACACTCACTAAGTGGCTTGTATTGAACTCCAGCACTTAAGTTCCCTTTTCTCCCAACCAACCATGCTCCAGAGGGCACTTCTCCGGATACTGCAAAAGAAAGTAGCATCAGCATGACAAGCTAATACTGGATATGATATATGATTATGAAATAAAAGTAAACCCATTAAATCGTCGTAAGATTTCAGAGGGCATAAACTTGGTTAATATAGTATTCAATCACAATTCGAATAAAATGCTGATAAATGTATAAATAGATGCATACAAGGAAATGGCACAAAAGACGCCCCAAGTGATAAATTCTCTGAACCATATCTTAAGCCCACAACCCCAGAATCTTCTGAACACGCCCTGCTAAAAAGATGAACATAACTCCCTCAATCTGATTCTTTGTAAAATTACAGGAAGAGACGAAAAGTAATATCTTACATACATCATATTTGGAGAAAGAAGAAGTCTAACAAAAGGATATGCAACTAATAGAAAGCGCTTGATTTGCATACGTAAACAAATATAAGCCTATCTGTTTCCCACTGGTAAAGGTAATGTTCCAAATGCGCCAATACCATACTGAGGATAGTACGCAGATGACCGCAACTGCCACGTACTGCATAATAAAGAGATGAGACAAAATAGCGGTGTGGATACGATTTCCATAATAGAAAATATATATGTTAAGAAATGATATAGCACAAGCAAGAAAAACACATACGTTGAAGTGGACACAAGAAGGTCCACAAAGGTATGGGGATCATCAGGTTCTCTAAAAGGGTGCCATAGAATTTTTTTTTGTGTTAGAGTATAACAAAAGTTGCATATAATATAGAATACTAGAAAATAAGGAATACACACTTTTGCCAGCGGAATAGAGCATCGCCCTTTACTTCTGTTCCACAATTTCTGTCCGCTGGGGCAGACGCCTAGTGAAATTAAGGTTTTCAAATGGTCTTTTTGATGTTAACCATTAGAAGATATAAAAAGGACTGGAATAAATCTTCCTAGTAGCCAAATTTTATCTACTGTGACCAGAATACAAAAGTACAGGAAGTTAAATTATGATTACTTGAAAGAAAGGTGCTTGAAAAGTGGTGGGTGATGATCAGATTAGATACAGAAACAACAATAATAAGACCAGTTGGTGATCCACTGAAAATCAAACATTGACAAGGAAGGAACCCACACAATTTGGGGGAAAAAAGGCTTAGTAACAAAAACAGTGCCCATGTTTGAAAGGATACAGTAGCGATCAAATCAATATTTGGTTCTTCTAATGCTTTCAGCATGATCCGTGATGTCATATTCCCAGCTTGATCGAAGTAGTCGTCGAACAGGTTTTGCAGCGAGAGTTTTCCAAACATTAATTCGTATGCTGGTACTGACATCCTGCACATTTACGACCCACAAGGCTTGCACATTATTGCAGAGCTATGAAATCCTACCAAGAGAACTACTAAAACTACAACTAGTCCTAGGACACAGAGAGAGATCTCAAATCTCGTGAGAAAAGGAGACTTCGTCGTCTGTAATTCACATAGATGTACCACAGTGCCAGAATCTAAAAGTTCAACTCTTCAGCCACAAACCAATTGCTGGATACCCTACACTTAAAGTCTTGGTTTCCACAATCCAACAGTGAATGATGAAATACAATTCCTTGGTTTCCACAATCTACGACTGAATGACGAGCCTTCAGTCGAGCCCAGTATAGCTAATAGAGTACAATCTAACATTGTTGAGTTCAGTAGCTAGCAGAGTATAAAGCTAAGAGCGTTGCGCGGTCGACCTTGTGCGCGCGGCGATGGGAGGAAAGTCGAAGAGCGGCGGCACCAGCACCATCCGCTCCGGCTCTATCGGCGTCGGCGGCGGCGGTGGCCGCGGCTCCTTCCGCGTCCGCGGTGACGCAGTCCCTCTCCACATCTCGGCCTCGGCGCTTGCGCACGCGACGGTGGAGCTGCGGCCTCTTCCCTTGGCGTCCGGGGCTCCGGGCTCGTGTTCAGTGTAAGAACAATTGTCACCAAGACTAGGAGGGTTTATGGAGTTTCTTCTTCTTGGGGGAGGGTTCAAAATCTCAGGAAAAAAATGTTAATCACGGAACTGGGCCTGAGCCAAAACAGTAGGATCTCTCATACAATCTGAAGGCCCGTACAAAATAGCCCATCATGAGAACAAAAAGGCCGACACGGCCCATTTAGCTAGAGGACCGCTAATTGAGCACGCGTTCGTCTTCCTCCTTCCGTCTCCGGCGTCTTACTCTTATCCCCCACACAAGCGCCGCTTACCTCCGCCCGGAACAGGACTGCTGGAGGTCCCCAGACGGCAGTGATGGCGGAATTGTCGACGTCTTCGGATGGATTAGTAGCCGAAGAAGCGAGGCAGCAGGAACCAGGTTCGATTTGGCAAGGGATTCCCCTGTTCTCTTCAGCTAGTGTATGCTAGTTGTTTGTGATGCTATAGCTAGGGTTCCATCACCTTGCCTGCTCGAAGGGTTAGAGGTTCCTACTGTCCAAATTTCACCGATCCGACCTCGTCCGTTCATACTGTTTGTTAATACGTACTACAATCTACACATCCCAGTGATGTATTCAGTGCCAATTTTGAAGGCCTGCACCCTTTTTAAACGTTGAATTTTCCTCGTCCTTTGCTTCAATTAGGATACCAACGAGGCTTAAGTCCTTCAGATCAGCTAACCTGTCCGGCGGAGTTAGTACTGTTTGTGTGAATCTCCATCGTGCCTTTTGAATTTTGTGTTCAGCTTTAGTTCGTTAAATCATACCCTTTTTGAGCCCATTTGCTTAATAAAAGAGGGAAAAATCAGTAATCTTGTAGCTTTAATGAGTACACCAATGGAGAATCAAGCATGGAGCATATTTACTCTGCTCCTGTTTATATAGTGTCAGTGATCTGTGATGCCGTTATGGTTCCTATGGAAGTGAAACTGTTTGTTGGAATGCATACAGGACAAGGAAGCTCTGAAGGTAGTCATGGTTTGGAATACACAAAGGAGCAGGAAATAAGAAAGGGAAAGGCTGCTCTTGTTTCCACTGAACTGCTGAGGGAGGATCTGGTTCAGAGTGCTCTTAGTTTTCTGAAACATCCGAAAGTAGTAGCCTCTTCGGATGGACAGAGGCGATCTTTCCTTGAAAATAAAGGACTCACTGTTGATGAAATAGATGAAGCGTTTCGACGTTTACAAGTAAGAATTGTTTGGTTAATTTCTGCTTGAATCTGATTTCCTTCCCTGGTCATTCTGATTTCTTTTACTTTTTTTTAACTCATTTTGTGGGGGGGGATTAAAGAGCCCATCATCGAATTCTGCGGGCTCAAATATGTGCACATCTCAAGGTACGGCAGAGAAACTTCATTTACTAAGTTAGCTTTTTATATCATATTTAGTTCTATATGTTTGTGGATTCTATAATGATTTCATTGTTTATATGTGTTTTCCTCTGTAAATGATGGTGATTCCATATGACATTCTCCATTGAGACCTAAATGGCTTCATCGTTATAAATCTAACTTAGTAACTTCACTGCCTTATCTATTGCCTGCATTTTGTCAGGGGTATCTGATCATTCGTGCAGCATTACTGAGGTCAGCACAAACTACCAATAATAGTATTGGCCGGGCATGACTGGTATTACGCTGAATTTTTTAAGCTGCCGCCATTTTCTTCACTGCAGCAGGAGAGTAAAGTTGACAAAAGGTGTATGGATGAATCAGGTTTGCCAATGCATCCCATTCCCATCTAAGGTAAGTCCTGAATATTTTCCCTGATTCCTTTTTTTT
>CM041639.1:46089128-46217005 GCA_023333625.1 Bothriochloa decipiens
GGGGTGTGGGTGGTGTGGGGTTGGTGGGGTGGCGGCCCGAGACTCCAGTAAAAAATCGCCGGAGAACAGGGGAGTCGGGTGGGTTTCGTCCTGCCTGGTAGACCTGGACATTTAGCCCTTTTTAGGTGTAGAGATTTAGTCGGTTTTGTATATCTTTGTGATGCATGATGGATTGGTGAATGTTTCTAGTGAAATGACATTAACTTTAAAAAATCATTTTGGGTCCGAGATTGCCAAAATTCTTGGAATTTCGAATGTATCACTGGGTGCTGAATTGTTTTATACCGGAATTGTAAACCCCTGGTTAGATCTAACCAGTTGCAATCTCAAGGCTCTTTGAACATGCATCAATGAGGGGCTGCTTCCTGCTTCTAGTGATGTACCACGCAGTAAGATATGGGATGGTGGGTAAGAGCTGAGAAGTTCACGATCAATATGTGCTGCTGGATATTCAAACATGCCTGTTTCAGTTACCTCTTGTGTCATGAGTGTTCTGGTATCCACTTCACCTCATCATGCATTGCCCTTGTTTAAGCTACCAGGAGTATATTAATAAACAATATAAAGTCTGAAATTTTTATATATGTGATTTTGTCCTCCAAATAAAAGAACTTTTGCATATATATGATTTCAAGTTCATATTGAGCCAAAATTTTGCTTTTGAACGTGGCACAGGCCTGGCAGATCATGGACATGATAGTATGGGGTGAGCAGACAGATGATATTCAGGCATGTGGATTTCTTGTTATTGTCTTCCTATATAGTGCTGTTACATGATAACTCTGTACGTAGCTCTGCGGTTTTGTTGTTTTGTAACCCTTCTATTTCTGTGTGATATAGGATATTGATGATGACCCGGCGTTTTGAGATCAGAAGTTCAGCGCGATGGCGCATCAACAAGGCCACGGAGTCGGCCGATGACTCTCGACATTGAGTGGCCACTCCCTTCTCCAAGCCTCGTCTGATCGTCTCCGGGACCTGCCTACCCAAGCCTCGTCTCATGGCATACTGTGCACGGTACTCTACGGCCGACAGAGACACGCCTAGCTACCTGTAGGAACATTGGGTTTGTAGTACTAGCAGACTGCTGTTTCTGTTGTCCCGTCTTTTCTCCCGATGTCGTGCCGTGCCTTCATCGACACCCGACACAGAACCTTGGTCATTTACCGAGCTCGTGCGTCGCCGCGGATGCGTCCCCACGCCAACAGCGATCGCCTGCCCTGCGGGCACCGGGCTGCGACGGTACCCGCGTTCCCACGCCGTTTACACCGGGCGGCACCGACCGAGTGCGTGGCGGAGATGCACGGGACGGGGAGCACCTGGCCCGGAGGGGCCGGACACAGGCAGCGCGGAGGGACGACGCCGGCACGATGCGTACGCCCGGGGACCTCGTTATACGGCGCACGCGTGCCGCTACCGTTAGCCGCGCACACCACCCGACCCGTCTTCTTCCCCGAGCATCTCACCCCCTTCTTTTCCCCGAGCAGCCCTGCCCGACCTCGCCAGCGACCTCCGCCCTGCTGCGCGCCTGCACGACCCCGCCGCCCCCGCCGCGGCAGCGCGAGGGCTCGCCGGAGCTCTGGAGAGCCCTCGCGCGGCCGCGGCGCCCCCTTCTTCCACCTCCCCCACCCCTGCACCCGCCGCCGCTCGCCGGAGTTCGCCCCCGCCTCGTGCCCATACCCATCCGGCCATCCAGCCTCGTCCGGCTTGGCGGCGGCGCGGCCGAGCTCACCGCAGGCCGAACCGCCACCGTCGCCGGGTCGACGACCGCCGCCAGGCTGGCTGGGCGGATTCTACAGCCAGGGATGGTGGATTCCCCTCGCTGGAACCCTAAACGCCACCGCCGCCGCTGCGCCACCTCGCCGAAACCCTAATCACAGGGGATTTGCCGGACCCTGATCTCAAGGATGGTGGCGTCGCCTCGTACACCGCCGCCCCGGCCGCGGCGCCCTCGCCGATGGCCGCTCCGCCCACCACCCCGGCCCCCTCCCGCCCCCTTCTTCGGGCGCGGCCGCGTGCGCCAGTAAGCTTCCTGGCGCGCGTGTGCCAAATAGCGTTCGTGTACGCGGGGGCTGGGGAAGTCTCGGTTTACTGTGCTTCTTGTGGCCCGTGCTTGCTCGGTGTACTACGCGTCTGCCCTGTACGCTTCTTGTGGTGTACCGTGTACAGTGCTTGCTCGGTGCAGCACGTACGTACAGTACGTAGCTTGTGTGCCTCTCTCTCACGCTCTCCATGTCGCTAATTAATTAACTGCGTCCACACCAATGTTGCGTGCCTGGTCGGTCGTTAGGCGTGCAGCTACACGGTGCGCCGCCGTACGTGCCCTGGTCTGGTCCAGTACTCTCCAGTGGGGCGACGGTGCGGCGGAGCTGCCGGTGCGCGTCGGCGGCAGGCGGACTGTGCGGATGGGCCGGGTTCAGGCCATGTACGAGCGTCATGGGTAACCTAGGCAGCGGCTGACTCGTTCAGCCTCTGTGGGCCGATCGAGTATTTACTAAACACGTTAAAAAAAATTCTAATGATGGTATGTACCGGAATGGGAGCATGGCACTAAAATATAAGAGATCCAGGAGCAAAAAATAGATAAAAATAGTGTTTTTTTAAGAGGATTAACCTATTTTCAGAAAGCAAGCATTCGTCCGGTAATAGAGATATCGTTAGCATCCATCACCCCCTAATCAGCTTGATTACTTACTAAATCAATGTTGTTTTATGTGAAATTGCCATTAATTTTTAGTTTTAGTTCTAAATCTTCCTTGTTTAGCCCCCATTTACCTTAATCCCAGCTCCGACACTGTGTATGGGACCCCTATATATTGAGATCGACTCTCAGTCAAGATCCATTATGGCGAACATAAGAGTGCGGCGATACGCGGTGGCGATAATGTTCGCCGTCGTGCTCTTGGCATGCTATGGGACGCCTACAGAGGGTGAGTATAGTGTATCTTTTTTTACGTCTTCTCAGTCGGTGATGGGGCAGGGATTGGATAGGATCAGCACTGGATCTCTTCTTGCTCATCTGCGTCACAAATGCGATCGCATGCATCGCACAATTTCGATCAGTTTTGTGGTTCTTGACGTCTCCTTTGCATTATTTGCGTGTAGGTACCACCAGAATGACTTAAAACATATATGACACTGTTCGTCATTTGCAAAAAAACTAGATATAACATGAAAGCTTCAACATAAGACTAGCTAGCCTTATTAAGCCCACCTTGGCTAGTAGTATAATTACGATTTTGTTGCTGACAAAAGTATTAATGAATGCAAAATTTCAGCAGTTCGACCTCAGCGTCTCGGGAACGGAAGTGCTATTGCTGCTGCTGCCAACAAGACATCCCTAAATGAGGGCAAGGTCAAAATCATATGGTGTCTCGGTGGGTTAGTGTGCGATTATTTCGGTCATGGTGTGCAGGATTGTTTCTGCTGCGGCGACCCATATCAGCCAAAGAACTGCTACACGACGATGGAAGAGTGCAAGGCAAAATGCCCTGCTTGCAACCCCCCAATGCCCGCTGCCATAGCCGTCTCTTGTATTTATGACGGGAGATCGAGCGAACAATGTGGTCATATAATGATGCGTTATTTTGTATAATATATAGATATGAAAATTTTTATGGTGCTTGGGGGTTCCTCCCGTTAATCTTCTTTGTAGCCGGTTCCTCCCCTTAATTGTAATCAAGAGTAGTTTAGTACTTTAGTTATTGTACAGATTCTCAGTTGTGGACACGGTCAGCTGCTGTCCTGCTGTGGACGAAACCACCCATCTCGGTAGGCTGCTGTGGATGCGGCAGCAGTGGCGGCGGCTTCTCCTGGCGGGCGAGAGGGTTGCCGTCTCCCGTAGTCGAGTGGCCCGTTGTCTCCCCATAACCACCACGGACCTTTGTCTCTCTGGCCGATGCGTTGGAGCTGCCCTCACCATCTCCCTACGATTGTCGCCCACCTCGCGGCCTCTCCGGGTGGCCGCCGCCCTCACCACCAGCACACGCCTCTCTAGGCACGGCTCACCTGTGTGGGTCACCGCCGCCTGCAGGAGAGAGGTTGGGATAAGATTGGCAGAGGCCTACCCTTGTGCACTTGGCCTTGTCATGGAGTAGCAGGGAGGTGTGCGCCTGCAGGTGCTCATCGTCCTACAGGTATGATATCTCTGCCTTTGCCTACTCCTCATCTACATCTAGTGTCAGTCACTAGATTCGTCTCCCATCATTTTGGCAATAGGTAGAAGCGTGAAAATTATAAATTCCATGGATCTTAAATCCCTAGATTGATTAAATTATCTGTTATGGTTGTAAGTGAACCGTTACTAGATGTAGTGAGTTGATTCAAATTCAATAGAGGAGGACATTGGCAAAGATATGAGTGCTCCCAGATGCAGAATGATTAATTTATCTCCACCAACATGTTAATGATGGGTAGGATATGTTTGTCACTATGAAATTTAAAACCTGTTTGATTTTAATGATTTTCTTCTGTTTTTGCATGCCTTAATTGACCGTAGTTATAAGCATATTAATGTACCAAGTTGAGGCTCTACATTGCATTGCATCCTATAGAGATCACACATGGGGAGGCGGTTTTTTTTGCCCTTAGGGGCATATGCTCCCACCTCCTCTCACCCCCTAATTAAGGTCATCGCTCCTGCCCATGATGTACCCACCCACCCCAGTCTGGTGCAGGCTTAGTGCTACTGGACCTTTGTCGTCCATGCGGTTCAATGCTGATTCAGATGTTGCGCCATTCGTGACACCATCCGAAGTGTTATGCTCGCCTTTGAGTGCTGATGATCCCTTTGATTTATGGTGAATTTTGAATTTGAGAGGCATGGCTCATTGTAACACAACCTAGCACTAGCAAATCTTTGTCAGTGCAGTAGTGCACCCCTCAAAAAAAAATCTTTATCAGTGCATCCTTATCAAGGTATTATGAGATCTACCTTTTAAAATAAAATATTTATTTTTTGTTATTTTCTTCTTGTATAACAAACATCTTAGAGAATTTTATAGCTATATTCAAATTGTACATTTGATTATATTGTATTGCATTTGCATGTTAGAGTTTTTTTTAGGAACTAGACATATCTGAGTTCAAATTCTAGGTCAGGCATTGGTAGCCATGTCGTAAGGATAACTACAATATATACATGGACATTTGCTGATTATTAGTGAGCCCACACGTGAAACACACGAAACATGTACTCGCTGACTGTGCATGCCGACACAATTTCTGCGAGGACAGGAGGACCGTTGAGGTCAAATTCAAGCTTAATGGGCAGACGGACCAAAAACTAACTGGGCCAATGATTCTTCCATACCCTCTCTCCTGTATAATTTTGTTACACGGCAGCCGGCACAGGAAAAAAAAGGCACCCTTAGGATTAATGAAAATTAAAAAGAGTCAACGACTGTAACCTCTTGAAGAATTCACACTTGAGCAGCGGGCTGGTCGTCAACAACTCAACACACACATATCGTAAAAAAACAGAGGGCGTTAACGTTAGGCAGTTGGCGACCTGCTCCTTGCATGAATCCATCCAGAGCTCCAGAGCAGGGTGTCTTCTGTTCGTCGCGGGCGGCAGCGGTTGCGATGATGGCCACCACTCGCCAATCAGATCGAAGGGAAGCTTTCCCTCCCTTAGTCCCTTGTTTTACAAGGAATCGCGGCAAAACTGGCGCCTTCGATCTCCGTTTTACTACGACCACTGGACTAGTCGACCATGAATGGACGGACCACGCGAAAGACCTGTGCTCCTGCCCACTGGAACCCGCGCCGCACGTCTCTTGGCCCTTCTCCGATGGATCCTCCGCGAAGAAATTTCAGCAAGCGTGCGGATTTGTACCATCTTTGTGTGCCAATCGAGGACCAACCTGCGGCGTCGCGTAGCGTAGCTTTTCACCGCTGATCGAACGGCTGAGGTGGAGGTCGTCGCAGTAGTCGCAATCGGTGTTCTGGTCGAGTGGATGACTGCGCCGTCGTCCGTGTAGCCCGTAGGTCAGGTCGTCGGGTACCCTTGCGCTGATGAGCTTCGTTGTCTCTGGTTGCGTTTCCCGTTGGCTGTCAGTCCAGCTTTCATGCATCTCCGGTCGTCGTCGTCGGCGCCGGCGGCTGGTTGATCATCATCCTATAGGAGTAGTAAGTAGTTCGCACCACAGATTCACAGGAATCAAAACGCGTCCATTTTCCTGCCTCCAGGATCCAGCCGCAGGCGAGAAACGTACATAGGAGTAAGCCCTGTCTGTGTCTGTGCGGCTGTGCCTGCATGGTTTTTCCTCTGCATCACTCGCTTTTCATTCAGGTTGGAACGTTGCTGACAGCATCGCCGTGACGCCGTATCACTGACGAAGATGGACAAGTGCAGAGAAGAAAAACATGATGGCTTCTATAGGCGTGGCCGCGGTGGTTGATGCTAATAGCTCAGGTCCACTACCACTAGTCCAGCCGCCGGCCGCTGTCGTGTCGTCAGAGAAATCCGTTTCTCCTATAAGCTCTAGCTACCGCAGTGAGCGAATCCCGGCCGCCTCTACTTTGGCCGGCCGCTGAGATTACAGCATCGTAATCCATAGGGTCGCTCCCTAATCCGTCCATAAAGCCTAGTACTAGTAGCTAAATAGTGAATCCCATCACTTCTCCCACAGATAATCCAGAATACCGAGGCTGTGGGGCCATCTGCTCCACTTCCACCCGCGGGCCGCGGCTGCAGATATCGGCTGGAGCCGGCCATCAGCCGGACGCCGATCGGCTGGCTAGCGTGGAACCGAGCGAGCCGCCGGAGCTTTCATGAGTACTGTACTGTACGTGACAAGTAACCGGATCTTCAGCGGCCCGGCGGCTACCAGGGCGTGTTTGATATGGGCCAGAATTCTCCGGCCAGGCCCGTTAGAGCTATATCCCCGTGTTTGATATCATGGCTCATCATTTTGCCCTGGCCACCGAGATACAAATCGTCCTCTCTCTCTTCTAGCTCTGGCCGTACGCTCCCCCGCTGCGTTCCTCCTCGGCCTGGCTCTGGCGGCGCGAGCCATGGCTCCCGTGTGAATGGTGAAACTTCCGCGCGCTCATTTGCCGCCCGAAATCCTCCGCCTATATTAACCCTCCTCCTCCACCCGCTCAGTTCTTCTGCTCCAATCCCCACTCCACTCCCGTTGAGGTACCGGCGGCGGCGGTGAGCTCGGTTGCCGGCGCGTGGTGGTCTTCCCCGGGCTTGATCTCCGTTCCCCCGGTGTGGATCTGCATCCAGGCGACGCGGCTCCTGCCGTTGCTGGGCTCCGACGAGGCCGTCTGCTTCCGTCTGTCTTCTTTTCGAAGCAGCTTTGGTGGTGCTTCACCACCAGACCTGCTACTTTTTCCCCACCTCTCTTCGATCCGACCTGCTTCGGCTCCCTCCGGCTGACCCGAGGTAAAATCATTCATTTTCCCCAATCGAATATTGGTATTGCGCTTACATATTTGCTTGGCATGATTGTTTTGATCTTGCTTTCGGTCTACGGTTCCTTCTTGCGGTCAGATCTGTGATATGGCTCATGTTATTCAGTTACTTCATGTTGAACTTGACTACTTTGATATGGCTCATGTTGAACTTGTCCACATTTCTATCGTTCTAGGGTGGATTTCGTGTTTATTTGTACCTACTGATGCTTTAACATGGTCATTGTGTTCTGTTGGATCTATTTATAGGACTTTTTTTTTGCAATACCATTATTGTCAACTATTATGTTCTTATTCTGTTGGATGTGTACATTTGTGATGATATTGTTTGAGAAAGGTCAATGATGACTAGCTTGTGAGCACTGGGAGGCATTGATTCGAATGCTGCCGTGCTATTTTAATTATGAATGTATACACTCTCATGTAGAGGCCAGCCAGGGTGTAACACCTTTGGTGTTATATTAACTAAAACATGTCATATCATCATATGCACTGCAAAGCATTCATGTTTAAGTCAACCTTAATGTGCATTAACTAAAACAAGTTTACATTTCGTAGGTTGATTGTGTTTCTAGAATGTTTTGTCACATGAAATAATAAAACCCTACTTTTGAATGTCATTGCAAATACTTGGTTTATATTCTATGTACTTGAGGTGTAAACCGTGTTTACACTACTGTCAAGCATAGTGTATAAACCTAAGTTTAACCCTTAAAAATTTGTTTCCATATTTGAAGTTGAATTTGGGTTTCAAAGCTTATTCCCAAGCCTTGCAGTTCAAATTTAAATTCAAATTGAAAAGCTATAAAGTGTTTTTCGAAAGTCAATTTGGTCAATCAAGGGTGTCATTGGGTCAATGACCTAAAAATGTCCTTGGATGATGTTTGTGATCACTAATGACCAACCAATTAAGTTAGAAACCAAATTGAGTTTGAATTCAATTTCAAAAACCCTTTATTCCAAAACCTAGTTTTACCCCCTTTTCTCTAATTCAAAATTTATAAATAATTTAGAGATACTCTAAAAATATAGTTTGTAGATCTTGACAAGAGCTACAAAGTTGGTATATAAAGTTTTTCAAGTTTCCAAAAGAAATTTCAAATGAATTTGAAAATATAGTTTTCTAGCACTTGTCCCCTTTTGATTTTAAAACCATAATTCAAAAATTATGCATAATTTTGGAAAAATTTGTATGTGAAAAAGGTTTGGTTTGGAAAGTTAAACATTTCATAGTTTTGAAGATTTTCAAGTTTTATTGAAGAATCAAAAGTAATTTCAAATGTTTGTTTCTAGGGTTTTATTCCCTTTTTGAATTTGAATTCAAATTTCAAAATCCAGATAGAATTTGAGGATGATAGTTAAAGGAAAAGTATAGCTCTTGAAAAGTTATGCAAATGATATTTTTAGAGATTTTCAAGTTCTTATATAAATTTTGGAGTAATTTGCAATTTCAAATGAATGACATTTCTGTAATTTTTGCGAACTGTACCGAAACCTATCGTCGGCCACCATCGCCGGCTTCTCAACCCTCGCCGCCATCCACCGCCGCACATGCTCGGCCGCCAACGTGCTCCTGGACGCGCGAAGCTTCATCGTCGTCGTGTCGCCCGTCCATACATCGCCTCTATCCTATAAATAGGTCGGCCGTGGCCGACTTCTTCTTCTTCTCCCCGCCGCCGTCGCCGACGACTTCGCTCCGCCGCCCAAATTCGCCACCGTCGCTCCATCATCACTCAATTTCTCTTGCCAATAGCTCTGCCACATCCTTACGGTCAGTTTGAGCTAGCTCGTGCTTGCTCTCCTCGCCCGAGCTGCCCACGCGCCGTCGTCTTCTTCGCGGCCGGTCACCGAGCCGCCGCGAGCTTTTTCGCCGTCGACCGTTGCCAAGGTTGAAAAATATTCTCTTTAACCCCGCTATCATGTTCTCTATGCTATCCTGCCCCTCATGCGCATCTTGGCCGGCTTGATGGTCCACAGGAACTCCGGTGACGCTGTCCTTGCCGTCGGAGCGCCGCCGCCGCCATCAGCGCCGCCATCAGCGCCGTCGACCGCAGCTCGACTCAGCCACTTCGAGCCTTCATCTTCGAGCGCACCGTGCCCGTGGTGAGCTCCTGCAGCTGTCTGCGCTATCAATTTCATCATTACCACGTCGTGGTCGCCGGACACCGAAGCTCGCCGCCGACATGCCTGGCCAGCGCCGCCACGCGCGTGGTCGTTTGAGTTAGGGGTCAGGAGTGACTTCATCTTCTAGCCCAGTGTGTTCATATGGACGCCCTGCGTACGCCCGAGTGCTCACCGTCGCCGAAAATCGCTCCGGTGAGCGTTGCCGTCGCGCCTGAGCTCCGCCGCGCTGCCATGGCCGCCGACGTGGGTGCCGCCGTCGCTCCGCCGCCACGTTAGCTACCCTGATCGACTCCCTGTGCCAAGCTGAGCCTGATGGTTCAAGTCCGGTCACCGGAGACCTCACCGATGGCGAGTAATCACCGGTTAACCGCCGGCGGACCGTCGGTCAGCGCGGGAGCATTGCGCCGATTTTTCTTTTTCTATTTTCAGAAAATGATTTAAATGCTATTTTCTTTTAAAAATCATAGTAATTCATATATAGCTCCAAAAATTCTAAAAATTTTTGTATGTGTTCTTTATGATGTCATCTACCTAGGAAAAATATCAAATGCCAAATTTGAGTACTTTTTGCATATGTTAAAATTAGCCCTTTTAATTGAAAAATGGACCTTCAATGATTTTTAATAAATAAAATAATTGGCTTTTAATTTTGAAATTTGTTTTTCCATCTAATTAGGCCAAGAGCTTTTCAAAATAAAATTTTGGGCTTAATTTAATAATTTTAATTTTATGCCTTTATTTAATGCCTTTAAATAATTAATTAATCCCTTTAATTAAGTTTAATCATTATAGGATTTGTTTGACTTTGGGATTGATTGATGACCTTGGGTCATTAACCTTAATGACCTTTGGCACTTTAATTAATTATTTGTGCTTATCTTAATCATGTCATTAGGGCTTAATCAACGTTATTTCATGTGTTTAATTGATTTCTTAAATGACGTAGTTAACCCTAATGAGCTTGATAAGCGAAGTTTTGTTGGATTGCAACTTTATTGTGAAGAAAAGTTATACTCAAGCCCTTAATCTGATCATGCATCCATCAAGCATTATGTTTACTATTCCATCATGTTAAAGCATATCAATTATCGAATAGTTTCCATTAACGGAGAGTTAACGTTATCGCACCAGATCCCAAGGACGAACAGATTCAGGGATCAGGAGTTGATCCAGAGTTCGAGACCATCTACCCCGAATACCAAGGCAAGCCTCAGATGCATTCAAACCCTATTCTATTTATAAAAGTTTTATCGCTTCAGCTATGATATGTTGCATTAAGTAATAGGAGTTGAGTGAAAACCTACCAATTGCATTACCTGTCTTATTTCCTTATTCCTTGTTACCTGCTTTGGAAGATAAGTAGTAACGCTTAGCCCTGCTTAATTAGTTAAGTGTTCAAAAGTAAAAGAATGAAAAAGATAAGATTGGGTTTTCTTGTTGGAATCTTGATAATAGTTAATAAATCGAGTCCGGACGGTTAACTTACACTGGGAATGGAGTCCCTCTGTAGTGTTTCCATCTGTTGATGCCCTAGGTCCCGTCCGTTGGTGAACTGGTGATATCGAGAAATTAGAAATCCACATGCATGAAGTGGTATTCAGTGGGCCAGAGTCCCCACGCATATCATGGAATGACATATAGTGGGCCAGAGTCCTCACATATGTCATAGTGTGTTATACTGTGGGTTTAAGTTCCCATGTATATCGGTACACTGGACAGAAGAGCTCAGGTGTATCATGTGGTGATATATGGCTGCGGTTGTTATCCCGGTATATCTGTGATCTGGTATGCATCGGAGTTAAAGTCTCCGGTATCCCAGTGATCTAGGTCCCAGCTGGGTATGAAAATGGATTCGAATCACCGTTACTTCTCAGAGAAGAAGACTCGATCGGTGTTCATCATCGTAGTAACAACTTGAACAATGACTAAGGTTTAATAATGAAGTTGGTTGGTAATTGGAGCTAGATCAAAGCAAACTTGACTTTCTGTTAAGCTTTTCCGCAAAAATTTCTTATCTCTTACAAGCCTTAACTTGTCCCTCTAACCTGCATTTCTTGAGTCTTCACCCCTCTTTTTTGTCGGGTCAGTCTTGTTGAGTACTTTTGTACTCAGGGTTTGTTGAACCCTTGTTGCAGGTGAGCCTCATGGGCAGGAGTGCTTTGCGTCCTGCTGCATGACAGTCGTCGAGAAAAGTGACGACGAGTAAGATGTTTAGCTCCTAGGCAGAGTTTATCATTTGGTATTGTAATAAAGTTATCTACTGCTACTCCACTACTATTATGGTTTATGCAAATTTAAACTTATGGTTGTAAATATTTGAAACTCAATGGTTTGTAAACTTATGTTGTTGTAAGTCTTTCGCTATTTTACTCCGATATATATTATTTATATCAAACTGTTGTAATACTGCAATGCCTCTTTATAACGATTGATCCTGCTCGAAGAATTGTGGATGATTCGGGATTTACCTGACAGACTTTTTAAGTCGTATGGAACATATTCATGGTTATTTAGAGTCTGTTTAGATAATAATCGTGCGTGTGGGCCATATGATTTAGGAGGTTCTACCACACAGGGTCTATTAAATTATCTTATACATTTCTAAATGCATGTAGATGGATGCAAATGAACAACATTTGATGATGGCTAGGCAAGCAGCTGGGATGGTTGCTGTGATGGTGTGATTTGTGGTCAGTAGGCTTAGGAAGATTGCTGGAAATGAATGCATCCCCTATGGGCCTAGGACTCATGCTGAGAGACATAGGCAAAGCACACTCCAGATGATGTACAATTACAATGACACTGAGTGCATAGCCATGCTACGCATGAGAAGGGTTCCTTTTTTTCATTATGCAACCTGCTTCGTAGTAGGGGCCTTGTATCTGAGAGTGTTGGATGCCTAGTTGAGGAGCAGGTAGCAATGTTTCTATATGTGGTTGGTCACAACCAGAGATTTAGGGTGGTCCACCAATCCTTTAGAAGGTCTATTGAGACGGTTAGTAGAATCTTCCACCAAGTGTTGTATGTTGTTGGTGAGCTGAGGGGTGAATTGATTAGGGCTCCTTTCACTACCACACACCCTAAGATTATGGGTAGCCACAGATGGTTCCCTTTTTTCAAGGTATAAGTTAATTGCTTTGATTTCTTATTGGGTAGGTTCACACATTTGCTTATGAACATTTCCTGGTTTATGTAGAATGTAATTGCTGCCATTGATGGTATCATGTGTTGGCAAGGGTGCCTAGACACAAGCAGCAAGCCTTCAGGGGTAGGAAAACAAGCCCCGCATAGAATGTAATCGCATCAGTCAATTTTGATCTCAAGTTCACCTATGTCCTAGCTGGTTGGGAGGGATCTTCCCATGATGCACTAATCCTAGCTGATGTCATTGAGAGAGATGATGGCTTCACTGTGCCAGCAGGTAACTGCAATACCTAGTGTCTGCACTTGTGTCCTCCCATCCACTATACACTTTCACACATTGTTGTCCCCCAATTGTAGGTAAAATCTACCTGGTAGATGCTGGATATGCTTGCAGGACTGGCTTCTTACCACCCTATAGGGTTGTTAGGTACCACTTGAGTGAGTTCTCCAACAGAAACTACCCCACAAATGCTAAGGAGTTGTTCAACTTGAGGCATTCTTCACTCAGGGTTGTGGTGGAGAGGGCCTGGGGTGCACTAAAGGGCAGGTTTAGGATAATAGACAACAAATCTTTCGACAAATACAAGACCCAAGTGAAACTTGTGCTTGCTTGCTGCATACTACACAACTGGATTCTTGGCTTTGGGATTAATGACATTGTTCCACCTGAGGAAGGGTTTGAGGGTGAGTTTCCTGAGGATGATGAGGCAGAGCTGCCCCTAGAAGAACCTGCAATGGTTACTATTAGGGATCAGATTGCCAATGCTATGTGGGAAGCTAGGGGGCTCACAGGATATGATTCTGTTTTATTTCATTCATGTGTAAAATAATTTGGTAGACCCTGGATATGGAACTCATGTGGTGTATTGCTTATGAACAATTTCTTTACTATGTCTAAGACTTATGACATTTGTGATGTACTAAGTTCATGTTTCTTTGCTATTTTCCTGCCATTGCTATGTTTCTACCATTGCTGCTGCTGTTTATTTGCTGCTGCTGTTTATCTGTATTCATATGGTCTTGCTATATATATCTAGGAATGGCTGGTATGAGTGTCCCTATCCAGAATTGGTTTGAGCCTGCTGCCAACATAGTGCAAGGGTATGCAGCAGTGGCCCAGGCTGCAGTTGCAGCAGCTTTGGCTGGACCTGAGCTTGTAGACCTTGCTGGTGCTGTAGCTGAGGGTGATGCTGCTAAAGGTGTTCCTGCTAGTGTTGATGTAGGGCACCAACCTCCTATGATGTGGAACAACAACACATCTAGGTTTGTCCTAAGGAGGATGGCCCAGATCCTGACTGATGGCTCTAGAATTGACAAGACTTACAAGGACAAGGATGTGAATGCTGTAGCTAAGGCTCTGAGGGAGTACAATGGTGTGGTTGTTAGCCAAACTCAAGTGTATAATCACTTGAGGAAGTGGAAACAAAAGTGGGCTAAGATTTCCAAGTTGAAGGACCTGAGTGGGGCAACATTTGATGATGATTGCCATGCCATAATGCTAGAGCAGGACCACTACCTTGGTCATTGCAAGGTACAAAAGATCTAGTTAGAATCACATTATGCACTTATACCTACACTTGCTTAACTCATGCTCATGCACTCATACCTACACTAACTACAGGACCACCCTAAAGATACTGAGTTCCTAAACACCCCCATCAGATTCTAAACTGAGATGGAATCCATCTTTGCTAGCACTTTGGCAACTGGTAGGTTTGCCTTAGGGTCTAGTGCACCTTTGGGAGTCAACAATGCAGACTCTGTGGCTGCAAAGTTTGAGGGGCAAGACTTCTCTTGTCCTGCTTTTGAAGCCAAACCCACCTTTGAGTTTGGTGAGGGCAGCAAGGCTACTCCACCTGTGTCAACCACTACTGGTGTGAAGAGGAAGAGGAATTTTAGTGAGAAGGAAATGCTGATGATGACCAATATGATAGATGCTGTGAACAATGTTGCCAATGCTATGCTGAAAATTGGTGTTGCCCATGTTGATCCTGACCTGTATCTTGCTGTCATGGAGGAGCCAGAGTTCTCCACTAAGGCCTTAATTGTTGCCTACACCCATCTGCTTGAGAACAAATCAGTTGCTACTGGGTTTATAAACATGTCTACCACCCACAGGCATGTTTGGCTCTAGACCTTCCTGGCAAAGATGGGCTACATGTAGCTCTATCTAAGGTAGCCTATGGCCTATTGAGGGGGTTGACTGTTGAGGCCTATATTGCCTCCACCTCCCTCACCCCACTCTCTTCTCTTTTGGGTTCTTTTGGCTAGACCGTGCATGGTAGATGGCTGACCAGCACCTGTCCTTTTGGAAAGTGTAATTTGGCATGGGAGGGTGGCTAATCATAGATGACCAACTATTGGTCTTGATCACTTATGCTGGGCTGAACTCATTTGAACTCATGTGGTATGTACTTAATGTGGCAGGACCTCCTAAATTATATGGCCCACACGCACCTATCATTGTCTTAAAGATTTCTGATAGCCATGCATGTGTTCCAGATAACTTAGAAAGCCCTGTCGGGTGCCCTCAAAGGACCCCGATTAAAACATATTTAACAACTCATATCAGGATCAACAAAGGAGTAGCTGCAACATTACAACATTTGTTACAAAATAAATATCAGAGTGCGAAAGAATGATAAAAATAAGTTTACAAATTATAAATAAGTTATCTTTTATAAACTTATCTTCAATTGCAGAAGCAGAGTAGAACTATAGAAGAAAACTTAGGTAGAGCGCCTAAGTTGGGAGAGGGAAACCAGATCACGTCGAGCCCACCGACATGAACTGATTTACGACACCAGTCAGCACCTGCAACAGGGGTTCAACAAACCCTGAGTACAAAAGTACTCAACAAGACTGACCCGACGAAAAAGAGTGGTGAAGACTCAGGGATGCAGGCTAGTAGGATAAGTAAAGGCTCGTAAGAAAATGAATTTTTGCAGAAAAGCTCTTGTGGATCAAGTTTTAACTTATCATTGATTATAACAAAAAGTAAAGTTGTTTTGCTCTAGCTCAAGATTACCAACCAACTTTATTTTGATACCTTATCATCATTCAAGTTGTTACTACGATGATGAACACCGATCGAGTCTTCTTCTCCGAGAAGCAAGGGCGATTTGAATCCATTTATATACCCAGCTGGGACCTAGATCTCGATATACATGAGGCTCCAACCAAAATGCATACCAGACCATACGATATACATGAGGCTCCAACCAACACGTATACCGACCACACGATACACATGGGACTTTCGACCCACAGTGTATCGATATAAGTGGGACTCAAACCCACAGTATACCACACCATTGTATGTGGAATTTCTAGTTTCTCGATATCACCAGTTCAACATCGGACGGGACCTAGGGCATCAACAGACGGAAACACTACAGAGAGACTCCTTTCCCAAGTTACCCGTCCGGACTTGATTTATTAACTATTATCATGATTTCAAAAGTAAAGCCAAACTCATTTTTTCCATTCTTTTTCTTTTTAAAACCTACTAATTAAGCAGGGATAAGCATAACTACGTATTTTCTAAAAACAGGTAACAAGGAATATGGTAATACAATTGGTGGGTTATCACTCAACTCCTATTACTTAATGCAACATTTCATAACTCAAGTGATAAAACTTTTATAAAATAAGGGTAGGGTTTGAATGCATCCGGGGCTTGCCTGTGTTGCAGAGAAGTTAGATTCCGAATGTCAGACTTGGCATTGACACCATGGATCGACGATATCGGCACCATGGATGGATGACCATTTCCAATACTTGTTCAACACGAACCTTCTCACTCTCGTATACACTACACGTATATAAAAGACGCATGCTTTAGCATGATGGAATGTATGATATGATGCATGATGATACATAGATGAAAACATAACAACTTAAATAACTTAAAAACACTTTACTTTCACAATAAAGTTGCAAGCCAACAAAACTTACTAAGTTCATTAAGGTTAACTACTTCATTAGTGAAGTTCATTAAACACATGAAATAACATTAATTAAACCCAAATGATATGATTAAGGTAAGCTCAAACAATTAATTAAAAGTGCCAAAGGTCATTAAGGTTAATGACCCAAGGTCATCAATCAATCCCAAAGTCAAACAAGCCTATAATGATTAATCTTGATTAAAGGGGTTAATTAATTAATTAAAAGCATAAAATAAAAACATAAAAATTAAATTATCTAATTAAGCTCAAAATTTTATCTTGAAAAGATCTTGGTCTAATTAGATGGAAAAATAATTTTTAGAAATAAAAGTCAATTATTTTATTTATTAAAAATCATTGAAGATACATTTTTCAATTAAAAGAGCTAATTTTAACTTATGCGAAGTACTCAAATTTGGCATTTTATATTTTTTCTAGGTAGAGGACATCATAAAGAGCATACACATAAATTTTTAGAATTTTTAGAGCAGTACATGATTTACTATGAATTTCTAAAAATTATCATTTTTTAGATTTTTCTAAAATAAATAAAACAAAATGAACAATGTCGTCTTCTACCTCCAGCCGTTGACCGAGGTTGATCGCGTGAGACCAAACTTTGACTCATGATATCTCTCTAACGGCTGGACCATTTTTTATACCGTTTGTTCCTACAGCTTCCTGGTGACTAGGACAACTCTCTAGTGTCACTCAAGCGGCGGATAGACCACTGGAGGATGGTCGGCGGCGAGCAAGGTGGCAAAGCGGCGCTGTACATGGTGGCTTAGGGCGCTGGGCTGCACGAGAGGCAAAAGCGAGGGCATCTATGGCTTCAGGATGACTAGTCGAACGCGACGCTCACCTTGATGAAGAAAAATACGGAGCCAAAGTGGGTCGACGTTGAGGTGATGGCGGCGGCGCGCTCTTGTCGGCAACAGCGGCATTCCCACGCGTCCGTGCTATCCCTCGGCAAACAAGAAAGTCAAGGCAGTGCAAGAGCTCAAGGAAATGAAAGCCAAAGCTCACCCGAGATGGCCAGATACAACGGGGTTGAGCTCGGCGGAGAGGTTGCCGACGATGAAGAAGATGACGCTGCGCCGGGTGGTTTCTACGGCTAGAGAGGGAACGAGTTGGATGGTAAGGAATGTGGAGGTGAGGCAAAGCTTTTGATGTAGTTGGCTCGGCCCGTAACAGCTCGATGACGATAGTGCGAAGGAGCAGCACGGCGGCGGCGAAGCAGTGGAGGCAAAACCGGCCACGGCGGTGGCGGTGGTGCTGGCTTTATAGCGTGGACGAGGGAGCGAGGAGACGACACGCAGGCGCTGCTGGACACTTCGAGCAGGATGTGGCAGCATCGGGAGCACCGGGAAGGTCGTCGAAAGTCGCCGACGACGAAGCAGAACACGGCACTTGTGACTTGTCTTATTTATGAAATTGCCACTTAAAGAAAATTGCAAATTACTCCAAGAATTACATAACAACTTGAAAATATCCCAAAATATCATTTGCATAACTTTTCAAGAGCTATATTTTTTATTTAATAAACATTTTCAAATTCTGCTTATTCTTTGAAGTATGAATTCAAATTTAAAAGGAAAACAAAACCCTAGAAACAAATATTTGAAATCACTTTTGATTTTTCAATAATACTTGAAAATCTTCCAATCTATGAAATGTTCAACTTATCAAACCAAACACTTTTCATAGAAAAAATTTTCCCAAATTTTGAATAATTTTTGAGATATGAATTTAAATTGAAAAGGGGACAAGTGTTGAAAAACTGTATTTTCAAATTTATTCGAAATTAATTTTGGAAACTTAAAAAACTTTGAATACCAATATTGTAGCTCTTGTTAAGAACTACAAACCATATTTTGAGAGTATCTAAAAATTCCTTATATATTTTGAAATATAGAAAGAGGGGTAAAACAGGATTTTGAAAGTAGTTTTTGAATTAGCAATCAACTTATCATTTCATGTATAAAACAAAGCACCACATAAAATACAATCTTAAACATGAATGCATTTATGTCATGATGCTCAATGATTATGCTTAATAATGCACTTGATTAATATTTTAATTGCGTATTAACATCTGGGATGTTACACTTAATTGCAACCTCTGTTGGTTGCTAGGATCTTTTACTTATGTAATGTGCTGCTACTATCATTCCAATTTGCTCTTGTTGGATAACTAATTACTTTGCTTTGTTGCTGTTGTTTTCTGTGGGAAGGATATGACTAAGATGAGATGTTGTGGTTGGTAAGTTGGAAGTATGGCCAATGATGTTTGTTAAGTGATGAGGTAGCTGAAAATGGTTCTGATTCTGATGTTTTCATGGTTTTGGCTTGATTGTCTTAGAGTCTGTGAGACAAGATAATTCCCTTGCAACATTGGTGCAATGCCAAGTGATGGCAAGGAAGTGTTCTGGGCACAACTACATGACCTTCTTGCTGTTATTTGGTGTTCATGTTTTTCATCTGTTGTTATTTGGTGCTCATGTTCTTGTTCTTCAATTGCAGCTGCTGTGGCAGAACCTCCTAAATCATATAGCCCACATGCATCGTTATTGTCTAAACAGACTCCAAATAAAAATGAATGTGTTCCATACGACTTAAAAGGTCTGTCGGGTAAATCCCGAATCATCCATGATTCTCCGAGCAGGATCAATCATTACAAAGAGACATTGCAGTATTACAACAGTTTTATACAAGTAAGATATATCAGAGTAAAATAGCAGAAGGATTACAATAACACAAATTTATAAACCATTTAGTTCAAAACTTACAAACCATAAGTTTGATTATTACAAACCATAGTAGTATTGGAGTAGCGATAGATAACTTTATTACAATACTAGGCGATAAGCTCTGCCCAAGAGCCAAACATCCTACTCGTCGTCACTTTCCGCAACGACTGTCATGCAGCAGGATGCGAAGCACTCCTGCCCATGAAACTGACCTACAACAAGGGTTCAACAAACCCTGAGTACAAAAGTACTCAACAAGACTGACCCAACAAAAAAGAGGGGTGAAGACTCAGAAATGCAGGCTAGAGGGACAAGGTAAGGCTTTCAAAAGATAAGAATTTTTGCAGAAAAGCTCGACAGAAAATAAAGTTGTCTTGCTCTAGATCAAGATTACCAACCAACTTTATTTTTAAACCTTAAGTATTCTTCAAGTTGTTACTATGATGATGAACAACGATCGAGTCTTCTTCTCCGAGAAGCAACGGCGATTCGAATCCATTTTCATACCCAGCTGGGACCTAGATCTTGATATGCATGAGGCTCCAACCAAAATACATACCAGACCAAAGATATACCAGGATAACAACCGCAGCCATATATCACCACATGATACACCTGAGCACTGTGAACCAGTGTACCGATATACATGGGAACTTAAACCCACAGTATAACACACTATAAAATATGTGGGAACTCTGGCCCACTATATATCACTCCATGACATACCTGGGCTACAACCCTTAGTATGTAACTTCATGCATGTGGATTTTCTAATTTCTCGATATCATCAGATCATCATCGCACGGGACCTAGGGCATCAACAGATGGAAACACTACAGAGGGACTCCATTCCCAATGCAAATTACCCGTCCGGACTCGATTTATTAACTATTATCATGATTCTAACAAGAAAAGCCATCCTCATCTTTTTCATTCTTTTTCTTTTTGAAAACCTACTAATTAAGCAGGGCTAAGCATAACTAAACATTTTCCAAAAACAGGTTACAAGGAATATAGAATTAAGACAGGTAATGCAATTGGTAGGTTATCACTCGACGCTTAGTACTTAATGCAACATAACATAACTAAAGCGATAAAACCTTTATAAAATAGAATAGGGTTTGAATGCATCTGGGGCTTGCCTTGGTGGTCGGGGTAGATGGTCTCGAGTTCTGGATCAACTCCCAACTCCTGAGTCTGCTCTTCCTTGGGATCTGGTGCGACAACGTTAAACTCTCCGTTAACGGAAACTATACGATAAAAATGATATGTTTCAACATGATGGAATAGTAAACATGATGCTTGATGGATGCATGACCAAATTAAAGGCTTGAGTACAACTTTCCTTCATGATAAAGTTGTCAGCCAATCAAAATTGACTTACTAAGTTCATTAGGGTTAACTACGTCATTTAAAAAGTTCATTAAACACATAAAATAACGTTGATTAGACCCTAATAACATGATCCAGGTAAGCGCAAATAATTTATTAAAGTGCCAAAGGTCATTAGGGTTAGTGTCATTAGGGTTAATAACCCAAGGTCATCAATCAATCCCAAAGTCAAACAAATCCTATAATGATTAAACATGATTAAAGGGGTTAATTAATTAATTAAAAGCATTAAAATAAAGGCATAAAATTAACTTGTCTAATTGAGCTCAAAATTTTATTTTGGAAAGATCTTGGTCTAATTAGATGGAAAAACAAATTTCAGAAATAAAAGCCAATTATTTTATTTATTAAAAATCATTGAAGGTGTATTTTTTAACTAAAAGGACTAATTTTAACATATGCAAAAAAAATTACTCAAATTTGGCATGTCATATTTTTTCTAGGTAGAGGACATCATAAAGATCATACACAAAAATTTTCAGAATTTTTGTAGCTATACATGAATTGTTATGAATTTCTAAAGAAAATAGCATTTAAATGATTTTCTGAAAAAGAAAAAGGAAAAAGGGAATTCTTTCCCCGACGTTGACCGGTGGCGACCGAACTTTGACCATCGAGAACTCGTCGACAGCAAGGTCTCCGGTCGCAAGATTTGGACCTACAGACTTAGCTCGGCACAGTGAGCAACCTGGGCTGGTTAAAGGAGCGGCGGTGCGACGACGATCGGCTTGCCGGCGGCCATGGCGGCATGGCGGATCTCGGGCACGATGGTAAGGCTCACTGGAGCTTTTTCTGGTAACGGCGAATGCACGGGCATGTGCAGGACATCAATACGAACACGTTGGGCCAGAAGATGCAACGGTTACCGGCCCCTAGCTCAAACGACTACGCGCGCGGCGGCGCTGGCATGGCCACGCCGGCGGCGAGCCACGGCAGCCGGACACTACAGCGTAGTAAAGATGCAATTGAGGGCAAGGACAAATGCAGGAGCTCACCGCTGGTCTGGTGCGCACGCTAATTGGATGGTAGGTGGTCAGAGGCGAGCTGCAGTCGGTGGCGGTGATGGCGGCGACGGTGCTCCGGTGTCAAGGTGAGCGTCCCGGCAGTTCCTGTGCACCATCAAGCCGGCCAAGATGCGCATGAGGGGCAGAAGAAGATGAGGAACATGATAGAAGGGTTAATGGAGATATATTTTCAACCTTGGCGGCGGTGAACGCGGCGATTTCACGGCGGCTTGGCGACCGGCCGTGAGGAAGATGACGGCGGCCTGGGCGATTCGGGCAGAAAGAGTGAGCACGAGCTAGCTCAAGTTGAGCGCAAGGATGTGGCGGAGCTATTGGCAAGCGCAATCGGGTGATGAGGGAGCAACGGTGGCGAATTTGAGCGGCGGAGGACGGTCGTCGGCGGTGGCGGCAGGAAAGGAAAGAAGAGGCGAAACGGCGGCCGGCTGCGCATATATATAGGGCAGAGGCGAATCACGGGTGGGTGACACGGTGATGATGAAGCTTCATGTGTGGGAGGCGAGCTAGCGGCCGCAGCACGGCGGCATGTGCGGCGGTGGACGGCGGCGCGGCGTGAAAAACAGATAGGTCCCGGTACTGTTTCTGAAAAATTACAGAAATTCCATTCATCGAAAATAACAAATTACTCCAAAAATTATATAAGAATTTGAAAATCTCCAAAAATAAAGTTTGCCTAACTTTTCAAGAGCTACACTTTTTATTTAACAAATATTTTCAAATTCTTCATAGTTTTTGAATTATGAATTCAAATTCAAAAAGGGAGTAAAACCCTAGAAACAAATATTTGAAATTACTTTTGATTTTTAATAAAACTTGAAAATCTTCAAAACTATGAAATACTCACCTTTTCAAACCAAACATCTTTCATATATAAAGTTTTTCCCAAATTATGCATAATTTTTGAATTATGCTTTTAAAATCAAAAAGGGACAAATGCTGGAAAACTGTATTTTCAAATTTATTTGAAATTATTTTTGAAAACTTGAAAAAACTTTGAATACCAACTTTGTAGCTCTTGTCAAGATCTAAAAACTATATTTTTAGAGTATCTCCAAATTCCTTATAGATTTTGAATTATAGAAAAGGGGATAAAACCAGGTTTTGAAATAAAGGGTTTTGGAAACCTAACTCACATTCGATTTGGTTTCTAAATTAATTGGTTGGTCATAGTGATCACAAACATCATCCAAGGACATTTTTAGGTCAATGACCCAATGACACCCTTGGTTGACCAAGTTGACTTTTGAAAAACATTTTATAACTTTTCAATTTGAATTTAAATTTGAATTGCAAAACTTGGGAATAAGCTTTGAAATCTAAATTCAACTTTAAATATGAAAATCACTTTTAAGGGTTGGACTTAGATTTATACACTATGCTTGACACTAGTGTAAACACGGTTTACACCTCAAGTACATAGAATATAAACTAAGTATTTGAGATGACATTCGAAAGTAGGATTTTATTATTTCATGTGACAAAACATTCCACAAACACAATCAACCTACGAAATGTAAACTTGTTTTAGTTGGTGCACATCAAGATTGACTTAAACATGAATGCTTTACAATGCATATGATGACATGGCATATTTTAGTTAATATAACACCAGAGGTGTTACAGCTACCTATGAATCCTTCTTGCTTGCATTAACTGAGGCCTTTGACACTTTCTTATCCTATGATGTCAAATAATCTTCATACAATTCAAACATGTAACTTGAGCGGCATTTGGAATCCTCGATTTGTACAAATGAACCGGAGATCTTCAATTCCACTTTGGTCACATGCTTGACAGAGGAAACCTATGACTAAGGATTTGTTTTCATTTTCCTGCAGACCCATGCCTAAATGGTATGTGGTTTTTGAGGGGCTCAAACCAGGGATCTACACATCCTGGCATGAGTGTAGTGTTTATGTTCTTCGGGTTGAAAATGCAAGATATCAAAGCTACAAAACCCATGCTAAGGCTGTGCAAGAATACAATGATGCACTTAGGATGGGTACTGTCAGGCAGGTTAAACCTAGAAGCATGACTGATCCAGTGCCCATGTGTGACAGAACCTCCCAAATTATATGGCCTACACACACCTATCATTGTCCCGAAGACCTCTGATAGCCATGCATGTATTCCAGATAACTTAGAAAGCCCTGTCGGGTGCCCTCAAAGGACCCCGATTAAACCACATTTGACAACTCATACCAGGATCAACAAAGGAGTAGCTGTAACATTACAACATTTATTATAAAATATATATCAGAGTGTGGAAGAATAATAAAATTAAATTTACAAAATATATGAATAAGTCAAATTTTTACAAACTTAACTTCAATTGCGGAAGCAGAGTAGAACTATAGAAGACAACTTAGGTAGAGCACCTAAGTCGGGAGAGGACAACCAGATCACATCGAGCCCACAGACATGAACTGATTAGCAACACCAGTCAGCACCTGCAACATGGTTCAACAAACCCTGAGTACAAAAGTACTCAACAAGACTGACCCGACAAAAAGAGGGGTGAAGATTCAGGAATGCAGGCTAGAGGGACAAGATAAGGTTGCAAGAAACAAGGACTTTTGTAGAAAAGCTCTTTGGATCAAGTTTTAACTCATCATGAGTTATAACAGAAATTAAAGTTCTCTTGATCTAGCTCAAGCTTATCAACTAACTCCATTTTTATACCTTATCATCATTCAAGTTGTTATTACGATGATGGACACCGATCGAGTCTTCTTCTCCGAGAAGCAACGGCGATTCGAATCCATTTTTATACCCAGCTGGGACCTAGATCACTGGGATACCAGAGACTCTAACTCCAATGCATACCAGATCACAGATATACCGGGATAACAACCGCAGCCATATATCACCACATGATACACGTGAGCACTTAGACCCAGTGTACCGATATACGTGGGAACTTAAACCCATAGTATACCACACTATGACATATGTGGGGACTCTGGCCCACTATATATCACTCCATGACATACCTGGGCTCCAACCCTCAGTATATCACTTCATGCATGTGGATTTTCTAGTTTCTCGATATCACCAGTTCACCATCGGACGGGACCTAGGGCATCAACAGACGGAAACACTATAAAGGGACTCCTTTTCCAATGCAAGTTAGCCGTCCGGACTCGACTTATTAACTATCATCATGTTTCCACAGATAAAGCCATTCTCATCTTTTTCATTCTTTTACTTTTTTGAAAACCTAGCTAATTAAGCAGGGCTAAGCATTACTACGCATTTTCCGAATAACGGTAACAAGGAGTATGGAAATAAGACAAGTAATGCAATTGGTAGGTTTTCACTCAACTCCTATTACTTAATGCAATATTTCATAACTAAAGTGATAAAAACTTTTATAAAACAAGAATAGGGTTTAAATGCATTCGGGGCTTGCCTTTGTTGCAGCAGTGGTTAGCACTCGGCTGGATCACAGGTGTTAGATTTGGCACCAACACCATGGATAAGGACTTCAACATCATTGATGGATGTTACCTTCTCGAACATTTTTGTTGCATGGCATCTTTCCGAAGCTTGTTCACCACGATTCAACTCACTTTCAAAAACTACATGTAATGGAATGATGCATGATTTAGCATGATGAACTCATGACATGATGCACGACAATGCATTGGTGAAAGTATAACAAGATTAATTATTAACTATTTTAAAAGCATTACACAACATAAATATAAAACTCCATATATTCTAAAATCACATAGCCATATTAGGGGTTAACATGACATAACAACATCATACAAAGGTAAAGGAACCATATTTTCTATTTATATATTTTTATTATAATTATAAACTATTTAATAAGCAACAAATAAGATAAATCAAAAGATAAAGCATACTGCATCCAATGACCACAATATTTTTACTACAGCACACACATGGCATAAGAAACATGTCATAAAAATTTCAACTCAAAAGAAGTTACATAGCATTAGATATGAATTTTCTTCCTTTCTATAATAAAATAAAGGCATAAAACATAACTAATTATTTTTCTACAAAACATAGTATGTTTCATATTTTTAATAAAAACTAGACATCACAAGAAGAACAACAAACAAAATTTGGTTCACCAAAAACAGAGTTATCAAACTCTGGATATGAATTTCAAAAGATTTGGAAAAGTATTCACAAACAGGTCCTCGGGGCACTATTCACCTGAGTCATATACTTCGCAGAAAACACCCTGACTTTAGTTGAATTCTTATGCAAAGTCCCCGGTCGCGAACTTGGAGCAGAGGAGCTCGTCGGGGTTCGTGGTTTCGACGGTGGGGTGCTCGTCGGTGAAAACGGAGAGGTGGGGAAGCATCCCGAGGCTCGTGCGCATCCGCTGGTTGCCTCATCTTGCGTCGCCGCGGCCCGTGGCGGCCTAGCCGCATGCACATCCAGGGCCACAGTGGGCAACCACGACGGCGGCGGCTTCCGGTGGGATTGAGGTTGGGAAAGGAGCGTGGGAGAGGCATAGGGAGGTGGCGAAGCTGCTGGTGACTGCGGCCTAGCGCATGGAGGCCTAGAACGCAGCGCGGCCGGAGCTCCACTTGGTGGCAGCCATGGCGGTGCTGAAAAGGAGGAAAAGACGACGACGACGTCGGTTTAAATAGAGCAGGGAGAGGGATGGCGAGGTGGCAGGCGACTTCACGAACTCGTCCACGCGGTCATGCTCGAGAATCGCCGTGAAGTCACGGCCAAGCGACGCACGACAACGATGTGGCGTCCAGGCAGAGGTGGAGCTCGCGTGGGTACTGTTCATCAAAAATTATAGAACTGCCACTCACTAAAAATTGCACTTTACTCTAAAATTTATATAGGAGCTTGAAAATCTTCAAAAATATTATTTGCATAACTTTTCAAGAGCTACACTTTTCATTTAATTATCCTTTTCAAATTATGCCTAAATTTTGAAATATGAATTCAAATTCAAAAGGGAAGCCAAACCCTAAAAATAAACATTTGAAATTATTTTTGATTTTTCAATAAAATTTAAAAATCTTCAAATCTATGAAATGCTCAACTTTTCAAACCAAATATTTTTCGTATACAAAGTTTCCCCAAAATATGCATAATTTTTGAAATATGGATTTAAAATCAAAAAGGGGCAAATGCCGAAAAACTGTATTTTCAAATTTATTTGAAATTATTTTTAAAAAACTTGAAAAATTTTGAATACCATAATTGTAGCTCTTGTCAAGATCTACAAACCATATTTTGAGAGTATATCAAAATTTCTTATAAATTATGAAATATAGAAAGAGGGGTAAAATAAGGTTTTGAAAATAGTTTTTGAATTATCAACCAACTCATCATTTCAAAAGCACAACCAACCTACAAATATAAACTTGTTTTAGTTGAGACATATCATGGTTGACCTAACATAAACATTAAGCAAAGCACAAGATAACAAGATAAATTTTAGGTTGTTTTAAACATTTACAAAGTCATATAAAATAATAAGAAAACTTTAAGTAAACAGAAAGCATCATCATTTTCTGTATAAAACTAAGCATCACATAGAAGACATAATTAAAATATGAATGCATTTATGCCATGATGCTCAATGATTATGCTTGATAATGCACTTGATTATAATTTTAATTACTTATTAACATCTGGGATGTTATACCATGGCACCTAGTCGTGCAAATGAGGGTAGAATGTGATCATTGACAAATCAAATTCTGGTAAGAATTTGATCATTGGCATTCTTGTGTTGTTGTTGTTGGCTCTTTGGAGCAGGCTATCAAAGTGTTGCTCCTGTAGCTGAAATCTTAAAAAAGGCCGATGATGATGATTTGTTTTGTTGAACTTGAGAAAAACTGCTATGATTGTCAAGTATAATTGGTCTGAGGCCTTGTTTACGTTAACTTTGGTACTGCTTTATTAAAATTTGCCAAAAATTATAAAATCTAATGCAATTCTTCTTTGTTCCTATAAAATTCTGCTGATGTCAAGTGATTAACCCAACTGGGTCTGGCCCGAATCAAACATCATCCCTATATGATAGTTGATGGTAGTTGGTCTTGGATCAGACTAAGAGCTAAAAATCAAACATAAAAAAGATATGGGCCAGCTCCTAGTGGTACAATGCAATCAAACATGAGACTTATGCGAGTTGGGTCAGGCCGTGGCTTGCCAGAACCTGGCTCGTCGGCCAGGCCGAGATGGGCCACGAAATCAAACACGCTCTAAGTAAGCGGCGCCATTTCTACTTCAAGCTGATGCAGGTCAATGCCTCCCGAAGCTCCGGCGATTGGACGACTAACTGATTCGCGGATCATCCTTGCGTGCATAGTTGCGTTGAAATAAACTCCGGGTCGTCGTAAACAAAATTAGAATTTGCGCTGCTGACTTTGGCTCATCGAACCGCCCAAGCGCGGCACGCATTGAAGATCTGGTGAGCAAAATAAATAAATACAAATAAATGAATAAAAAACGAGCAGACGTGTAACGTGTTCTTCGGTTTCGTAACCACTCCCGGTCACTATATGAAAAAAGCTCATTACAGACGCGCAACAGCGGTGTCACTATCTCTTTCAGCTTTCAGCTTTGCTCGAACCGAAATACTACGACCTTTTGCTATATGAAAAGAAAACGAAAAGAAAAAGAAAAAACTTGCTGGAAATCCTGGAATAATATGCATGGCATGGATGGGCAAAGGAGGATAGCTGCAGGAGGTGAAAACAGCATGTAGGATAGCTAGAAGAGGGGACACTTTATTTGCTTTACTAGTTTACTTTTATTTTTTCAAACGTTGCTGCTTCATCGCTTCTGGAAGACCACACTTTTTCTTTGTGACTGAAGACCACACACTTGTGCCCTGTGATAAATACCTGGCGTTTTTCCCTCACTCACGCCATCTGCATGCACGGGACTAAGGATGAAAACGGAAACGAAAATCCCCGACCGAATCGTTTCGTTTTCTACATTTTACCCGATCGTTTTCAGTTTTTTCGGAATAATTCGAATACGGTAAGAAATTCGGAAGAGAAATTCAAAAACGGACCGGAATTCGATATGGGCTTATTGCGACCGTTTTCTATATTTCTACATTATATTCGAAATTACCCGTATTTGAAATTCGGAAGAAACCGAATTTGGCCCAATACTCCAAAACTCCTTGCCTCCTTGGTTCCCAGCCGGCCCAGCCCAGTAACTCATACCCCTCCACTCCACCCTAGGGCGCCGTCCCGTATTCCTGTTCCCCTCCACTCCGTCTCCACCCGAACCCCTCCACCGCCGCCAGCCCCACGGACGAGACGGACGGGTGACTCCACCGCCGGCCACAGTCCACCGCCGGCCACACTAGTACACCACCGCCGGCCACAGTCCCTAGTCCCCACTCCCCAGTCACCACTCCCTGTCTCCCCATCCCCACTCTCCACCCACCAGCGCCGTCATCAAGACCTCCAGGGACTCCGGCTTCAGGCTCCAGCCACGACTCGACACCACGAGGTAGCGCCGCGCCGCCGCTATCCCGGCCGTCCATGGCGCCCGCTGATGCTTCTGCTCCTGGAACCAAGGGCGCTGGCAAGGGGGGCAAGCCCAAGACGAAGAGCGTGTGTCGCCTTCTAGATCCGCCGCCCATACCGGCAGCGGGAGCAACGACGTCTCCAATAGCAGGTTCATCTTCCATTCTTCCTTGTTCCTAGCACATACAAATGCAGACGCCACCCTAATCTCCTCTTGCCCCCACACATACACTTGATTAGTTTTAGGTTTATCATGATTTTTTTTCGTGCTCACCTACTTACCCTATTTTTTTTAACCGAGAATGGACAATGTATCTGCATATATTCTGTGTGAGAGAGATAGAAAAAAACATCCCAATATTTTTAAATGATGCCAGCGTGCCTGTCATGAGAAATTTGCAAGGCTGTATTTCCATTTGTTTATCTGTGTGTATCGTATCGTCTATATAATCGAGTGTGTTGGTGAGATTCCAAAAGGCTGTAAGATTCCATCATGGAAAATTAATCAAGGAAGGAAGATGTGGGAAAATAAACAATGTGCATCCATTTTGTTCCCTTATACATACCAGCTTTGCGTGCATCTGTTTGATAGCTGGTGCCAATCATTGTTACATCTTTTTATTAATTATTATTGAGCAAAAGGATTAACTCTATACACTACTTGTGATTGGTACCAATTGTCTTCACGGCAGTCTTTCTGCTATATAAATGGCCATTGATATATAACAAGTGAAAGGATGTTAGCGGTTCGAAAAAAAAAAAGTTCTGTTTTTCAATGCATTTCCTCTGTTTTCAACAGTTGCAGACACTTCCAGTTTAGACATTTCCAAATTTGGATTTTATATCAAACAAAGTGGCTGGCATGCATGTTTCACTCTATATAGGGAAAAAAAATGCAGCCACTAAAATGGGCAAACAAATTATAGAAAGGAAATTGACTACATAGATGGAGACAGAATGAAATATAAAACAAGAACTCCAAGTAAACAATTGTATTCATTTTTGTTGGCTGAAATCTGTGCACGGAAATGCAACGGCTTGAGACCTGATCATGTGCTGTTTCTGTTGGCTGCTGCTCTGCCATAGGCTTTGTTGTTGTACATTCTGTATGTTGTTACATGATGCAGCTACCACATGATCTGTACTGTGCGACATGAGGTGCTGAGAAAGGACAAAGTTGATGCCGGTTGGTTGATACAGTTCGCATCCTCCCTTCCCATCTGCAGACCTGATCATCTTGCTTGCACCGGTCGCCTAGAACCTGAATCTGAACTCCACCTATAGACCTGGTGTTAGTGCTCCTGCCATTTATATTTTGGAAATGGAAAAAGAAACCTTGCATCCGGTTCGTTCGATCATTGGCCAAAGTTCAAGACTTCTGTCAGGACTAGATTCGTACTAGGTTGGACCAGTGGTGGTACCATATCCATCTGGATCGTGTGCCCACCGGTCCAAATGACACACACCTCTCGGCAGAACCTCCACCAGGCGGCTGTGGAATCCGCCGCCGCTGCCGCCGTCGTCGTCTAAGTATAACATACTGGACCGCGACGACCTGCAGCGGTTCATCGATCTTGGCCCGCTGGTACTCAATCTGTGCACGGAAATGCAACGGCTTGAGATGTACCGTTTTGAGGTCAAGTGTCATGCAGGTAGGTATCCGATTGCCCTGGTCAAAGATGAAACCTCTGTCGTTATGACAGATCTTCCTAAACAAAGCACCTTGTTTGTTCTAACCTATGCAGTTTTCTGACAGAGACCAGTGGGTTCCTGAATTTCTTTGACACTTTATTTTTCTGCTGGAAGTGGAAGCTTGATCTATCTGTTTCAGAGTTCAGACTCGACAGTTGCTCGGTCAAAACTGGCTTAGTTGTACACACAGCACAGTACGTATTGTTTAGAGTTTAGACCCTGCAAATATCTGCAGGTAGATCCCTTTGTATATGAAGATCACCTTTTGATTCCGAATCCTCTCCTGCTCATTGAAAGCAAGTTCCTGCAGTATCAAGTATATTAGAAGCACTTCATGAGAGCCTAAATGAGCCTGAATAATGATCTTCAATATTTGTAGTGCACTGAAATGCAGGTGAATATAAATAAATGTAGCATCTGTATTTTCTTCTTCTGAAACCAAACAATGTATAGCTATTTTAAGATTTACTTCTTCTGAAACCAAACAATGTATAGCACTATTTGGGATCTTTTTCCTTGATTATTTGGCTAATTTAGATTTTTTTTATCTAATTTAGCAATGTTTCACTTGGTTGTTGGTAGGATCAGGAAGTAGAAGGCCTTCTCAAAGCGTGGCATCTAGTGGAACATATGAAAGTCTAGCTACAGCAGCATCAGTGCAAGGTTCAGTGGCACCATCAGTGGCACCATCAGTTGACAGTGGTGCACCACCAACGACATCTCCATCTACTCAAGTGCCAATTGATGTCGACAATGATGATCAAGAGGATGACGATCCAGAGCAGGCTCGCCTTTCTGGCAAGAGGTATAAGAAATGCACATCATGGGTCTGGCAATATTTCACCAAGAAAAAAGATTATGCAGAGATGGAAGGAAACCTAGTTGAGGAGTTGTGGGGGCACTGCAATTTCTCTAGGTGTGACACGAAATACAGAGCTGAGGGCACCAATGGGACAACTTCATTCAAGCACCATTTGAAAACAAGACACAGTATTGTGAAGGGACAACAACAGCTCACAGTTGGTAAGCACCCTGGTTCTGAAATTGCTCATGTTCAGCCTTACAAATATGATGAAGAAGCTAGCTTGAAGAAATTAAACTTGGCAATAACCATGCATGAATATCCCTTCAATATAGTTGAGCATGAGTATCTTGTTGATTTCATCAAATCTCTCCGTCCTAGCTTTCCAATAAGATCCCGTATCACTGTTAGGAAAGAAATAATGGACACATATCTTGCTGAAAAGGACACTTTGTATGCACATTTGAAAACTTTGAAGTGCCGCTTTAGTGCAACAATGGATATGTGGACCTCATGCCAAAACAAAGGATATGTGGACAATGCATTGACAATGCATTGACAATTTTTGCTTGCTTGAAGAAATTTTATGATGTCACTGAAATTCTCTCTGGCACTTCATACCCTACTGCGAATTTGTTTTATAGAGGTTTCTGTGAGATTAAGGTCTTGCTTGATCAGTGGTGCTATGATAAAATATTACAATTAGAGAAATGACAATTTCTATGAATGAAAAATTTGAGAAATATTGGGATCAGTCCAACATTGCCCTAGCTGTAGCCTATTTTCTTGACCCTAGGTATAAGAAAAGGGGCATAGAGTACTACATGAAGAAGTTCCATGGTGCTTATTATCAAGCTGAACTTGATGAGTTTGTTAGTGTGGTAAAGAAACTATACAACTTTTATGATGCATCATCAAAGAAAACTAGTCAAGGGGCTGCACCTGTTCCTAGAGCTAGTAACATAACTGATGTACTAATGGGTGATGTAGACCATGGCCTAGAATAATTCTTATATGAAGCAAGTGAACCTGGAATGTTGGAGTCAAATGAGTTGGAAATGTATATGGTAGAACCACTAGTGAAACTTTGTAGTGAGTTTGACATCTTAGCATGGTGAAAAAACAAGAGAGAACAGTATCCTATCCTTTCACAAATTGTTCGGGATGTAATGGCCATGCAAGTGTCAACAGTTGCATCCGAGTCTGCTTTTAGTGCTGCTGGCCGTGTTGTTGATCCCTATCGCAGTCGTCTTGATCTCAAAATGATACAAGCTTTAATTTGCACAAAGGACTGGGTTGCTGGAGCAAGTAAAGGTGCTAATTTTACTTATTATTTTTACTTAGATACTTATAGTTGCAGCCAACTATAAATACCTACCTGGCGTTTTTCCCTCACTCACGCCATCTGCATGCACGGGAGTCACGGGACAGCGCCGTGGTTTGGGACAGAGACAAGCGACGACGACGACCGATCGAGGCAGGTGGTGGCGAGACGTGTGGAGCATGGTATCGTCGGTGAAATTGTGAATATTGCCTCTTGGCTTCATCACACGATCTAGAAATCTATTGACGCGATGAAAGTGAAACGTGTGTCTTTTTTCTTCTTGAATGAATTAACGACGACGCACGTTGGTCTTTACATTTGTTTTAGTCGTTCACACATGAAACTTTTCGGATTGTATGCAATAAATATTGGTATAATATTGTCTAATAGATGGTCTTATATATTACCGCACTGATCTTAATTAATAATAGGACGACTTATTGTTAATAGATGACTTGTGCAATGGTTGCTTTTAACTGTCTCAAGCCATGATTTCTTATCTTGTGTATACAGAATAAAAAAAAAGAAATGTTGTGACAATAAACTCGTACGGCGTATGGGCAGTGCAATAGTACTGGCATATCCTACTAAATGCCCTGGCTCCCCAAAAAAGCTCTAGGACCACTACTCTGCTATCAGAGACATGACTTTGTACGTTTCGGTCCTACATATTAAACTCTTACTTGCTCATTTTCTACCACTATCTCCACCCATTGTGGCTATAAGACTATCTGGTCTGCAGCGTCATTAGCATATCGCCTTGTCATTGTCTGATATTGCCACCATCATGCCAACTGCTATCCGAGGCCCACCTTTTTAAACCAATTCTATTGTCTAACATAGGGTTGCTTTCAACCCTAAACCAAACTCTTAACCTCACTTTCTTCCTCGTAAAGCACAATTGCTCGATCCTTTAGTTTCCTCACAGCTAACATGTTTTCTCAGGCTCAAGTAGTAGACTACTGGACTGAACACGGATTATTCTTTGACTTCCCTAAGGATCTATTTGGATGGACTATAATGAGTCATTAGATGTTTAAAAAAGCTCGAGCTTATCCAAACAAGCTCTAACTACTACTTATAGAAGGTTTAGTTGATTCAAATGGCCCTAAATTATTCTAATAAACACACTAAGAACATGTGTGTTGGGGGAAAAAAATCTACTTTTAGAGGTTGTTTTGGTTGCGCTTCTAGACCAGCTTTGGGAGTAATTTCACTTCCTCAGTCACCACATCGGGTGGAAGGATCCACTCTAGTCTAGACCGCTTGTCCCACTGTTCTCACTCTGGAGCAGAATGAGATGCAGGGATCAAAAATCGCTTCGTCGGACTTCTCAACTTTGTACATGTATCTTTCTTCTTCGAAACATCCTCCATAGGTGAGGCGTGTGATTACGGGGCGTGCGGGCACGAGGCGGGCCGATGGGTGCCATCGCGTGGAGCCGCAGGGGCTTTAGGTCACCGGATCTTTAGAACGAAGCTAGAGGTGACGAAGTATTCACGAGCGCAGATTGAATAAGAACTTCATGGCCGTGAAGACCTCGCTAGTGGAGTAGGACATGGAATAAGATACATATAATAAAAAGCAAGTAAAACGAAAAAAGTAAGGGCGTGATGGACATTTCATCATTTTTATTTATCATGAGAAGCTATTTTATCAAAAAGGTTCCACCGAAACTAACTCCATCTCAACCAGCCAAGCTATTCCTGAAGCTAAAGTAAAAAAAAAAATATTCTACTAATAAAACAGAGCTGTACTAAGACAGGACATACATGTAGCAAAAATTCGAGTCACACACCCAGCCAAAACGTCACCGGTAGGATTCACGTTCATCCAAATAATCCTAGCCGACCCGAGCAGAGACGCGTTCTCGTTCATATTCCTTGCGTTCCAAGCCAGCCACGAGCCCACGACTCCACGAGCCGATCGCGGCCCACGGTTCGGGCTCGGCCGAAGTGGCAACAAAAGGCCGAAACAACGGAAACGAAGCTTAGGCTGAAGCTCAATCCTCAGAGCAGAGCACGCGCGGCTTTTGTTTATGGGAAGTGCTATTTATGGAGGCCTCGCCCGTGACCCTCCACCCACCGATCACACAATCCCGAGGCCGCCCGCCCGAGAAAGCAGAGCACGCTTCTCCCAATACCACCAGTCCACCACTGCACTTCTACGTCCACGGCACGGCGAGGCGGGGACGCCAAGGCAATAAGGCCAGAGGAGGTGTTAGCGTCGGCGTCGTCGGCGGAGGGGGAGGCGCAGAGGGAGGGGACGGCAGCATGGGAGTGCTGCGGAGCACGCAGAGCCTGGAGGCGGAGGTGGAGGAGATGCGCGCCGCGCTGATGCTCCACGGCGCGTGGGCGTGGAGGCCCGGCGGCGGCGGGGGCGCCGCGGCCAAGCGTGCGGCGCGCGCCGCGGAGCCCGCCGGCGCGGAGGCGCGCACCGTGTGCGTCACTGGGGGCACGTCCTTCCTCGGCTTTGCCGTCGTCGACCGCTTGCTCCGCCACGGCTACGACGTCCGCCTCGCCCTCGAGACGCAAGGTCAGTTAGTCTCGCCTTGATTAACCTCCTCCACGGATTGCGGGCTGCTTCGGCAGTGAGAATCGGACGCGCGTTTCTCGGCTCCTCTCATTTCATTTCGCGGTGGGACGTCTCCGGGGCGTGTTGGCTGCGCCCTGTTTCTGAATTCTGAAGGTTGTTTTCGTTGATGATTGGAAATGCGAACCGCTTCCTGCCTGGCCCCTCTTCCTGTTCCTTCCGTGATGCTGCTGTTCTACTCTTTTGGTTTGATTTGAAGTGGGCGTAATTTCACGGCGATTTCCTTCGCCGGCACGAGATGCTGAGCGATTTTCAGTCAAGTTTCGTAATGTGCACGTTTTGTTGGAAGTTCAAAAAACGTGGTAAGAAAAATTAGGTTCTAGAGTAAAGGTTACAAGTATTAATTTATTACTAGAATTACTAGAATGTTCCCGTTGATCTTCCTGGTCTTCCGCTCGTTCGGACCTAATCTCAGGTTTATTAAATCTTCTTGTATATATTCTTGTTCGTTGTTGGGGCGACCGTCGTGGCGCTGTCCTTCTGTTCATCTCTTGTTTCTCTATATCCGTATATGCTTCGGTCAATGCATGGACATGGTGCGCTATTGCCTGGTAGTGGCCTGGTGGGTTGGTGGAAAATTCTACCCTGTTTGTTCAGAACGAGAATTCCCCACTCGGGGTGTCGTTTACATGGCTACAATCACGAGAAACCTTTCGGCGATTTATTGCCATTCACCTCTACCTGGCATAACGTTTGTACGAATGATGGTTAATGGCTCCACGTCTTGTGATACGCAACAGTGTTTTGTTGGCACAAGTCATTCCAGGTCATTAGTTTGTCGTCCCAATGAGGTCACTAGCAGTGATGTGTGCCACAATGCTGACCCCTACGTATTGGTACAGTTTTCTGCTACTATTATGCAGTTTTAGTTGAACATTGCATCATAGTCGGTTACTTGGTCCACGCCGTATGGGCACGTCACTTTTAGTCTATTGATAACTTGATATTTCACCAATGAAGTTTTCTTGGACTAGAGGAAATTTGTGTAGCGCTTATATGATCAAATTCAACATGTCACTCTCTTTGGCCGGCAAGAGGCCAAAGTCATGCAAAAGAGATGTCCCATTTTTCTCTCCCACCAGTTCACTCCTTTCCAGGTCATGCCATGTTTCTTTAAGGCTAGTTTGAAATGCAGTAATTTCGCAGGAAAAACGTAGAAACATAGAAACAGAGGTTTTTTCCCCCCTGCATTCCAAACAGGGGCCTTTTCTTTGGGACCCAATTGAGTATAAGAGTTGCATATATCTTATAAGGTTAACAGTACAATGATAAGTTATGCCTCATCTTACCAACTTACTGAAAGGACCATTAAGGCAACTAATAATTTTATACTAGATGATGCATCATGTCTTGTCAATTAGGGTGAATTAATGAATTGTTGAATTCATTGAGTGTGACATGATATCTTCTTTCCCTGCATTTTCTGGTCTTTTACCCTTTGCTAACGATTTTATAAAGCCTGCCTATCTTTTCTTCCAATAAAATTTGCACCAGTACACTTTCTATGTTCAAAAGAGAGACAAACTGATCATCAACCGTTTGTATGGGATATACTAGTTGGAAAAACAAAAGTGATCATCGACCGTTTGCCCTATGGGAACATAATATTTACAACTTGATTATTTTGAGGTGTGTAGAGGCAGTTTGTCAACTTTTTGAGGTGTAATCATAATCTGCATGTGTTCTTATCCAAAATCTTGTCAGCAACAATGTGACATGAGAAAAAAAATTATCACTCCATAATGCTCGACCAGATAATGACTCACAAGTTCAAAATTGGGCCTCTTAAACAGAAATTAACAAATGAAATTTTCATTTGTGATTTCCACGGCTTCTCTGTTATTATTAGGGAAATTAGGTACTCGTGAAACCTGATATGTTACCATTACTCAAAGTGCATGTTGTCATGAACTGGAACATTCCTGTTGCAAAATTGGCCTTACTGAACTTTCTGTCAAGTCACATTCCTATTTATGTGTTTTTTTTGCTATCGCAGAGGACCTTGACAAGCTGCGGGAGATGGAGATGTTTGGGGAGAATGGCAGGGATGGGGTCTGGACTGTGATTGCAAATGTGATGGACCCGGAGAGCTTGCATGAAGCTTTCGACGGCTGTGTTGGTGTCTTTCACACCTCGTCACTTGTGGATCCCGGGGGCATCTCCGGTTACACGGTGAGCTACTCAACCTGTATTAATTTCATCCTATATTTAATCAGCATCTGATTCTTTGAGCAGAAAATTCTGCCACAAAGTCATAAGTGCAAAGGTAGGCCTGATGAAAAATTTTATCCTACATTGTTTGTCTATGAAACAAGATCTAGTTTTGTCTTATACTTTTATAATCCTACTTCCCAGTGTGTTGTAAAACAGAAGTATTTGACTTATTCTTTTCAAGGAAGAGTGGAGATGCACATTATGGAACTTGTAGGTGCCAACTTTATAGACAAAATTAATTTATTAAGAGAATTGTAGGCACTAATGTTAAAAGTCTTAAATTGCTAAGAAGAAGACAAAAGGCTTATTCATGAGTCATGGATAAAAACCTGTTGGGTTGTGAAAGTGAGATTTAAAATTCAGGTATAATAATTTACATCACCATGTAAATTGCATTTTCTGATTGGAATGGAACAAACCATGCTAAAATTTTGAATACCGAGAAAAATAGGTTCTGATCTGTTTAAGTAACCCACTCACTGTGTCCAGTAAGGTTTACGGTTTGGAATATGTGCTAAGGATGGCACTCACACCTTAGAATGATCCTGTGAAGCGGCTCAACTGAGGCCATGCTTAGTCTGTCCAATATGTTACTAGAAGCAGTTTTTCTCGTTTTCGGTTTGAGAGTCCGAATTTTCTAGATATAGGAACTCCGACCACAATTAAATTGGTTTTGGTTGGCAAGTTGTTCGCCTCTGATAGTGAATCCTACCATCAACCATTGATTTAAAACTTCCAGAGACTACCGCAGTTTGATTTGCACAAGGCTTTATGTATCTGAAGTGTTTGACCTTCAGAGGTGCTAACTGATAACCAGCCTGACGTTGTCCTGTTTAGCTGAACGATACCTACTACAAACACAGTGGTGACAGGTGAATGTTTAACAACTCCAAATATACACCTGGACGCTGGAAATGAATTGATTGTAGGTGTTCCAGTTTAACCATTAAACGGTTGGGAGTATATTGTTATTTTTCTTGTGCAAGTGTTCCAAAATGTAACTATCACACATCCATTCAGTTTGGTATTGTGGAGACTTCATTAGACCACGTCTGATGTTGCCATTGCCTTGCCTTACTTTATTAGCCTCGTCATAGATATGGATGCAACTATTTCTTTATGCATATCACACACATCTCTATATATTTGTTTAAGCTAGATTGGAATCATGTCCCAAAACATCTTTCTGGCATACCTTACCATACCATGTGATTCCAAGGGATCGGCTGAAGACAAAGTTTACAACTTTACATGCTCTTGCATGTATATATATGTAACCTCTTGTGGCTTTATATATAAGATGGTGATCTTATCATATGAACATAAACATGAAAGGCATCTACTTGTTATTTTGGATGCAGTAGAAATTTCTTCCAGTTGATAAACAGTGTGAACATCTATCTGGGCATGCCTCCCCTTTTTCTGTTGTAGTAGGTAACAGTGCCCTCTCTAAACAGCTTTTAAGTCAACAATGACTCAATATAGAACCCAATAGTTAGGTGATCCACTTTTGTTGTCTTCTTTGTCATTCCGTACCAAATCTTTTTCATTTTTGTAGGTGCAATTTGAAATACCTCTAAATTGTTTGTATAATCATGAAATAAAGATATGCATTTGCATTTACATTTCTGTAAGCCTGTTGACGTTGATCTTTCTGCACACACGAACTTACTACTAGGCATTAGCTTATACAAAATAATTATCCCCCATGATCAGAGGCACCAAGCAAGTGTTGAAGCCATGATTGCTAGTTGGGCGGTCACAATCACATTTTTGCGAACATGGACCCATAGGACATTAATATGCCAACCAGCACCATCATTTTGAACTGGAACAATAAAAACATTACTTCTATAGATAAATAGATGGCGTGAAGCTGTGTCTAGTAATTCAAGTGCACTTGCTAGTGCTAGAGATAGTAATGGGAAATTTTGCATTAAGAATACCTAAGAATAATATCCACTCCTTAGACAAAGGGAGAAGTGTACCATATTTCTTAAACAAATAGCCAAAAATTTTGTATTAAAAATAGTTCTATTAAGAGGAAAAATGTGTGCGATAGAGTATTGAAAAATATCAATGGATTGCATAATCTGTCTTTATAATTCTCCAAGCCTCCAGAAAAAAAAAATGCCAACTAAACTAAACTTGGCTAAACTTGGCAACTTTTGAGTAACCCCAAGTAACCTTTTTTTTTTACAACAACCCCAAGTAAATTTGGACCACTATGATACTATGCCTGCTACTTTTTGGTGTGTCTAAAATGCTACATTTGGACTTTTTATTAATGGTGCTGATCAAGTATATCTGTACCTGGTAGCACAATTTACTGTTAATATCTACAGTTCCCAATTCTGCGATCAGATATCTGCTATTTTAAAGATTAACATCATACAGGTTTCACATACTTTATATATTGTTCTATCTTCAAGAGCCATAACTAATTAACTCTGATGTAAAAATATAAGTGCCTTAATTCTGAATTTCAATTTCGACAGAAACACATGGCTCGCCTGGAAGCCAAAGCAGCAGAGTTGGTGGTCGAAGCATGTGTGAGGACAGAGTCTGTGAGGAAGTGCGTTCTCACCTCGTCGCTCTTGGCATGTGTGTGGAGGCAAAACTACGCTCATGACCGTCGGTTCCTAACCACCATTGATGAGAATTGTTGGAGCGATGAGAGCTTCTGCCGCGACAACAAGGTGAGTTGTAAGAACATACTCCCGTCCCAAAATAAATGATGTTTTTGCTTTCCGAGAAACAACTACTATCAATTATATATCTAAATATATAAATATTTATGCTAAGTAATTAATATCATGAGAAATATCATTAAGTCTAGTTTTTTAATAAATTTGCACGCACTATATACAAATCGAATCAAACTTGTGGTAAAAAAAATTAAAACATCGCTTATTTTGAAACGGAGAGAGTATATAGCAAAACCGCAACTGTATTAAACAGCACCAGTTTGATGGCTACAGGTTAGTAGGCTACATTTATAGAACACGATAGCAGAATTTTAATGCTGGAGGCTAAACATTTGCAGCTGTGGCTGTCACTTGGCAAGACGATGGCGGAAAAGGCGGCATGGAGGGCAGCACGGGGAACAGACCTGAAGCTAGTGACCATATGCCCTGCACTTGTAACCGGGCCGGGATTCCGTAGGCGGAACCCTACCACATCCATTGCCTACCTCAAAGGTCTCCTACTCTCTACAACTCTCTTGGCTGGCCAGATCGATCAATAGCATCGATCTCTTGATGACCATAGAAAATTCGAGTTCACAGATCGATCAATAGCATCGATCTCTTTATGACCATAGAAAATTCGAGCTCACCACATATGTATCTTGTACTTTCGCAGGAGCGCACACCATGCTCGCCGAAGGCCTACTGGCGACGGCGAACGTGGAGAGGGTGGCGGAGGCGCACGTCCGCGTGTACGAGGAGATGAGCGACACGGCCGGGGGGCGGTACATCTGCTACGACCACGTGGTCCGACGAGGGGAGGAGTTCGCGGAGCTGCAGCGGCAGCTGGGGCTCCCAGGCAGGGTTCCCGCGACGCCCCACGACGACGACGACCGGGCGCCGCGGTTCCAGCTCTGCAACCGGAAGCTGGCGGGGCTGATGTCCGCGCGGCGGAGGTGCACCTACGACGCATACTTCCCCGTGTTGTACGAGTGAAAATGCTGAGGTACTGAGGTGTTTAATGGTAGAGGAGAAGCTGCTGATGCTAAAGTGTGAGTGACCTTGTACATAGTGTTGATTGCATCAATAAAGCTTTTCTACTCGGTACGTGGTATAGAATGTGTTGTATAGGCACAACCTGACAAACCGATCGCGGTAGCACAAACTAGAATGGCAGCACGAGTGACGTCACAACGGACATCAGAGCATCAGAAGCAGAGAGCAAATTTTGGCAAAGCAGACCAGCAGATCGACGGTACAAAAAGCAACGCAGAACTAATCGCTGCATCGCACATCAGAGAAAACACTTTCCGGTCCGTCTGGTGCAGCAGACTCACCGCGGCGGGGGGCACGCGGGCCCGGAGATGATTCCGGTCCGGCCCAGAACACGAAAACGATCATTTAGCGAACAAGAACACTCGTAAGATTTTCCGTTTCGTATATACAAAATCGGATTTTAAGCCTCATAGTTTGTTTTTAGTCTACATTTTTTTTAGATGATGTTTTGTCTAAGATATGATGCCACATCATCAGTTGTTATAAATGGCGCCATGTGCCCATGCCAATTGCTAGGGCGGTAAATCGTAGTATGTTGATATTTTACTTGGTAAATCGGATTCGAATATTTTCTTTTCTATTAAATATTTTTTGAAAGAACTTAATAGGATCAAGAATGAGGTGGTCACATGACACTTCATTGTCAGCCAAGTATTATGAACTTCCCTGCAAAAAAAAAGTATTATGAACTTTCATATAATTATGTGTCATCAACTAAATTAATTATAACATATATGAGAGAATCTGCTAGTAAATAAATATCAAAAGGAGACTAAAAATTTCAGATAATTTCAAGCTATACACCATAAAATATATCTTGATTTTAGAAAAAAAACTAAAATAGATTTCCTACTTTTCTAAGCTAAACTATTCTATGAATTTGAAATTAAACCATATTTTAGGATTTTTAATTGCATATTTTTTTAATATTCTTTGGAAAAATATACAATTTGATTTATCTTTAAATTACCAATCTAGTCAAATCTACTCGTATTTAGTGTGGTGCAACGTTAGAACAACCAGGTCTAAAAAAAAATAAAACGGTTTTAAAAGTAGTAGGGGTAAAATCCAATTTTGTTTGATGGCCAAGCCAACCGTAGTCTGTGGGTTCACAAATCAAATATTGGGAAATCAAAAATTCCAAGGTATTAGAGATGACTTTTTTCCCTCATACTATTTTGGGAGTTAGTAAACATCATGGTTTGGAGAATGAAAAATGCCAAACTCAGATGCTCTTACAAACCTCTTTCCGACAAGGCCCAGTAGACCTTAACAGGTGGGGGAAGAGAGACAAGATTCTAATGGGGCTAGATTTCTTTCATGAATCACGCGCTCCACGTGCCTACATATTTCGTCGAGCACCTTTGAGTATGCACCCGACGCGTGGCCACGTGGCCGCTTCCTAGATGGTAAGGAACCATCTTGGCGTGACACGGCCTTTTATCCAATGATGGGCTGTTTAAACCCTGGTGCCGCACCTTTTCTTGAAGATTTTTTGAGAAAATTTAGGGTATACGGACGCGTGTTCTTTCAATGGTCACATGCACCGAAGGCTAAGGTCTACACACTCAGCTACTTCTCATGGTCCTCCACGCATTGGCTTGAGACATCTGTTACTCTACTACACCGCATATCAGTGTTGGATCTAATATAAAAGTTTAGGTGAGCTGAAGTTACAAGCTTATCGTCATCTTTAACCTCCAGCTTCTCGATCTTTCAGAAAGACCTCCAACCTTGGTTGCCTTCAAAGTATACAATCAGCTGTTGATTTGGGGATTAGCCGGCTTATAGTTGAGACAGATGCAAAAAAAAATCATGGAGGGGCTCTAGAGGGGGTTGGGGGGGCTTGAGCCCCTCCACCTCCCCCGCAGCCCCACTGCTAGATCCACCCTTGTCGTTGATGATCTCAGCTTCTCCACCTTTAGCTTCTTCTCCCGCTGCGGTTGTTCTCTCTTAGCACGAAACGTTTCACTAATTCATCAGTTCAGTTCAGTCCTTGTTGCATACTGAAGTACCAAACAATGGATATCTAGATTTGACACCTAGCGTTAGCTGCATATGAAGAGCGAACAGGCTTTCTACTTACTATTTGTCGGTGTTTGGAACCGAGGGGCCCTTAACCAACTAATATATGTATGCTATGTGTCCCTAATCCAGATAGTGATGCAAGGTGAATACACACGATTTATCTTGGTTTGGGCAAGAGAAGGTCCTACGTTCAGCCAGGGGGAAGTATTTTATTGCCTTGCACCGAGGTGCTTATGTAGGGGTTACAAGCGGGTGAGAGAGGGAGCAGGTCCCAAGTCTCGAGAGCAAAGGGAGGAAAGATTGCTTATGATGTTGATCCTAGGGGTCTAGAAGGCTAAGTGTGCTGATACTTGCTTCTCTGCCATGGCGTCCTCTTTTATAGGCTTAAGGGGAGGCCAAGGTGTACAAAAACCCTAGGAGCACGCCCCAGCGGAGGAGGTGCGGCGGGTGCTGTAGAGGTTGCTGTAGCGACGTCCTTCCAGGCATAGCGCCCGTCCTTCAGGTGTCATGGTGATGTCGGTGATGAGCTAGTGAAAGACCCCTGCTTCTCTTGAGGGCGTGCGATCCCCTGTTGAGGACGTGCGTGCACCGTTTCTTTGTTGACTGATGACGCCTGAGGCTGGGTCGGAACGTAACGATGGGGGTCGACGTGTATCGGATAAGATCAAACTCCGAGAAATCCGGCGCACGTCTGTTGTCGTGTAGCGATTCGAGGGGGGCTTGGTGGCAGAGCAGTGCCCAGTATGGCGAAACAGCGATGGGCAAATCACCACACGTTCGGTATGGGTGATAAAAAGTGGGATTTGGCCTCGGTACTTCTCCCATGTTAATGGCGCTGTAGCCATAAGGGCAGGTGAGAATAGGTAGGTGCATTAAATGCCTGTAAATTTGTCTCGGGGTAGGTAGGCAGGAGGGAGGGGGGTCGGCCGCTTTCGAACTGGCCTTGTGTGAATCGGAAACTCTCCGTAGTCGAGGGTCCCTGTCGAGTGGGCCTCGTGTGAATTGGAGTAGTGTCAAGGATGGCCTGGAGCTGCCGTATTTGTACAGAGTGATTTCGTGCGGGATGTTTAGAGATCTCTGGTCTTGGATTTCTCGGGGAGTTTGCTCTCTAATCCTTGATTTTGGGTACCTCTAATTGAGGTACCCGACATTATTACTCTGTAATTATTTGTTTACAAACGAGTAGACGCACTCTTACCCTGAAGTATCCCATGCATGATGCATCACTTGAAAATGTAGACACTGTGCAAACACTACCTTTCCTATCAATTGGAGAATTGGTATGTGCCATGGAAGCCACATCCTGATTCCTGACAGTAGCTGCATATATGACCTATGCACAGTTACACAGCATCGTTCAGCATCGTTCAAAGGGGTCGGAAGAATCACGACGACCGCCTTAACTGATGAACACCAGCAGTGACATTAATCCCCAGATCGGCGTTTCAGCAAAGATCACCATCAGACAACACGCTATTCCCTGCTGGCTTGCCGATCTGCAAGCAAGATATGGGAGGCACGGTGGGGGTGTAGAGCTCTCCAAACGCCTGCCAGCAGAAGGGGTTGTAGAGGTGGTACTGTGGCACTAGCAGGGGCTTGAGTTGTATCCCGGTGAGAGTGATCTCCGAGCAAGGCGAGCTGTCGCTGCACGCGAAGTGGGCGGGTTTGATCGTGAAAGTGCCTCTGATGTTCTCGTACTGAACGCCTGAAACGGCCACCGCCGATGTCTGGTTCCTGCACGTCGTTTTGTCACAGTAGAATTGGTCTATTATGATCGGTGTCTGCACTTCTGAAACCTGTATGTTTGAGAACCTTATGCCCTGTACCAGCCCTGAACCGCCCTGTGTTCAAGATGTCAGCAAGTTGTTTAGCTTTGGTGAATGCAGCAACAGTGCTTGCTGGATCGCATGGATGACTCTGGAGGTGTCAGGTTATGCTTACCTGCCAAGTCTTGATTCTGACACCCGTCATTGTTCTGAACATTTTAACATCTCTTACGGTGATGTTGGATACGCATGCTTTCGTGTTGTACCTCCCTAGACCACCAATGCTGATCCCATGCCCTGGTCCACAGTTCACGTTATGTATGTTTACATCACTGCATCCTGTCTGTATTGAAACACAGTCATCACCTGCATTGCACACGCACCAAATTTCTTGTTAATAGCAAGTTTTACATTAAGAATTAGTTAAACTCCAGCTTGTGTTAGTCTTATTGTGATTGCTCTGTTACTCCTGAATCTTGCCCTTTTTTTAGAAGTTCTGCAGTTATCTGATGTGGCTGGTTAGCAGAACATATCTTTATCTATATAGTACATCAGGTGGCTTTTTAACCAAATTTCTTGTGAATTTGTCTAGTGAGCACAAAAGGGGTATTGGGGTTGGGGATATGAGTTCTTTTAGCATTACCGCAAGCCAGGTTAGTGTGGTGAATGTTGACTTCTTTGGAGTTTTGCAGGTGTATTCCATCCGTGTTGGGACTAGTCTCAGGGGAAGAGATGGTCAAGTCGTGAACCATGACTCCTTGACAGCTATCGAACTTGAGGTGGCACTGGGAGCTGTTGACAATCGTTATCCCAGTTACTGTGACATTGGAACTGCCATAAAACCTAAGTGCCTGCATCAAGTTATGCAATGTTTTATATGCAATTATGAAAATGTTCAAGTGCTGCAATAATAGTATGCTTACCGTAGGTTTAGTCTGTGGCATCTTGTCTAGCTCCACATAGTACTGTTGGAAAGCACCCAGGTAAGCAATTAGATTTTTTTTCACTTGTTTATAAGTACGATATTGTCAGGTGGTCAGTTCTTACTGCATCGTCGTCGTTGTCATCATTTGGATCTGAATATGTCCACCATTCTTGCCCCCTACCATTTATGACACCACTGCCTTGGATTGTTATTCCAGTTAGCTTTGTGAATTCAAGCCATTGGAGCAAACCGGACCCCCACACTCTTGCACTGGTTTGAGCTAAAATAGTTCCATCTAGCTGCAAAATTATAACATGTCATCTGATACCAGTACTGCTTTTTAGTTTGTTCTTCAGTTTGACTACATTTTGTTGCATCATTTGCTGACTGGTCATAACAGTATCAGGAAATTGATCAGATATACAGTGCTTGTCTTGATAAACAAATATACACCCATTTTTCTGCAGTTGGTCTTATGGTGTTTAATAGAACACTGAAAGCAGATTGATACTGATGCAGTACTTAACAGATGATTTAGCTAGTTTCAGACCAAGTAGTGCAATTTGACCAGCAAGTCTAAAACATGCCATACTTTCTAGTCATGTAAGGACACGCATTAGAGTTAGAGGTAGATTTACCTGGAATAGAATATTTGGTTTACAGTAAGGCCCAGAGAATGAGATTGGGCCCACAACAAACTCATGTTGAGATGGTACAAGAACTGTCGATGCCTCCACCTTGCATGCTGCAGCCCATGCTTCTTGAAAGGCCTGTATAAATAGCCAACAATTCAGTTAAACCTTTGGGAAAGGGCACTTCTCTGTGCCATCATATCATTAATGGTTCATATCATTAATGGTGAACCCATGTATCAGCACAACTGCACGAGACATAACTCCTTGCTCTAAATGGACAAAGAAAGAAATATTACTTTAGGTTATAAAATGAGGGTAGTTTCACAGAATCTACTTTGGTTCACCATAAAAGATATTTCTATACTTTTGAAAAATGCAAGGGAAGAAAGAATTTTGACGATAATCAATATATCCAATCCCCTTACTGAATTTGAGGATTGTCATATATTTAGAAATCAGTAGGATATTTTTTTGACCGAAAAAGACTGTGGGGAAGATCCTCACAGCGCGAGCCAATTAGTATTAAATTTAAAACAATAGAGTAGAAAGTTTACATACCAAACTTTAACTAAAAGCATCTAACCAGACATGGAAAGATGACCTAAGATCATATTTGAAACGAACAAGCTGGAGATTACATTGATTTTTAAAATTGCCTAGCCAAATAAATCAGTAGGATATTGTTAGCCTAAAACTTATTCCAGGGAGTCCAGGCACATACACTTCTGCAACTAAAACTATTATATTTGAAGCTTGTGCTCTTTTGGGCCATTCATCCACATGATTCCATTTCTTTATCCCCAAATACAATGCAGTCCAGAATAATGCGTAAAAGACGTATGCCTTTCCAGAAATGCACCCAATCATATATGAGAAAAGACAACCTATGCACAAAAGCCAAATCTAGGTTCTGGCGCCATATGCACCTGTGCTATCATGTGAAACTCTTAAGACCAAATGGTGTTAAGCATTTTCCAAAGGCTAATGCACTAGGGGAAAAAATGTGTGACCATTTTTCCTAAAGAAACAGGAACCCCTTGGCGATCATGTCCTGAAGTGCGCTTACTGAGAATATATTGTAGCATATTTTATTTTTAAGAAACGAAAAATTCAAGCAAACTTTCTTCACGAAATGTGATCAGCGCAAATGAATATAAGTAGCTAAGTGTTAATTTGAAATTCCAATATTAGAGGCATTCTAAAATTGAACTTCAAATATTACGTTGGTACTTGGTTGGTAGCAATGTGTCTGCTAATGGGTCACAAGAGGTTCATTTGAAGATACTAACTACAAAAATGAAACTGAATGTGCCATGATGCCAGGAAAAAATAGTCCAGCTCAGAATATATAAACTAATTGCAAAAAATTCTTTCAAAAAAAAAAAACTGCAAAGACGAAACTGAATATACCAGGATGCCAGGTAAAAAATTCTAACTCAGAGTATATGATGCAGGCAACAGAAGCGTTTCTAGTTGGAAGCAGAGGATTTTGAAGGCAGTGATGGTGACCTGAGTATCATCAGTAACTCCATCACCCTTGGCTCCAAAATCCACCACGCTGAAAACCGTATCCCCTGACGATGGCACCGATGGTGGTGAAGGTGCCGACGGTGAGGGCTGCACTGGCGGCGGCAGTGGGTATCCATACCCACCGCGGCTTGGCGCCGGCATTGCTGGAGCCTGGCTTCCATTGCCCGGGCTAACAGGGGCGGTGGTCGGGCTGGGCTGGTATGGACTCTGATTCCCTTTGCCGTTCTGCTTGTGGGAACCGCTGCTGCTGCTCTTCGCTTTCCCTTTCCTCCTGAACGCAGAGGTGAACGGTGCTCTGGCGCTGCTTCGCCTCCAGCTCCAGTGCTTGCCGCTCCTCGCGTCACATTGGTGAACGCCGGAGCAGAGAACGACGAGGAAGAGGAGTAGTAGGAAGGTGAGACCTTTTAGCTTCGGCATGATGTCTGTGTTTGCAACTTTGTGTCTATCTCCAATTCAGGCTTCAGAGTGTTTTGCTGAAAACAACATAAGGCTTCAGAGAGTTTATGTCGGTATGTGTGTGTGGAAGGAAAGGCAAGAAGGGGTATCCAGAGTATGTGGTGCCTTTGAGTTTGAGGAGGGAAATAAGAGGGGGTTTAAATAACGAGAGCTTCAGTTCATGGCCGTCGTCGTCCCTCCCAGCTTCAACCTTCAGCAAGGCTGAGTGAAAGAAGGAAATGGCCTTGGGACCAGCCGTCCTGGGTCACGTAGTCCTGTGAGGAGCATTGGCTGATTGGCTCCGAACAGCATCACAGGGAATTGAAGGTGTTGTCTTTGTTTTCCTTTTGGAACTTTGGTGCATGAAAACATGTCACAGTTTTATCAGCCCCTCGCGGTTTCCTTTACCGCCGTCGATCTTCGGTTGGTTGGAGGACGGAATCATCTTCAAGGCACTGCCTGTCGCCACTTGCCGAAGCCTGAAAAAAATAGACAAGGTGGCTTACCTGTACTCGTACTGCTAAACTGCTGATGATGCCGGTTCACGGGGGGAGGAAGTTGAGTGTCTGTATGCTGTACCGTCCGTTCGATCGAATCATTTGCCACCTGCTGCTGCTGGTGGTATATTAGTCTGATTTTATTAGCCTGATGGATGGATGACACGATGTGTCAGTCTGATTAAACTGACCGACTGCTTGGTTCACGTGTGTTGAGGGCATCGCCACCTGCACAGAGGCGCAAGCAATTGCTCGAGCACACTGCGAGTTCGCCGGCGTCAGCTATGGTGAGTTGGTGACAAGGTTGCTTGGGTTTCCGTTTCCCAGAGGCTGCATGGAGGCATAGATTGTTTTCCTTTTGGCAATTTGATGAACTGTACATGACATGGTTGTTTGTATTAGGTGTAGGCATTGTACAGGCGAGCAGCTGCTGGTTCTATCAATGGAATGGCAAGGACCAAGGTCGGGCTGCAGTGAGCGATTGGGCCGGGGTCCCTCCCAGAGGGCGTGGAAGTGGCATGATGCCGCTGACAAGTGATGTGTGCGCGCAGCTTGGGTGAGAGAGCATCGCCTCGTCGCCGTTGTTTCTTCCTTCACTGAAACCATCCATCTCTTGGGCCGGCGTGGCTCGTTGGCTGGCAGCGTGGTGTACTAGTACTTCATTGTGGCACTGCCAACTGACGACCGTGTGGTTGAAACCGAACCGAATGAACCTGAGTGCAAGCCAAGTGTAACGTGGTAGGTGATGCAGTATAGCAGAAGTGGTAGCACAACGTTACAAAGCTCGCCATCACACATCTTCGCTCACAGGTGGTTGCCGTCTGCCGACTGCCGGGGCTCTCCTTCCTGGTCACGGCGTCACGGGCGCGCGCTGCCCGGACGACACGACGAGAGGCTAGCGCGGAGACCGGGACCCGGGGCGACAAAACGGCCAAACATGCCTTCACCAACCACCTACCACACCACACGTACACGCCCGCCCCGGCCGGTTGCCGCGCACCCCGGCCACTCACTCGATGCCCTTGTGCTGCTGGACCCTTTCCGAACCGCCTGGACCTGGAGCTTCCACGCCGGGGCGATCCTTGTCTCGCTGCACGCCGCGCTCGTCTCGGGGTGCAACCGTGCAAGTGGAGGGTTGCGTGGCCGCCGGACGCGCGACGCCGACGTCGGTCGGCTGCGGAGATAGCGGGGGCGATCCAGGCGAGCATGTGTCTGTCTGCGCTGCGCCTCCAAATTCTTCGCTGGGATTGAATAAATTCCCTACAATCACGGCAGTCCGTGAGCACTGTATATATATATATATATATATATATATATATATATATATATATATATACGTGGTCATCTCTGCTTCAGAAGATTCCGACATGTCCGACGACCGCCTGACCGGTGCATACGCGTTTGAGTTCCCAGGCCATCGTGACCGTGCTCCGGAGCTTTCCATGTCCGAGAAACTCGTAGCCGTGCGAGCCAGAACGCGAGGCGGCCGGGCTCCTGATCCGGGCCCAGCTCGTGTTCTCTCACGGTCAGTCGGTCACGGACTCACTCACGGGCGCCTGCTGCCGCCTGCCGGATTATTGCTATCGTCGTTCCTGTCGCCTGCTGCTGCGTCGTCTTCTCCCTCAAGAACGTTCTAGAATCCAGAACATACATGCATCTTTCTTTCATACCCGTATCGACGCCCGGAGGCACGCAGCAAGTGCTGCTGAAAGAACGTGACTACTGTACTCCAAACCAGCTTTGATTTCGGCTCCAAACCTGGGGCGTGCGAGCGCGACGAACAGCCGCAGCGCAGCGCAGGCCACTGGGACTGCGCATTGCCACCCCGGACAAGTTGCACCGGCGATGCAACCGCCGCCAGGCGCGCATGGGGCGCCAGAGAATGGACGGACACGGCGTTGCCCAAGAACGCTACTCTGCTGCTGTGGCGATGCGACAGATGGGAGTACTACATGATTTGGCGGGTACCCCCGCCCGTCGCCATGGATTAAGCAGTGGGTCGTTCCCAGTCTTCCGACGGCCCAAGCGAACCAGCAACAATCCTTCTCCTCTGCTACTTCTTCCTCGTGCTTGTCTTCTTATATTTAACGAGCATAAACCTAAATAAATCTATAACTAAGTTATATATGATCCAATGAGTATGAAATTTTTACTATAGTTCAGACATATAATAATAACCTCACCATAAAAATATCGCCACAATTGGACCATAGAAGCTATAGCGATGAATTATTTCAATTCATTATAGACAAATTTTGATTTTCTAACTAATTCAAAGCTACAGAAAAAATTATACTAAAACATACTATATTATATATTCATTACGTATATCTACTCACGTGGAGTCTAATAAAATTATATTTTCTATTTTATAATTTTTCTATAATCTATTATGATTTTTCAAAGATTTAGCGAAAATAAATAGAAAAAGGAAAAGTCAAAACCGCCGTTACTGTAGCAAAACCATAGTTGTTGTAGCAAAACCGCCGTCCAAAACCGCTCCAGGGTGTAATTTGAACGGTTTTGAATAGTTTGGCGTGTAAAACAGACGGTTTCATAGTTGGGGTGTAGGTTAGACACCAGCTGATAGTTCAGAGGGTTAAGTAGACTTTTTCCATAAATTAATTTAACTGATAATAGATATATGACTATTGGTGCTGATGACTGTAATTGGATGAACAAAGAGTAATGGAAAGCAAAAGAATAGCTACTCGCGCTATGTTTGCATGAGTCTTTTGCTATTTAATTTGGATTTGAATGCAATTTACACAGACATGATAGAATATAAACCAACAAATGCAACCCATGGTAATTAAAACAAACATAATTAGGTGGCATCATACCATATATATTTAGTGCGCAAGTGCATTAGTATGTATGCATCCTTCTAGTTCGTGTCCTGTGTGGGGGAAGTTAAATTTCCCCATGGGGGCATATGCACCTACCCAGTGCCCAATTTCACAAGAAGAAGATGCTGCTGGATGGACCCTATGATGCGCTTATCGCTCTTGTCCAACTCTAGGAATTCAGTAGTCCGTTCGCATCGGTAGCGAGCGCTACCACAGCGCAGCCCTGGTCAGCGACTGGCGTGTGCTTCCCGTGGCCGGAGCATGACTGACATCGAGTACCCTTCTCACCACCTCCGCCTTCGTGGAAAAGGCCCGCCTTTCTAGTTTCGCTCCCCCAACATCCAAGGGGCTCTCCCCAGTATTAGTGGGACTAAGTGGAAAAGGGTAGCCTTTCAAGTTGATGCTAGTGTTGTTGTTGCTTGTCCCATCCCCAACATCCATGGAGCCTCTGGAAAAGGGACACATGCATACATGTTTACATGGGGTGTTAAATATTAAAGTGATCAAGGTAGATGCAGTTCTACTTCCTTTCATCTAGATTCACCTCGATGCATATGGTTTGTGATGGACCGAGATAAAATTTACAAGCTCTCCAATCCAACCCAACATAGTTGTTGATGAAAATTCGATTACATCCGAATAAGACCTGATTTAACAATCTATCTAAATTTTAATTCCTCAAATTTTATGTAGACTGAAATATTGAGTATTCAGTTATTGTGAATAACATACTCACAAACGTTATTTTGGACAGATTTATGGAAAAGAAAAGGTACGGAGAATTTAAGTGGATCGGCAGATTTGGCGATGTACAAAATACATGCCGGCACTGTGCCACACCCTACAGATTCCAAGTCCATTCAGCCGCGTGCAACTGTGCAACCGTGCACCAAACCGCGAACCGCCCCCAAGAAAATGTTGCACATGCATCCACACCGAACACGCAAAGCCCTTCTTCGTAAATTTCTTCAGCATCACAGGAACAGAGCATTTTTTTCGGAGAGAGTACAGCCCAAGTGTGGTACAGTATAGTAAGGCCTGACCGTGATTCCAAGCGCGACACATGGGCTTTCTTCGTTGATACCAACATGGGCCGATGAAAATTTCCAGTCAGAAACAGTGGAACCCAGCCCAAACTCACCCTTATCTGCCGAGGCACCAGGAATCCGGATGCAGGAGTCACGACGAACCTGAACTGAACCCAATCGCCATGGAGTACACCTGAGTGTTGACTTCCTGGGCCACGAGTGCCCGGCAATGGTCAACATCTCATCAAATCGAGCATGCATACACACGCAGGTTCAAAATTCAAATTCACATTCGCGAACCAAAAAAAAAAAGAGTACGGAGTGATTAATTCGATGGGCAAAATACATGCGCCGCCACCGTGGCACACCCTACACATTCCAAGTTACATTTCCAAGTTACATTCAGCCGCGTGCAAACCGTGCAACAAACCGCCCACACGCACCCCCAAAAAAGCGTTACACTTGCACCCCCACCGAACACACAGAGCCCTTCGTCAGTCTCATTCCCACAGGAGATCGACTAGCTAGTTGTACTGGAACAAGGTGGTCTGCTCCGGCCACACCGCGGCGAACGCGGCCGCCTGGGCCGACGGCGCGACGACGCCGAGCCGCCACGCGAGGAACTGCGGCGGAACAGCAGCCTCGGCATCCGTGGCGATGTCGCCGCCGCCGCACTGGAATGCCGCCGCCATCCCGACAGCCGCAGTAGCGTACTGCGCCCGCTGCGCGAAGTAGCCGCACCCGCCCTGTTCCATGGCGGCCGCCGCCGTCGCCGTCGCCGTCGCCGTCGCCGTCGCCGCGGCGCGCCGCTCCTCCTTCTTGAACCTGATGCCGCAGGCGTTGCACAGGGACTGCATGCATGGATCACGGACAGCAGATATGCATCGGTCAGCGCACTCGTATACATGCATGCATGCGTTTGCATGGGGGTATGGGACGGCCGGGACGCCCGAAGTGTCCCGCGCTGGCATATATGGGAGACCGCGCTGGTTTTCAGCTAGTGGACGTGGAAAAAAAATGTCAGTGGAAGACGACACGACGCTGGCTCGTCGTGCGTGTGACCGTGTGTCACGTGCCAAGTTACTACGTCGTGATGCGATGCGAATCGTTCAATACTCTATGTCACGTTCACACTAGCCACTACCTTGTTTGTTCATCCACTAAAATTTGCTACTAGTGATCTTCAACAATTCCTAATTTGTTTTTTTTTAGTTAGTATAATTTTAGTTACTACAGACTAGTATATTATTAGTTACTACACTGGACTGGTGCTCAAAGGTTTAATGAAACTGCAAGGTGGAACGTCGTTTGGGAAGATGATGACAGGCGAGTCGAGGAAACGATGGAGACGCAGAAGCATACCTTGGGGCCGCGAGGACCGTTCCTCCACAGCGGCGTGGACGAGGTGCCGCAGTTGGCGCAGCGGCGGTCCACGAGCATCGGGTCCTGCCCGTGCCCGTGCCCGTGCCCGTGCCCGGCGCACGGCACGGCGGCGCTCTTGTTGATGGCGACGGAAGCGGCCGCCACAGCGGGCCTGCTGCCGCCCTGGCAGCAGCAGCAACAGCAGTACGGCGGCTGATCAGCAGTGGCGGCGACGTCCCACGACACGGCGCCGCAAGACGCCGGGAGCTGCTTGGCGGTCTCGGCGGCGCGACGCGAGGACGGCATGCCGAGGGAGAGCGTGCAGTCGACAGAGCCCGTGGAGGAGGACGACGGCGACGAAGGGGAGGTAGTGACGGAGCTGTGGCTGTCGTCGTCGAACCCGTCCGCCGCCATTGCCGCCACCGGCGCGAACTCGGCCTTGATGGTGTGCAGCGGGAAGAACAGCGAGAACGGGGAGGACGCCGCCGCCATGGTGTCGGGTGCAGCGGCCGCGATGCTCTGCTGGTGGTGGTGGTGGTGGTGGCTGTTGCGGCAAAGCATGTTCCGCAAGGAGACCACAGTGCTGGGTTTTAAAGCGAGGCGGCGGCGGCGGCGCCGAGGAGGAGAGGAGATCCGCAACAGACTGGCTTGGATACTGGGATACTGGCCCCGGTGGTGTGGTGGACGGCAGTGCCAGTGCAGGAGCTCACAGCTCAGGGGTAGCTAGGATTTATAGGATCGGATTCGCTGTGCAGAGGTCGATCTGCTCGCCTCGTTGATGCCACATTGCTGGGAAACACAAAGCAAATTAAAGCTTTGTTAATTGATTTGAATACTGCGCGCGGCTGCTGCCATGCACCTCGGTTACACTGCATTGCCCTAGCTAATTTAGCAGTAGGAGTAGGGGAGCACTAGAGGAGGAAGAAAGGAGGGGCCAGCACCCAATGAGTACACCGGTGAAGCTGAAGCGTGCTGGGCCCCGCTGTGGATGCGGTGGTGCGCGCAGTGGTCACTGGTCAGGTCAGCCTCGACGCGACGGGCTGACTGGTCGATGCAGACGACCGGTAGCGCTGCTGTTCACCCTATCTATCCCAGCAGTGCCTCCTGTGCCAGGCTGCAGCATGCAATCCGTAGGGAGAATCAATGGAGCAGAGCCAGCACCAGCAGCATGGAGAGAGCAGAGATTCGGGAGACGGAGGACGACCCGGCCGTTGTCCTTGGAACTGGCAACGATAACGATCGAGCATTCGGGCGAGCCATCAGCAATGACGAGCCACTGTTCCGGCCCGATTTTTTCGTCATACAACAAGACCGGAGATCAAGCAGGGCCGGCAGGCATCCACCGCAGACCTACTCTAGCTAGGCATAGCCACTGTTCCGGTCTGAACCACCACGCCTCGTACGGGCCTGAACCTCGCCTGCAGGGTGTACGCCCATCCCTCGCATCGCCTCGCGTCACCGGCCGCTGACACACGGGCCGAGACGTGCGACGCATCTGCGGCGTGCGGGCGGGAGAGCCGGAGGCCGGAGGGCCGGAGCCCCGGGCGGTCAAAAGCCGGGGCCGAGCCGCCGAGCGCCGAGGCATGTGACCCGTGGAACAGTCTCCCACGCACGCGGACGGACGGGGACGGGGGGCCGCGCGGGTATACGAGTACTCCTACGTACGTACGCCTACCACTCTACGCATCGGCTTGCCCGCCCGCGCGGATCGCGATGCTGCCACAGCACGGTGGCGGTGCGCTGTCGCCGTGCCACAGGGATCCGTACCCGCGCGCCAGCGCTGCCCCGGCCTGTCGCATCACCGGGGCCTAGCCGATGCCTCCCAGCCACACGGCCGCCGGCCGTGCCGTCCCGGTTGCTGCAGGCAGGCGCAGGCTGCAGTGCCCTGCGCAGCCACCGCCGGCGGCCGGGCCGGACGCGGATGCATGCGCACCGCCCGGCAGGCCACCACCGGGGCCGTCGTCGTACTCGTGTCGTACGTACGCGGCGGCTCACGGGGGCCAGGCCCCGTATCGCAATCGGGGGCGTCGCGGCAGCGCAGCTGGTACGGCCGCCCAAGCAACGTCATGGTATCACGGACGAGTACGCGCGTGTCGCGCCGCCGTGCGGGCCGATGGCGGCGAGGGCGAGGTCCGTTAGGCTACCTTCAGTAGGCCACCGTCCTCACTCCTCCGTCACTGTGCGCGGCGGTCCGGTTCCGGCCCCGCCGCCGCCCCGGTGGCCGCACCCGCACGCACGGCACACACACTGCCGCCCTGGCCGCCGATGCTGCATGGCAGCGACCGCCCCGACGGATCAATGCACCAATGTGTGCTCGCCGTCCGGTCCGGAGACCGGACGGACCGCCCGGCGGGGATACGTACACCCATGACATGTCACCGTTGAGTGGCGTACGTACCAGCCCCGTGATTCTCCAAGACGACGCTGTACGTCACCGGCCGGTCGCGGATGCCGATGCGCGCGCGCGCGTCCTGCACTGCACTGCATGCGTTCCGTACCACGTAGCAGTGAGTAGTAGCTGCCAGCACGGGGATTCTTCTCCAGTTCTGATTACGAGTCACGGATTAGTTACCCGCAGAAGAAATTTCTTTCCAACGGACGCAGAAGGGGAATATGCTTGCTCCACACTGAATTCCGCAATTTAACCTACTCGGTTTTAGTGAAAACCTTTGGGTAATCCCCCAGACACCACTTCTATTCTCATGCCTCTATAATATACTCACACACAAGCACAAACACAGGTAGAATATGATGTGAAAGCGCTAAAATAAAAGGCAAACCAAATTAGAAGAAACAAGAGGATATGCTTCTCATAGTCCAAATTCATCATTTTGGATCCTACATTTAAGTTGAGTGATTGCCAAAGCGTCAATCTCTAGTTAGGTCTCTTTGAACTACTTTTCTCGAGTCCACTAGATGATCATTAATAGGCAAAATTGCAGCCACTCAAACTGCCTCGTAACACTCCCTAAGCTTGGGTGCTTGTCGATGACGCCTAGCCGTCTAGAGTGGTTTAAAGTGATCGAGAGTGTGTTTGGTTTGCAGTGATAGGCAATACAAGATGATTCTTTTTAGTCAAAAAAAAAATTAGTCAAAAAGATGATTCTTGCTCCAACCATTTGAAATCGGACGCCTTGAGTGCTACGTCGCCCAAACAACTCCGTCCAGATGCCAACCAAACAAGCACCAAGTCTTTTAATGGTTCTCATCCAAATATCTCACGGATCCCATTAAGGAACGAGGAGAGCACTCAAGGCTTGTTTGAATATTAGATGAAGCAATGAAGTGCATTAGAGACACCACAAAAGCAAGAGAGCGAGTAGCCATTGGGTAACAAGTCAACAAAAATTGGCCATCCTGTTTTTCCTCATGACTTGTCTTTTACGGTATGAAACACTCGTAAAACTGCCTCCTCAATGACCATTACCATGTCAAGTTCTCTCACCTCCGACATCTATTTTTGTGGTACCATTTTCTATCTCTTTGATCACTTCCGTAATTTCACCGCCACCATCTATCTCAAATTTGCTCGCATGATGGTCAGACATAAATAAATGCAATTGTAGGCTAGTAGAAAAACAAAAGGTGAGCAAAAAAGACAATGTCCCTACACTAACATGGTGCAGTCTTGTGAAGTCTTTTGGAGTAGACATTACAGATAATTTGGATTAATATACCCAAAATGTTTGATTGAGTCAAGTTTGGACGGTCGTTACCACGTCACTAGCTAACCGTTGCTTGGGACGAGAATCTGTCCGGCCGGATCGACGGACGGGAGCCCGGTCTGATTATTGAAAGTGAAAAGGCAACAGCTGAAAAAAGCAGAGCAGAGCAGAGCAGAGCAAGCAGCAGGTGTAAAGCAACGAAGGGGTCAGGGTCAGAAAACACAGAATGCTCCAGCAGCAGATTTACAGAGAACAGCAGCATTCTCGCCGCGACGGCGACGCGAGTTAGCTTGAAAAGAGCCCAACCAAGCACTGCAAATGCCAGTCCAAAGCGCGCATCGGTCGGTCTGTTCCCGTCGTCGTCTCGCTCCCGGCTTTTCATGTGGCCGCCGATCTTCTCTTTGGGGTCTCGTCTCGACGACCCAAATTGGCCAAATCCACGATAAATAATGCATGCATGCGTCCCACGTAGCAACGAGCTCAACGGAAACCTAGCTAGTAGCCGATATCTCCTCGAGTCAATCAAACAAGCTTGGGAAAGAGCCAAAGAGGGGGGAGCTTAGATTCACGAGGAAAAGGTGTGATGAGTAACGCATAACAATGCTTCATGGTTCATGCTTAACCTTGGAACTAACTATATATAGCTCGATCTTCATCTGACGAAAATCGCAAAGTTTTTTATTATCTTAAAAATTTTAGAAACAGTTTGGGCATTGTGATTAGATTAGTGGTGCCAGCAATATAACAGTACTAGGCTTCAGTTGTTTAAGTGATGAGCTTAGCTTGACAATAACAAGGGCTTGCACGTGTGACGGCCAAAACATTCAGCGGATCAATGGATATGTCAGTTCGGATCAGTAGAATAATAAACCACCACGCATTGTTTGTTCTTTGTTCCTACCTGCAGGTGCATGGAGATTGGTTCGCCCAAGGAGATGGAGAGATTATTGTAGTAGTAATGTGCTAGCAGAGTGTGTTCAAAAGCTGGTTGTCGTCGCCTAAAAAGTCCCTCGAGATTGCTTTAAGAAGGCTTTGGCGCGCTAAGCACGAGAGATGTATCGAGAGCATCTTTTGAGATGGGTTTCAGCAGCGTCCTCTTTGTACCCTAGCACTAGCAGGAGCTGCTGCTGGTACCGGAGTTGAACATTGCATGCGTCGACGTCTCATCCATGCAACGTAACACACACCAAGCTGTGGCATGCAACAACATACAGGAGGAGCCAAAATGATGTCCGTCCTCAACCTCATGGATGAGCCATGACCATGAGGCGATACACTTGTCATGGCAATGTTTCTGTTCACGCGGCAGTACGAGTACCTGAAGCAGCTGTGTTCCCGTTGAGGCACCGGCAGTAAACAAGCTGCTTGAAGCAAACATACCTTTGGACCCTGAGAGGGAGCTGCAGACCAACGACGGGCAGGGAGCTGCGAGGTAGGGGCGAGGTGGCGGCTAGGGGAGGCGCGGGGAAAAGTGATAGGAAGGAAACAGGAGGAGGAAGAGGACAAGAGAGGAAGGAAATAAAATTAAAATAAAATAGAAAAAAGAAAAAAAAAAGAGTATCATGGACATTCCTGCATTTTGTCTACAACGAAAAGTTGTTTTACCAAACATTCTTCTACAACTAAGATGCTTCACCAAAGAAGCCTTAACTAATAAATTTTGTGTGAGAGAGAATATGCTATAAGTACCCATACAATTAGCAGGGAACTGTATTTATTTAGGGTCTTTTTGAACCCCAAAAAATTTACAGGAATTAGATATATAGAAATTTTACACAAATTGGTTCATTTTTTAAAACACTAGATATCCGGTGGTATCACACAGCGAAGGTTATGGGACCTAGTCACACAGGTGCAACTCAGCAAAAACGCGGATCGCATAGTCTGGAGGTGGTCGCCGCAAGGAACCTACTCCTCCATATCAGCATACCGCACCTTACAGATGACTTCAGACCCAATCCCCTGATGCAACAGAATCTGGAAGACATGGGCACCCTTACGCGTCAAGATCTTCTTGTGGTAGGCCATCTGGGGAAGGCGCTGCACTGCGGACAGGAGACATCGCCATGGCCTCAACGCGCGCGAAGAATGCTACCTATGTGACCAAGAACCAAAGACCATTGACCATATCGTCGCCGCCTACCCCTTCTCCAGGCAAATTTGGTGGACTATCACGTCGATGCTTGGAGGATGCGTCCTTAGTGGGTGCGGGATCCATCCTATACTGGTGGGAGCCGTGGCGCCAGAGATGGAACGGTGAGAAGGAAAAAGATGTGGATACCCTCTTCGCCCTGGTGCTGGGAAATTTAGAAGGAACAGAATGCAAGATGCTTTCACAACAAAGCGTCCATAAGCGGACGGCTACTCGCCACAATCAAGCAGACTACAAATATGTGGATGCAGGCAGGAGGGGCACCTTAGTTGTTTAGCTAGCGAGTAGTCACTTATGATTATTGTATGGAGGCGGCGCTTCATGTAAAACTCCTCCCCTCCAAAATATGTGTGTTATAAAAACTCTTTTGTTTAAATATAATGATATGTAAGTCTTGAGCATACTTGAGATGAAAAAAAACACCGTATCAAATAGGATATTTTAGCCTACTCGTAACTACATAGGCAGAGAAGATCTCTGCAAGTCGCCTTGAGAACTGAGACATGCTAATCTCTTTCCTTGATCATTGCGTATTGGCCTGCTACAGTGTTTCCGCATAGTAGTACTGTACACCCCCAGTACCAGCCCATACCCAGCCAGTACGTACAGTAGTAACGTAGGCCATAGCTACGTGCCTCTGGGTCTGGTATCGCCATATTGCAAGGGGTCTACGAACTCATCTGACGTCCCCTAAACGGCTAAACGCACTGCTCGAAAGATTAGCATGTGGTAACCCTGCCGGCGGCCGGCATCCGACGCGGACGCGGCTTGCTCAGCTGGTCGTGCCTTTCCATGCGTGTTGCACTGTGCATACAGTCGTCGGATCCGCAGAGGAATACTGTACGACCGACTTGTCTAGGTAGCCGTAGTCGACGCGCCGGGAGCACCGTCAGCTTCTGCGCATCCACCGGCTCGCCTTGGCCGGCCGCCGGCTGCCGCAGCTTTGACCGGGTTTGCCGCCGCCGCCTCGCCGACTAGCGTTACAACGGTGGAACCAGCCAGCCGGACAAGGCCCCAATAAATCGTCTGGGCCAGGTTTGCCTACGAACACAAGACGTGGGCATTTTTCTGGGCCCATCAGACTGAAGTGCTCATCTGGGCCAACTATTTCGTTTTTGGCTTGTCCATCAACCAGGCTGAAGGAGGAGATACAAAACATGGGCTTTACACAGCCCAGGCCTTATTATATTACGATAGCTTCGGGTGCTTAGCGTCTTGCTTTGCGGGGAGACATGGGTTAGTATCAGTTAATTAGAGTCCCATATCGGTTTCCTAATCTTGCTTGCCCATGTGGAAGGACTACAAAGTGAACTTCTGGTGCAACCTTAATCCATACTTACCTGGACGGGGTTTATGGTTGATCAAGAAGAACCATAGCCTAGTTTGGCGGCCTTCATTGCACTTGGGAGGAGCGCTGGCTTACCATCTCCTCAAGTGGGAGAGTGGACGTCATAATTTATAACAGAGGGGTACGTGTTCGCGCGGCCCCTACCAGTCTTAAATTAAAAATTTTATATTTATATTTTATATATTTATTATTTTTTATACATGATTAATAATTAATTAATAATATAATGTGTATATATCACTATTATTATTATGATATAAAGTGTGCAACTTGATTGGTATGAATCAATAGAAATTTGAGGAGGGATTTTTAAATAAAAAATGCTGTGTCAATTCGGAGTTCATCAAAATATCTAAACATTTTTGCAAAAGAAAAGAAACAAAATATCCAGCAGACGAGCCTCAAGTCCCGAAGTTGGCCCAGTCCCGAAGTCGGTGGCCTGCAGAGTGTTGACTGGGCAACGCACGGCTTCCTGAATCCTGATCTCCTTCCCCGTCGCAACTCGCAAGTTGGTGACCGGCAGAGTGTTGACTGGGCAAGGTGAGAGCAACGCACGGCTTCCTCGCCTCCGGCGTCACATGAAGACGCCAACGGTGTGAGGAGGCAAACATAGCCGTCCGGCATCGGCCATCGCCGCCGCTGAGGCTGAAGGGACCTCACATGCCACGTCTTACACATTACCGCATCGCACACATGGGGCCGCAGAAGCGGCGGCGGATGAAGCTCCTGCCGACCAGCGTCCGTCATTGACGGCGATGAGGTCGACGGAGATGGTGGCGCTTGGCGAAGTCTGACGTCGATTTCAAACATCACTAAGGTATGCAATCCCGATTTCCCCTCACCAGTATGTTTGCCACTGCATTATCATGCCAAAGGTTGCAGAATAAAAGTCCTTCTTTCTAAAACACAAAAGCACACCTAGATATTTAGACTCCATGTCTAGTTCATGATCAATTACAGGATCAGTTACTCCAACCGCATGCAGGGAAACGCATGGAGCTGGCAGCACTGTAAATACCACGGGCATAAATTTGCTCAAAATTTATTTTCCAAAATTCTAACTTGTCCGGTATTTAACCGGATATATTATTGCTGATGAATACAACAAATAAATTGCTCTCCAACGCAACCCGTGCAAGGGTTGAGTGCCTTCTGCTACTATCCCAACATACCATATACATATATATAATATAAACACACTTGCCCTCTACTGTGGCCTCATATTGTACAATGTACATTCATATGAACACTGAAGATGGTACATCCAAGCAAAGAATGGCTGCAAGATTGCTGCGAAATCCATGAACTAAATGGCCCTGCGGCATGACTCAATAGCACATGGTGGGTTCTCATACCTAGATCATTGCGTGTCAGCGGAATGAGAATGCAATTTCTTCTAGTGTCCTTCCTTTGGTCTCCGGTACCCACAAGCATACGAAAATGAGGGCCATGGTAGACACAGCAGCATAGATAGCAAAGGTTCCTGAGCAAAATAAGACACCGTAAGATCTAATGTCGCAAGGGAAAAGCATGTTCTTAAAGGGAGGGAAGGAAAAAGAAAGAGACCTCCATTGCTCCAGTTCAACATTAGGCTTGCAGTCATTGTAATGGCCCATGCTGTCAGCCAGTTCGCAAGGGTTGCTACACTTCCAGCAAGGCTCTTAATGTTAACAGGAAGAATCTGAAAGGAACACAATGTAGATTCATAAATCTCCCTACAAGTTTGCAGATGCAGTATCTCTAGGCATTTCATTACACATGCATATTGGGCAGCGAGATACGCTATTCGCTGTCATTCGTGATTAAATCAATAATAACTACTAAAGAGGTAATTTCAGTAATTTGAGGTAGGCATAGCTGTCCTCTGGCTAGAGAAAATAACGCAGTTTACCATTTTAAAGAAGCTATAGCTATGTTGAGAGGAGCGTGAAATTCACAGCTGGGAAATCGCAGGCAAAAGTGCTACGTGGCACTCAAATAATTACATAAAGATAGATAACAAAGAATCATTAGTGAATTAAAAGCTCTGTATAATATAAAAGGCAAGAACAAACTATACCTCAGACATAATGACCCAGGGAATTGCTCCCAAACCAAGAGAAAATGCAATCACAAATGCCTGGAGTAGTAAAAGACAAGGCCTTAAACAAGCTTCTCTCAACAAGGGGGACAATAATATTGAATAGTACTGCAACTAACCACAAGTCCAGCCAGTGAAAGCATACTCATCACAGAGTATAAGTGAGAACCAGCAGTTATGTTGTCCTGTTCCAGAATTGAAGCAAGAATATTTCAGAAAGGAATGACAATGTTGATAGACCTTAAGCAATATGATTATTTCAGTAGAGTGCGCTGCAAACAATAGCATGGTACTATTAACCTTTTAAGTGACATTACCTTCACAAAAAATGACACAGAAACAATAACAAGAGTAATGGCCATTCCTGTGGTAGAAATCTGAAAAGACAGCTCAATTAATCTAACTGGATAACCATGTCCAATAAACAATTGTGATGGGAAGTTGGAAACTAACAATGAGAAGAAGCCTTCGACCAGCTTTGTCAGTCAACCAGGTTGTCACTCCAGTAGCAATCACCTGAAATGATAATGTCCCATTAAGCATGCAGTGCCGCCCCATATCTGCTCAAAGTTTGTCTGAGAAACAAGGTATGTAACAACTTCAAAACAAATGCACCTGAACAGCCCCCAAACCAAGTGTTGCTAGATTACTGTTTGTAATACCTGTCCAGGAAGAAAATTCAGTAAGATATCAGATTTGATGAAGTTAGGTTCTAGAACTCTTCTTCCTCTTTTTTGTGTTAAATTAAGCATTGTGATAACATCTCCATGCAAAGCATGACTCGAACCGAAACAACTTTCAATGACTGGACAAGTTCCAAAATATGCAAGCCAGAAAGCATATCTCAATTGCATTAGAATCTACTCCCTGCCTTCAAAATTATAAGACATTTTGGCTTTCTAGCTGAATTACTTTTTCTATGTACTTACTACTTAGATATACGCTATGTCTAGAGACATAGTAAAAGCAATGTATCTAGAACAGTCAAAACATTTATAATTGGAATGGAGGGAGTAGCATCAGAGATTGATCGTGTTTGTAATAATGTACCGGCAGCTTTGAAGATGCTCGCAGCATAAAATAGAATGCCATTCACACCACTTAGCTGCTGCAGGACAAGGAGACCGATTCCTATCTAAAAACAAGCCAATTAGCAAAAATGCAAAAGAGTAAACATGAATATGTAACAAATAGCAAGCAACCGACCACAAGGGGAACACTGTATCTCTTCTGCTTGATATCAGTGAACCTTATGGTTGTCCTCCTCCTTGATGATGCTACTGATCTCTGTGTAACAAAGAAGATAATTATGTAACTCACATATCCTATGGTTTGCAAAAAGTAAGAAATTATACACCAGGTTTTACTACTAGAGAGAAATGCATTGACAGCTGCACCAGTGTACCATTGAGAACAAGATTAACAAAATATATATGTATCTTGACGCCTGGACCATGTGGTGTCATGATATCGGTGTGTTTTTTATCTCCAATGCCAGTGGCTTGAAGTATTTCTTATCTCACATCCCTTGCACTAGGTGCAGTTGAGTTTAGGTCCTTGTCAAGTTTTATTCTGTATAAAGACGTGTTTGTCTTCCTAAAACTAAAATGTTCTGAGTCTGTCGTGTGTATATGTTTGTAGTACACAGCTCTCCTGTGTATCCAAGAAAAAAAAAGTATGTCTCTATCTCTAATATAACTAAACTGGAGTTTCCACTATTGATTACCTTTATTTCATTTACTTCTGCTGTGATGTCCGTCTGAAATCCTCGCAGAACTTGCAGTGAATATTCAAAATCCTCCATCTTACCCATTTTTGCCTGAAACAAACAATCTGTTGTATTCAGGTTCTGTCATTAATGCTATGAAAAAGATAATACTATGGAATACTTACCAGCCACCTTGGGGATTCAGGGACAAAGAACAGTCCAGGAATCAGGATTGAACAAGGTAAAATGCCTAAAATATGTAGAAGTAACAGAAAAGTAGTTAGGAAAATGATTTGTACAAGTAGAACAACCAAAATAGTCAACATATCTGTGCTATGTAGCATATTGTTGTTTCATATACTCAAACAATGGACTAAAGTTTTACATCATACCTAGAACAGCAAGAATTCTCCAGGGAACAAACATGCCAAACAGGTAGGTAAGCAATATACCAATTGTGACTGAGAGCTGGAGAAGAAATTATGGATTGGTTTCAAGTTGACAACATTGACAGATCAGAAGAAAGGCTACACATAAATAACATTAATAAAATGTTGCCGTTCACTATAAAAAAAAAACTACCTGATTGACAGAACCAAGAGATCCCCTCTGATCCTGAGGAGCAATTTCTGCAATATAAACTGGTACCTGGAACCATGAAATAGAAATTTGAATCACAAAAGTAACATTGAGCATAAAAACATCAAAGTATAAGTAACCAAGTTGCTAACATGTTCTTAAAAACTGCATTGTTTAACCAGGAATGCCCTATCGCAAAAACATGCACCAGCAAGTGGTACGCTGGAGTTGAAAGACTACCTAGGTATGCTATTAACCCCAAAGAAATTTACCCGTTATCATTCTGGTTTATTAGAAATTCAAAACTTGACTGCACAATATGCAACAAATGGCATGTAGAATGTCAATTTTGCAACAGTATCCGACATAGAATTTCAGTCACTACTAAGTGAAGTCTCATTTGATAATGAAATAAGCATACCATTATTATGAACAATGGTCAGTGACCTTGATTTATGAGTTTTCTTGCCTAGTATTATTATTAATATTAAATTATGTAACCTGAGGAAGCCTTTTATTTAAGAGCTATAAACTCCGCATTTTTTTAGTCGACTTGTTATGTAATTTTGTTTGATCATACCAAACTATATTCCTTAGTACCTTAACATTTTCTGCTAGAGCTTACAGCTTTGTTTCAAATGTGTCAGGGCTTGGGACTGTTTGTTTGTATGGGCCTGTTAAGCCGTTAATTATGAAAAGCAGAATTTTCTATCCAAAAAAAAATACCAAAGGACTGTAATCTTTAACAGTTGGGAGGAGAAAAGGGCTACATACTGTATAAGATATTACACCAACTCCAAATCCTTCTAGAAGCCGACCCATAAACAAGAAAGAGGAATCCTGAATATACACCAAATCAAAAGTAAAAAAACTTTCACAGGTTATTGCCATATTGACGAGCAGAGAAAATCAGCAGCAGGAGCATGGAAAAATGACAGTAGCCGGACTTACTTTTGCGAATGATATCGCAAGCCACCCAATTATGTTTGGAATTGCAGCAATCATGAGAGACTACAAGCGCAACCAAAGAATTCAATCAGTGCATCAGTCTGAAAAATCATCAAAAGCAGGTCTTTCGAGGCTCCCATTAGCAAAGCAGCTAAGCTTCCACTTTTTAACCTCCTATACGTATGCTTAAACAATGATACAGTCAGTCCTATTGCGTTGTGTTCATGATGTAGCGAAGGCAAAATAAGGTTGTAGTCTCACCCCCTTGCGCCCGATATACTCTGCAAGTTGCCCACTGGAGATGGCGCCTACCATCGCCCCTACATTTGACAACGATCCGAAGAGCGAGAACTGCATAGAAAAAGGACAAGTCCAAGCAGCATCAAGCAAGCGTAAGCATTACAAAGGGAGGAGAGTAATGCATCGACGAGAAACCAACAGTCACCTCGGAGAGGGAGAGGCCGAGGTCAGCAATGATGGCGTCCTGCGTGGGAGAGGAGTAGCCGCAGGTGAACCCGAACTGGATGGGACCTAGCGCCACAATGAGCGTGCAGAGCGTCGCCGAGATGGCGACGTCGCGGAGCGAGAAGGCAGAGGAGCCTAGGCGCTCCATGAGGCTGGACTGCCGCGAGCCCATCATGCCGGCGCCCGGCGGCGGCATGCGGTACCAGCTCCCGGTGTTGAGCAGCGGCTTCCGCAGGTCGGACGCGGAGGACGTCCTCCCCGCATCCTCCCCGCCACTCTCCTGGTCCCGGAAGCTCATGCCTGAGCCTTAGCTCCTTCCTTCTCGGCAGCACGGCAACGCAACGGACGAAGAATTGCTGCGAGCAACGTCCGCCGATCTCGAGCGCTGGTGGTCTGGTGGAGGAGAACAGAAGCGAAATTGGATCTGGCTGAATGATTGATCGAGAGAAGGCAATCCACACACGCAATCGAGCTAGGATCACTCACCGACTTGATTGAGGAACCGGGTAGTGGACCGCCTCGGTGGTGGATCTCCGGCGAGGAGGGGAGAGGAGGACCGGCGGCCTGGTGCTACGCTGCGCTGCGTCGCGCGCGCTTCGCCTGCCGCCGCTTCCGGGGTTGGTCCTGTCCCTGTGTGGCCGCTGTTTGATTGAGAGGAGAGATTGGAGGGACCACGGAGAGACGGACGGACAAGGAAGGTGGTAGTCTGGGTTTCTTCCGTTTTCCTTTCGGCCGTGTCCTCCTCTTCCCTGCGCGGCGCCGGGGAGATCTGAACACGACAGGATTAGAGGACGAGCCCACCAAGGCATGCTCTGCATGTTCTTCATCCTATCTGTTTTTGGTAATTTCTTTTAGTGCGCTTTTCTTTTCAACGACCATGCATTTTTTTTGGGTAGGAAGGGAGAGAGAGAGTTTATGTAGGAGGAAGAAGTGTTGAAAAATGATGGAAAGTGATCATGCAAGAAAGAATGGCCATGGTGAGTTGTGAAAAAAAAATCACATACTAGGTGCTGAAGTGTAGGAAGAGAAGTGGAAAGTGGTTTCATTATGATGAGTGAATATGTTGAGCTATGAAAAATCTTGTAACATGTCCATGTCAATATGCTTGGTGAATTTCAAACTTGTGTGATTAAAGTGACTACTATGTTATTTTGTGGACCATTAGACTTGTGTGTGGACTATTTGTGGTTCTTCTACTGCTTCAACTTGGTGTACTGTTTGATTGATTTCAACACTATTTATCCATCGTCAATGAAGAGAGAAATGATTTAGGAGAATAGAACCAATTCTCTTTTTTACTCGCTCTGAGAAATTCCCAAAACCAGGTTTCTCCATATTCTAGTTTTAGTTGGGAGAATTCGCTGAGCTAGCTATACAGTTTCACAAAGTGACCATGATTTAAGTAGAAAAACGTTTATAGAGAGAATATAGATTTGAGACATTTCTAAGAGAACCTAGATCCTTACCAAGCATACTCTTAGTTGGCTTTAGTTCTAACTTCTTCTAGCTGTATAAGAAGTTGTTCTTTTATCTCTCTTCTTAAAATGTACTAGGAGCAAGTGCATTCTACCAGTGAGCTAGAATATTGTGAAGGCGTACAAACATTGTTTTCTTATTATTCTCTAATCGTAGACCTTTGCTTGTTGCTTGGCCATATAGACATTAAATTATTTCTCTTACGAGCTTATGAAATGTGGAATTAATTGTTGTTGTGCTAGTGCTAGGTTGATAGGTAATGTGTTCTCCTACCTTGATGTTTTAAGTGTTCGTATCATATTGGCATTGGCGGATCCAGGGGCAGCGCCCCCCCCGGGGCCAGAAATGCAAAGGGCATCTGAGCCAAAGTTAGAACAATTCATCTTAAAATTAGCCTAAAAATTTCCGTGTGCCAAAATAAGGGAAATTTCGTCTTTAAATCTGCCCAAAAACTCTTATGGAAAAAAAACAAGAAAAAATTCAGTCTAACTCGTCTTTCTGTGTATTTAACCCCCATCGCGGGGCAATTCTAGATCCGCCACTTCATATTGGCCAGCACATGAAAGGGCAATCGACATCCCCAGCATGCAACCCAGCACCAGTGCTAATCTATTGTTAAGTGCAGCTTTGCTCGCCTGACTGCTTTTGTTATGAGTTATTAGCATGAACGTGCGAGCACGATGTCGACTTGAGTATACTTCTTGTTACCCCCTGTTCAATAGCAAATCCAATTATACCTATTCATTTTTCATGTACATGTATCCTACTGCTTATGTTACTGTTTGTCTTTTTTTTTTTGGGTCATGAGAGATTATGGTATTAGAAATGGAAGACGATGTTTTCTATCAATTTTCTATATCAATGTGAGAAACTAGAATCTTATATCATGATGATGGCAAGTGCCTAAACCCTCTTTACGCCTACCACGATTGATTTTTTTTTTATAACAATAACTATATTCCATTTTTTAAAAAATATAAACTAATAGCTCCTTTTGCCCCAAAGAAAGGCCCATAGATCATGCTTTGGGTGATCTAGAAGTCGCTCTTTGGAAAGAAAAGAAGGTGAACCTGTACAACCATGGTTATTACAGTTTATCACTTTCTGATTAGATGGTTACAACCATAGTTATTACAGTTTATCACTTTCTGATTAGATGGTTTTGTCATCAGCCCTAAATAAAAGTACTAATAGAGGGTCAAAGGGCGAGAAATCCAGGTGTCACCTTAATTGGACAGGGAAGTCACTATGTCGTTGTGTCTGTAACGATGATTAGGTTTGTCTTCTCCCCTTCGAAAAATCATCCATGGGAAGGCGATTACTAAGAGTTTGAGTGGTCTATATGATTATGAGCTAATTTTTATAGTTATTTATTTATTTATAAAACTGAATTTTTTATTTTAATTTTGAAAATAATTCACTCTCCTTTTTGTTAAAACAAAAACTGTCACTGGTCTCCGGAAGTCCGGTGTCACTACTAGTTCGCCTAGTCCCAGCTCCGAAATACCACAAACACCCCCAATCCCACCCCGAATCGGGCGAAAGTCAAGACGCCGATCTCCTCTCCCCGTCCTCCATCCATGGGCGAGCAATCCCTCTCCCAGCCCAAGCCCCAGCCTCTCTCTCCGTCCCCGTCGCCTCCCGCCTCGGCCGCGTCGCCGGCCCAGGCCCCCACATCTGCCTCTGCGGCCTCCACCTCCCGCACCACAAGAGCCGCGGCCTCGCGCCCCAAGAAGGAGGCGAACCCATCGCCAGACCCCAACCCGACCAAGAAGCCTCGCCTGACGTTTTCGATCCCGGGCCGGCCGGGCCGGCCCCTGTCCTCGGCCGGCGAGGTGGGCGTGGCCATCCGCCACCTGCGCGCCGCGGACCCCGCCCTCGCCGCCGTCATCGACGCGCACGATCCGCCCGTGTTCCAGTGCCCGCACCGCCCGTTCCACTCCCTCGTCCGATCCATCCTGTACCAGCAGCTCGCCTTCAAGGCCGCCGCCTCCGTCTACTCCCGCTTCCTCTCGCTCATCGGCGGCGAGGCCGGCGTCGCCCCCGACGCCGTCCTAGCGCTCACCCCGCACCAGCTCCGCCAGATCGGGGTCTCCCCGCGCAAGGCGTCCTATCTCCACGACCTCGCCCGCAAGTATGCCGACGGGATCCTCTCCGACGCCGCCATCGTCAACATGGACGACCGATCCCTCGCCGCCATGCTCACCATGGTCAAGGGCATCGGCGCCTGGAGCGTCCACATGTTCATGATCTTCTCCCTCGCGCGCCCCGACGTGCTCCCCACCGCCGACCTCGGCGTGCGCAAGGGCGTGCAGATGCTCTACGACCTCGAAGACGTGCCTCGCCCCTCGCAGATGGACAAGCTGTGCGAGCGCTGGCGCCCCTACCGCTCGGTTGGGGCCTGGTACATGTGGCGGCTCATTGAGTCCAAGGTGCCCCAGCCGGCGCCGGCCATCCCTGTCGGATCACTTGCCCTCCCTTCGCCGGACGGCCAGTTTATGCTACAGCAGCAGCAGGAGCAGAACGTCATCCCAATGATCGACCCCCTTCAGATGCTCCCAGGGATGGGGTGAATTCGGTATCACTTCTGCTCATTTGTTACTCCATCTTAGATCAATGGTTACTCTGTGCAGCTGATAGTCAGCTCCACATATTGTTGTTCTGGAATGGAACGGCCAGAAGGTAGCATTGGACATGAAATGAGTACTTTGGTCCCAACTTTTTAAGTTGTCAATTTGGTTTGTGTTGTTTATCTATGTCAAGAGTCTGTGAAGATCATGGTGGTTGGCTGTTGTTTACATTGTAAAATTCACCTAGCAGTATTTTAGAACCTCCTGGAATTAGTCCATGCTTGTATTCACCTGTAATAAAATGATCAAGAGCATTCTTTATACAAGAACCCCCTCTGTTGTTAAGCATGGAATTGTTCCATGCTTAACACAAGGCCCATCTAACCAAAATTGAGCTCCTCCCATTTGCTCATGACTTTTAGTTTTAGAAACTAAAATAACATCCGCTATGAATAGACAGATACTGATTATTACGTTTGGACTTTTCAAGCTTGCATATTGGTCTGTTTGATACAGTACCGGTAATATAGGTTCTTCCAAAATTCAGTTATATAGAACTTTTTGTGGTTTATTGTGTTTTAATATTCTGTTACACGTGCACTTTCTTTTGGCAAACACACGTTCATTTCAGGCAATGTTACAGGAGCTCCTCCTAGTTGCTATTTGCTCGTGACTTCCTGTTTTAGAAACCGAAATAACATCGGTTATTGAAAAAACGGAAATTCTGATTAAAGTTATTATGTTTTGGATCTTTTCAAGATTGCCTTATTGATTTGTTTGACACTATGCTGGCAAAATGGGTTCTGTCAAATCCAGTTTATCTTGTCTTTTAATATTCTGTTACACACGCAATTGTTTATGAGGACATGTGCATTTTATGGAATGTTACAAGAGCTCCTCCCTGTTGCTCAGCAAATTGAGGTCCTCCCATTTGTTGATGGCCTTTTGTCTTTTCAAGCATGTATATTGATCTGTTTGATACAATACTGGTAAAATAGGTTCTTCCAAAATTCAGTTATGTTCAACTTTTTGTGGTTATTGAATTTTAATAATCTGTTACTGTGTTTCATGTGCACTTCCTTTTAGCGAGCACGCGTTCGTTTTAGGGAATGTTAGTGGAGCTCCTTCCAATTGCTCGTGACTTTCGGTATTAGAAACCGAAACAACATAGGTTATTGAAGAAACAGAAGTTTTGATTAAAGCTATTACGTTTTGGATCTTTTCAAGATTCTATATTTTTTGTTTGACACTGTGCTGCCAAAATGGGTTCCATCAAATTCAGTTTATCATGTATTCATGTTTTTAAATATCATGTTACATGCATATTTTTTTTTGGACATGTGCATTTTTATGGAATGTTACAAGAGCTCCTCCCTATTGCTCAACATCGGGGTTACTATGTTTTGGATCTTTTCAAGATTCTATATTTTCTTTGTTTGACACTATGCTGGCAAAATGGGTTCCATCAAATTCAGTTTACCATGTTTTTAAATATTCTGTTACACACACTTTTTTTTTTCGACATGTGCATTTTTATGGAATGGTACAAGAGGTCCTCCCTGTTGCTCAAAATCGGTTATCAAAGAAACAGAATTTTTTATTAAAGTTACTATGTTTCGGATCTTTTGAAGCTTGCCTATTGACCTGTTTGATACAATGCCAGCAAAATGGATTCCGCCAAAATTCAGTTATATAGAATTTTCTGCACTTTATTGTGTTTTGAGATTCCACTACACACTGGTACTAGCGACTTTGGGTTTTAGAAAGTGAAAAAAAACATCTGTTAAATTGAAAGGGACAGCAATTTTGGTTTAATAATGTATTAATGCTTTCCCCTCCAACTCTCCACAGCTCAATTCCAGAACATTGTGGATACTATATCTTTCTGGTTTTTAGCGGGATTCACATGGGTAAACCATCCTTGACGAAATTTATTGTTTTTTCCCTAGAGTTTTAGTGCCTTGCCCAGTAAGGAAGAGAAGAGACCAACACAACATTCAGGTGGGATGGTACACCTGTCCAAATACACCCCACAGAAGACTAAATCCCCATATGAAACTCAGCTCCCAAACTTACACATCGAACCATTTGCTCGATATATGATGGCATCCTCAAGCATCTTGTGATCAGCCAGAAACTATTCACCGCCTACGGGATCTCTCTCTTCCCAGATGTGTGCCTTCTGAGTTCTGAAACAGCAGCCTCTCCCAGTCATTCTTCATCTTTCCTAGCCACAAATCCTTTCTGGACTTATAGCCATGGAAGTCAACTCCCTTGAGTCAGTTAAAAAAAAAAATTCTTGCTTCTTCACTGGGAAGCGATTTCATGCCCTTCAAAATAGTTTCCTGGAAGCGTAGATTATTTATTTTAACCCCCACAGGACGAAACTTATATATTGTTTTTGAAGAAAAGAGAAGTAATCTTGGCGAACATTACAGGAGCAACTCCCCAGTTGCAGTGCTTAAAGCAGGTCCCCAGGGCACAGCATACAAACTAGAGGCTTAGTACATATCAGTAGCGGGAGATAAGATTCATCAATCGTATTGTGATATAGTAGCTGTGTATATGTTGAAGTCACTGTTATCGGCGTTCTTACTTGCAGCCGGCTCGTTTTGTGGTATACCTCTCTCGTGCGACTCCGTGTAGGAATTTGTATGGCATGATTGCATTCAGCGAAAATGTGCAGCTCTATGTCAATGGCATGACCTGAGGGTTCCGATAGGCCTGACGGGACGATGACTGGAAGAGTGACGTTGCCCAGGATATTGTGATTGTGATGTGGTTCCTCACTTCGTCTGATCCGTTCAGAGCAGCTTGTCTGGCAAATTACAGAGAGATTACTGGAAGAGTACTCTCTCATTTGCTTTCATCCTCCGTTTACATTGCGGTGCCCCCCCCCCCCCCGCTGCGCCCTTGAACTTATCCAGCTTATCCGTTATGGTATAGTGTTTTTCTTTCACAATAAAACATCGTCGGCTAGCTTATCAGCCATAGAAAAAAAAACCAAGAGCTGAACAACCCATTCATTTTTTCTTATTCCTTTTATTTATTGAAAAAATCTCCATTTCTCCTTTGCTGAGCCTCTTCTTATCCTCCACTGATGTCGCTGATCAGTAATCTGTAATCCGCTGCGAGGTACTACTCTGTAATGTGTAAGATGACAGTTGAACTTTGGTGCGCCATACAGTCAACTTATCAGGCATAGAAAAAACCATGAGCTGAACAACCCATTCATCTTTTCTTATTCCTTTTGTTTATTGAAAAATCTCCATTTCTCCTTTGCTGAGCCTCCTCACTGATGTCGCTGATCAGTAATCTGTAATCCGCTGCCAGGTACTACTCTGTAATGTGTAAGATGACAGTAGAACTTTGGTGCGCCATACAGTCAAATGTTTTTTCCCCGGATTATGTTGGTGATCTGAAAGTAAGGGTTGTGATAGTCTGTTGAGAGCTCTGTTCATGCTATTGGCAAGATAAATGCACGTGTGCAGCAAGGCTTGACGAGCCTACGTCATCATCGTCGTCAGGTGGCCATGGACGGCCGGCCGGCTGCAGCTGCCCCAGCGCCAGCAACAGATACTAGACACCAGGCCATGCCGTGCTAATTATATGAGTCGAGCGCTATGCCGCGAATATGCCAAGAGATGCCCCGGCTCCGTGCCCTTGCGTTTGTCCTGCTGCATTTTGGTAGTCGCCTCCGTTCCCTTGAAATCAACGGCTTCCTGCGGCACCTAGCTGCTAATTGCTTTGCGCGTACAATCTTCTGATTTCATTCATGCATCACTGAATGTGTAAGTAAGTTTGGAAAGCATGGCATTACAGATACATACACAGATTGGCGTGCAGAGTATACAGGGCATATGCTCTCAGATATCCACCAGTGCTCGGTTACACCCAAGGAGAAACCAACAAGCACGTACAGTCTGTTCTGTGTGCCTAAACCTGCACTTTGATTTGCTTTCATCCGCGTCACCAACCTTATTGTTAATTAGTATTACTGACTGATGACGGGTAGTTTGCACGGTGAATATACCCATATGCCCTACGGTATTAACGATTGATGCGTTGTGGCAAAATGCATTCGCAACACTAAACATGCAAAGACTGGGATTTGCAACGAATCGTCCAGATCACGTTGTAATTCTTTAGTCCGTTTGATTAATTGGAAGAAAGACGAACTCGGTCTCTCCTCTCGTCCTTTCCTTAGATTTTTTTTTTTTTTTTTGCCCCAAGAAAGTGACCATCGATCACCTCACCTCGACACCTGCTATATATAAGAGAGCTAACGAGCACCAAAACAGCAGCAGCTAGCAATTGCTGGGGAGGGAAGAACAGAAGGAAAGAGCGCGCGCGCCGCCATGTGCACCGAGAACTACGACGCGTGCTACCCGGACCAGCCGGTGGTCGACCGCTACCTCCCCATGTGGGCAAAGCTGCCGGCGTTCGCCGGGAAGCCGGCCTTCATCTGGAACGACGACGACGACGCGGCGTCCAAACGCACCGCGCTGACCTACGCCCAGCTCGACGCCGCCGCCGGTCGCATGGCGCGCAACCTCCTCGGCTCTGTCGGCAGACTCCGCCGCGGCGACGCCGTCCTCGTGCTCGCCTCGCCGGGCCTCCGCCTCGTCAAGCTCCTCTTCGCGTGCCAGCGCGCGGGGCTCACGGCGGTGCCCGTCGTGCCACCCGACCCGGCAAGGTTCGGCGGCCCCGCGCACGCGCACCTCCTGCGCGCCGTGTCGCAGGTCAGGCCGACGGCCGCCGTCGCTGACGCAGGGTACATCACCTCCGTCGCAAAGACGGCTGCTTCTTCCGTCGCCGGTGCCGGGGGAGACAACGCCCGGGCCCGGATGGCTGCCATGCTGGGGAGCCTGCGCTGGCTGGCCGTCAACGAGCTGGAGCGGGAGCCGGAGAGCGGCTGTGATGGGCCGGAGGCGCCGTACGTGGGCTGTAGGCCGGACGACGTGTACCTGATCCAGTACACCTCGGGTGCGACGGGCGTCCCGAGGCCCGTGGTGGTGACCGCGGGCTCGGCGGCCCACAACGTGCGGGCCGCGAGGAAGGCCTACGACCTGCACCCGGGCAGCGTTATCGCGTCGTGGCTGCCGCAGTACCACGACTGCGGCCTCATGTTCCTGCTCCTCACCGTCGTCACCGGCGCCACCTGCGTGCTGACAGCCCCGGGCGCCTTCCTCCGGCGCCCGCGACTCTGGCTCGAGCTCGTCTCCGAGTTCGGGGCCACGTGCACGCCCGTGCCGTCGTTCGCGCTGCCGCTGGTGCTCCGGCGCGGCCGCGGACATCCCCGGCGGACGCTCGAGCTCGGGAGCCTGCGCAACCTGATCCTCATCAACGAGCCCATCTACGAGTCTTCCGTCTACGAGTTCGTTGAGGAGTTCTGTAGCCACGGCCTCCGCGCCACGTCCATCTCGCCGTCCTACGGCCTCGCGGAGAACTGCACTTTCGTGTCCACCTCGTGGCAGACGAGCGAGTACTCCTCTGGTCACCTTCCGTCCTACATGAAGCTCCTGCCGTCGGCGAGGCTGTCCTCGGCGAACGAAGTGCCGGAGATCGAGATCGCCGTCGTGGACGAGGACACCGGTGAGCCGGTGGAGGACGGCGTGGAGGGGGAGATATGGGTGTCCTCGCCGAGCAACGCGTCGGGGTACCTCGGCCACCCGTCGGCGAGCCGTCAGGTGTTCTGCGCGAGGGTGCCGGGGCGGTCCGGCGCGTGCTTCGTGCGCACGGGCGACCGCGGCGTGGTCAGGGGGGCAGAGCGGTACCTGTACGTCGTCGGCCGGAGCGCCGACGTCATCGCGCTCGACGGCGGACGACGGCGCGTGCACGCGCACTACGTCGAGACGGCGGCCTTCAGGAGCGCGCCCGATCGCCTGAGAGGCGGTTGCGTCGCAGCGGTCGCGACGTCGTCGACGCCGTGGTCACCTTCACAGACCGGCGTCGTGGCCGTCATCGCGGAGCTACAGAAGGGAAATGCCGGTGGTGGCAATCACAGGGGCCTGTGCGACGGCGTAAGGGCAGCAGTGTGGCGAGAAGAAGGCGTCAGGGTTGGTTTGGTCCTGCTGGTCGACGGTGGGGTGGTGCCGAAGACGACGTCGGGAAAGCTACGCCGTGGCACGGCGAGGGAGATGCTGGCCGCCGGGAAGCTCCCAGTGGTCTTTGAAGCACGGTACGACGACGGTAACGGATGGGTGGCTGCGGTGAGAGCCGAAGAGGAGGAGATGCCGGCGAAGTCCGCAGCTAGTTGGCTGGCAGGAGATGACGGGGAGACTGTCATGGCCACTGCCTTTGGGAGCTCGAGCCGTCGCCTTCGCTTGCAGTCATTTCTTTAGCATGCAAAGCTGGGTTACACGCCATTGCCATCAAAGACGCGGCAAAGCAGTGGCTCAAAAGCTCAATCCCACAACTATGCGTTGCAACTCCACGTACTTATTTGTAGCCGTCCATCATCTTTGAATATGTATTCAGTGTTTGCTACATGTCAACAGATGCTAACTACTTTCTTGATGGATGTCCAACTTTTGACTTGCATGAATTTTAATGTAAACTGAAACGTTGCATCACCAGTGCAACACATAATTGTGAAAAATACACCTGGAATCGATTGCCATTATCATCCATGAATGTGATTTCTCGGTTCCCGCTGGTGTACGGAGTGATGGAAGTGCTCGTTGCTACTGCAGCTAGCACTTCAAATCAAGCTAACTGATGGGTTACAAAAGAGATACACTATAAATTCTCAAAAAAAAAAAGAAACATCTGGCTATGAATTTATTAAATTCTAATCGTCATTGTTGACACTAGCAACTACCAATCGAAGCAAATGGGAGTATAGTCTCTGTTGTCATGCACGGCTGCACCATCTCCCAGCGCATGCCGTATCTCTCCCGTAAATTTCGAGGAAGCCACCATCGTGTGGAACAGAAATTAATCGTTTTGAGGCCCTAGAAATACAAAATAAACGATAGTTTGTTTTTCCTAATGGAACGTGAAGCGAAGTCATCATTAGACTGGACGGGTTTTCCCAAATGCAGTTAGACTCTGGCCATGTAATGGTGGGCAGTAACCACCAAACAGTAAAGAAAAAAGAGCATTAGCTAACAAAATCTATAGACTTATTACTCCTCATATATAAAACATATTTCAACAATGCATTTATTTTGAAATAGAAGGTTAGGCCTTGTTTAGATTGCGAAAAGTAAAGTTGAAAAGTATTATAGCACTTTCGCTTGTATTTAATAATTATTGTCTAATTATGAACTAACTAGGCTCAAAAAAGTCGTCCCATGATTTACAATCAGACTATATAATTAATTATATTTTTATTTATATTTACTATTTTATGCATGTGTCCAAAAATTGATGCGATGAAGAGAGTATAAAAATTTAGAATTTTAAAGCAATCTAAACAAGGCCTTAATAAAACAATAATTATGTCCAATTTTTCATCGCATGTGCCCCCTGTACCACATCTCTATACATACACCTGCTGAAAGCAAAAATACAAATACTACCTGACCACTTGTTATATATATTTATAAAAGAAGCGGTTAAAATCAAACGTCCTAACTGACGATAGATAGAATCAAAGCAGCTACTCCTTACAGGTTACTGTAGTAGAGAGGGCATAGCTGTAAGCTAACGAGAGAAGGCGACGTATAGCCGTGAGCCGTGAGCCGTGAGCAGTGAGCACTAGCCGTAGGCGGCCTCAGTCCAAAAGAGAATCAGTCAATTAGGCGGGGGTGGTGGGGGTGGAAGTGGCCGCCGGCCGGGGTCCGGTCTCGACACCGGACGCCTGATCTACACCCCTGTGCACCCGTATCTAGTAGGCTGGGCGCTGGCGGCACGGCCTAGACAGCGGCCGCGCTGTTCCCCGATGACCGTCCCGATCCGACGGCCATCAACCCACCCCGGGCCCGTGCCTACAGCGCCGGCGGCGGTAGCGCGGTACGAGTACGCGCAGCCCGCTGCCGCCCAATTCTCGCCGGCTGCATCATTAAAGCCTGGGAGCCTGGGGCCCGCGTGGCATGGGGACGGGACGGGGTCACCCACCCCTGCCGGGCTCCGGCTGCCCGGCTGCCCTTGTCGGTCGCTGCACTACATTGCACCGCCACCGCGGACCGCCGGTAAGAAGCGAACAAAAACGCCGTTCCCCAGCCCAGGCAGGAAGCCCGGAACCACCACCACCGCCCCCCGTCGGTCGTCCCGTTCGCCTCGCCGCAGGCGGTCACCGTCAGGCTCAGGCCGCCTCCCTCCGGTGCCGGCCTGCTGGGCCTCCGGTCACAGCACACGGGAACAAATGCACAAAAGCCAACCCACACCGCACCACACGGCAGCCGCAGGCGGTCGGCCCGGGCAACCCCCCTTGCTATCCCTAGGAAAACGACGAGACGGATACGAGTGGGGGAGAAGTGTGAACCGAGTGATAGCTTCTCAGCCGACCCCGACACCTCACCCCCAGCAGGCTGCAGCCCCTGCGAGCTCCGACACACGAGGGAGAGCGGGAGCGGGAGCAAGCCGCGCCGGCCCAGCTTCTCGTGAGGCGTCGCTCTCACGAACGGCGTCGGGTCCTCGTCGCCGCGGCAGGGCGCTAGCTAGGGCAGGCATGTGCTGATGGAATTCAGGGGCCAGGAGGAGGAGCCCGGGGAAGAGAAGGAGGAGCCCGTCTCGGAGGAGATGGGCGCCAGCTCCGCGCCGCCGCCCGCCCCCGTCCCCGCACCGGGGAACCAGCTCAACCACGCCGGCGAGGCGGCGAGGTACCACGAGTGCCTGCGCAACCACGCGGCGGCGCTGGGCGGGCACGTCGTCGACGGCTGCGGGGAGTTCATGCCCGGCGACGGCGGCGACAGGCTCAAGTGCGCCGCCTGCGGTTGCCACCGCAGCTTCCACCGCAAGGACGACGCGCGCCGCGGCGTCCGCCACCAGCAGCTCCTGCTCCCGGCGCCCGCGCCACCGCCGGTGCCAGTGGTGTCGCCCACGACGGCCACGGCCACGCGTGTCCCGCTGCTCCTGCCGCCGCCCCACCCCCACTACGCCGCCGCCGCACACCCCCACTACGCGCCGCCGCCGCCGTTCCCGTACCACGGCACGCCAAGCGGCAGCGGCGGCGGCGGCACCACGACCGAGTCGTCCAGCGAGGAGCGCGGCCCGCCGTCCGGGACTGCCGCCGCCGCGCAGGGCCACGTCCGGCGGAAGCGGTTCCGGACCAAGTTCACGCCGGAGCAGAAGGAGCAGATGCTGGCGTTCGCGGAGCGCCTCGGCTGGCGGATGCAGAAGCAGGACGACGCGCTGGTGCAGCACTTCTGCGACCAGGTCGGCGTCCGGCGCCAGGTCTTCAAGGTCTGGATGCACAACAATAAGCACGCCGGCAGGAGGCAGCCGACGCCGCAGGGGCAGCAACAGACCCAACAGCAACCCCAGACGCACCAGCAGCCGCAGCAGGAGCAGTAGCCATGGTGGGAGACAAGGCTCAGCGGTCAGCACCACCACCACCATTTGCTTAATCCCCCGCCCCATTTTTTTATGGGCTCCGAGAGGGGGTGTGGGATTAAACAAGGGAAGTCAGGATGTCTCTTATCCTATCTTCCCTTCCGTTTTTGGATTTCACCTTATCCTTCATTTTTTTGTAGCCACTTCTTTCACCATCCTCTTTTGCTTCACCATTCTTGTTCTTGCTTGCATATCTTTGATTTCTTCTGTTCCTACTAGCTTTGGGGATCAATTGCAAGGAGGAGGAGGCACTGTGCATGCTTTGTAGCTACATTCCTACTACCTTATTGCCATTTGACCCCCTCGGCCAGCAAGGTTAACCAATCTACTAAATTCTCTCTACTTTACTCTGAACTATGAAGGTCTACAGTTTTATCTTCACTTCAAATAGAGAATAATACAACCGGCGATCTCTCCTTCCTAATGCAGTATTTCCATTTAGTTCAAGCTTGAAACCCAGCATAAACTAATGGCCATTATGGCATGATAATCTTGAGTTCTCTTCAGGCAATTGCTAATTAGAGAGTAGTAGCAGGGATGGTGTAGCTAGGATACTCTAGGAGAGAATGGCTGGATGGAATATGGTGGGAAACAATGGTTGCATGCAAATTTTATTATCTGTGATAACGCCATTAGAGAGACTTGGAGGTTGCATCAAAATGCTCATACCTTTGTCTTTGTGTGTGTGCCATTCAATTGGAGGTGTACTTGCCTGCTGTGGTGTCTTAAGCTTAAACTGTACTTGGCTGTAGATGCATCCCATTACTGCCATGCATATGGAGCTAGTGTCATTTTCCAGACCCTGATTGATTCCATTAATGGAGGGCTGGACGAAGCTCCAAGGAGGGCTTGGGTATGGCCGGCGGCCGGTCACGTACTCACAAGTCACATGGCTGTTGTCGTCTCTACCTTCCAAAAGCTAGATTTTACAAGGATTTCGTTTCATGAAATTGTGAGGCCCATGCTGCTAGAGACGAGGCGGTGACTGGTGAGAGGCAGATAAGGGTGTAATGAATGCGCTTCAAGAAAATTGCAAGGCATGGGAGGGAAAAATCGGATAATGAGAAACTTATAGGCATCGCAGGATCTTTTTGTGCACTGATATAATTCGCTCCACTTTGGATGAGTCCGCGAATTTTTGGTTTCTTTTTGTATTCGAGGGTTAGTTGCTAAATTTGGACATTTTTACCAAATCAGTTGAAAAGGACATGAAGAATACATGATACCACTAAACCTCCTATATCCATATCCATATGTGATACTGGATATTTTCTTTCAACAATATGTACTAGTGGTATGGAGTAACAAGTTTTAGCATAGAAAAGTTCCTGATGCGAAAAAAGTAGAATGCAATTAACTAGCTGTGACTTGTAAACGTGTAGCACCAAGCAGCAGCGGTGTTGAAAAGCCAGTCAACACGCTTCCTTGGCCTTGTAGGAAAATAGGTGGCGATCGTTTTTTTCTTTTTAACCTTTGATGCTCATAAATTCTACATAAATAAATATATACAAATAAAGCTTTGAGTGAGCCGGATTTTTCAGGGGCTTAGGCCCTTGGATTGGGTACGAATTCTTTGAACATACTCCGGATTTTTCAGGGGCTTAGGCCCTTGGAGTATATGATTCCGAGATTCTAAAAATTCGTGGGTTCAAATGCTCCAGAATCTAACCCGTGTCAGTGGGATTAAAGGATCGAGAGTGATTATTATGTCAATCAGAGTGACTAACCTTCTTTTTCACATGCCAGCCCCTCGCTTGCAGGCATTGAGGCATGTGCCTACTGAAGTTGATTTGGACTGTTTTTTTGTTTAATTTGATTTGGACTGGGTTGGCCACGTTGAGAGCATGCCACAGCCCCATATCCCAAAGCCAGCTTGCTAACTGTGTTATTATCACCCCAAAGCCAGCTTGCTAACTGTGTTATTATCACCATAGTCTATCTACGCCATGACTTTGCTCAAAAAAAAAAAAAGGCTACGCCATGACTTTTAAGTATTTGTTTATGATGTGGTTGACTAACCACCGAAATGTCAACAATGGCTGCTGAGGCAAGATATTGCTCTGGCTCCACCCTCCGGCGGCCGGGGCCCTGGCCTTCATAAATTTGGATAAGTTGCATCTGTTATTGAAAAAAAAATCATGTGCAATGCCAAAAAAAAAGTTACTACAGTTCCGTTCAAAATTTAGCACAAACAAACGGGTAAATATTTGCTGTCTTCTAGCCAGCACACTTTTTTTAGATAAAATATAACCAGTACACTACATTGGTGCATCTACAAACAAGTGTTATTACTGTGTTTTACATCTACCCAGTTCAATTAAACATCTAGGGCTTGAATTGCCACAACTTAAAAATTACATAAGAACAGAAATCAGTGGAAAGATCATTATCTGTTGGCTTCATCAGCAGAATCAGGTGAATGCATGATTTCTTCCAATCAAAATTCAGTTTAGGTGCATGACACAGAATGCAGTGACCCTGGACTTCTGCACAGTTGCTGAACTTTAGCCCATCATGGTGCTACTGAATGATCAGTCCTATCAGTTCTGATAGTTTTGTCTTTCCATCTGCACTTCTGACAGGTCTTATTAATAATAACCCAAGAAGCTGAAAGCGCTGAACTATTCAAAGAATCAAGAGTGTTTGGTGTGCTTCCGTGTCTAAACCCAATACTGCGATATTTCAGAGCTGTTTGCTTTGCTGCCCTCCCCTGTCCCAGCATTTGTGGCAGGTTCCCTTCCATCAGTTTAAGCCAAACTTTTTCTAAGGGACTGACAACGATAATACAGACCTAATTAACTATTCAACTGACACAATGACGCCAAGGAAGCACCATTAAACTGTTTGCCTCGTTTAGGCCATGTTTGTTTTACATGCAGACTATAAATTGCAGTTTGCTACAGTTTGCAACAGGAAGGAATAGATTATTGGATTGTAACAACCTAGTCCCCTGAATTACAACAATACGTGACCCGTTTGTTGCAACTTGTAAACTGTAACAGCTGATATGCCGCAATCCGATATACAAGCTAAAACAAACAAACATACTGAGCAGACCCACGTGATTGTAAGCACTGTGAGAAGTTGAAACACTTCTATTACCTACCACCCTTCTAGTAATTCGACAACGGAATGATCCACACAAGAAAGAATGCAGTGGAAAGATTTTTGCCAGATATCTTTTGAGAGGAAAACACAATCATCGTATCAATAAAGTGTGGGCTCCAAGACCTGGGCGTAGATATGTTCTCAAGAATTTGTCGGGGAAAGATGAGATCTAGACAATATTCCCAGTAGTAAATAAAGAGCAAAGTGCTGAGATCGAATTAGCTCTTATCAGATAGTTGCCATTAGACACAACTGATAAAACCTCAACCACCAATAATCCTTATGGCTCCAAGTTCCTAAGCAACGTGCAGGCTAATCAAACCCAATCATGCTCAAAGTTCCAAGCTTCAAATATTTTTTAGTAACTGCTGATCTCATCCTTCCCAGACTTAAACTACTACTCTATCTGACAACTATGGATAACATAACACTAGCCCATGCATCTTTGCTTAAACAAGTCCTAATCTTTATGAGGAAAGATAATAAATTAACTGGATTGAAGCGGGTTCGGGAAGGGGAAAGGAATTAAAGAATTCACACCCGTGCACAAGAATCATATAGAGCTGGCTGCATAGGCAACTAACCACTCAACAAACAAGTTTAAACAACTAATCAACCAGATCAATACAAAGCATTCAGGTAATAGGCTTTTGATAAGTGTACTTAACAAATCTATAAGACGAAAGTGTGGGACACTGGGGGACCATTTCCTTACCTGACAACCTATATTAAGGCCTTAAGGGTTCACATCGTCAAGAAAAGCTCTTGTACTACAGAGCCAGACCATGTGGTTGAACCCTAGCCAGAAACAGAAGCTTTGTTAATTGCAACTAGTGATGTACTGCACTTACATACAGTACTAAAGGAATTGTGATCCTAGTTGGTTCAGCTGTTGTCAACTGTGTTTGTCCGGATAAATATATATTGTCTTAAAGAGGGGATCATGTATGACGCTTGTCAGTTTGGAACATGGTTGGCTGGTTCTGGAGAGCTTTGTGTTCATACTGGGGCAGCTTTCAATACAATAAAAGAGATCAACATATTAAACAATCCAGCGTGCTAGATGCGCGTTGTGTGTACTGAAAACTCTCTTCTTCTTAATAGCAATGATACACAAATTTTTTGCGTATTCAAGGAAAAAAACAATCCAGTGTAAGTATTTTTCCTATCTTAGTGAATTGTTAGAGAGTTTAATAATATATCCGAGACAATTAACAGAATATAATCATCTAAGTGTCTAACTGTCGAAGTGCACTGAAATGCCCAAGAAACTGCACGCACATTACATGATTATAAAAGAGAAATCAGGTAGAACAGTCAAGGGGAATATACTCATCTGAGAGGTTAAACAGAAAGATTAGGATCACCTGCATTGAATGCATGATAGCTTCCTAGTCGCCCCAACTTGTAAGCCTACATGATTAAAACAGGACTCTTCTTAAAAATTGATGTAAAACAGTTTCTTGGGCACAATAACTATAAATGACGCAACCTCATAAGGCTTACATCCTCACAACCAATTAATACCATACAAGTTTATCCCTGACATAAGCAGGTACCAATGAGACACCAAGAACAATTCGATGTGCAAGCAAGCTCATAAAACCATCAATAATAGTTCAAGAATTATAACAGTTTAACATCAATACAGAGAGAAATGATAAGGCAAAACGGAAAAAATGAAGCATGCAAAATATCATGGGGGGAGGGGTGTAAAGAGGTAGCCCAAGTACACACCATGCAACAAATTCATAGAAACTACCGACGAATACAATATGTATTACAAGTTTAATGGTCGTTATCCAAACATAATTGCACTGTACCATGCAAGACAAATTTTAAACTAAATAAGAAATTAATCACGCAAGAGTGTGTTATCAACCTACAATTATTACTTATACGCTCTGATTTATATCCAATCCGAGAAGCAGTTTAAATAAAACCTACTCCGTATTTGTCAATCATTTATGCTAGATATAGGAGGTTCCATAAAGGAATTAGGAATCATGCTTGTTCCGTGTAACAAAACAAAAACTATAACATTTCTCTATCAAATAAGGAAGCATTACCATAGATGGCAATGCTGCAATTGTGAACTTACGATGCAAATGCCATGGCTCACAACATAAAATCCCTTCCGTGGACTATCTATAAAATTTCTAGACTGAATAAATTAGCATTCCTAAGTAAGTAAGTGAGTGACTTCTCTATTCACTAGGGCCTAGGTATACATGTAGCAACGAATAAGAAACGCAATGCTTGGCCAAAGCCATATGCAACAGACACGCTTGATTCTGCAAATCTATATTTATATATAACTCGTATATAGATAAACCTCACTAACATATTTCTATGTGATTTCATGAAGCCACGTCACCATGAGGACCCCATTAAGTCACTAAGTGCACCAAACGCTTAATTGTATTTGTTGCCAAGCCACCATCAAGAGGCATTGTATTTTCCTCCACTTAGTTCCTTTAATGCACTAAGCCACTTCCATAATAACTACATCCAGCATCAAACTCTCATGTCCATTCAACTTCTCTACTAATTTTACTTCTATAACGAAGCTAACGGATAATCAAATTCATTCGTATTTTCTCTTGCATACCCGCAGCAACGCGCGGGAAATTTTCCTAGTAATTAGTAGAGAAGTGTCCTGGTTTGAAAATTGAAATTGAAAACTTACCTCAATTGAGTCAACTCAAACTCTTCATCTAATTCATGTGACTGACTTCTCAGTTCTCACGGCATAGAACACAGGTCAATTAATAGTGTCGTGAGCAGGATTCAGATAACAATTCTCAAGCCAGATCCAAGATGTCCTGACCTCGTTGGCACACTATCCTGCAAAAGCAACTGCGCGGTCATGCTCCAGTACGTGTTTAAACTGGGTTGGTAGGTGAAACAAGCCAGTCGGTACCCCTGAGTATCATATCAAACCAGGTACCGCAATCCACCACGAATCAACAGATGAACCAGCATCAGCTGGGATGAAGGATGCCAGGACCTAGCTAGTGTTCCCAGAGAAATTAAGAGGCGGGAATCGATGATTGCGGAATGCGGAACTCACCTGCTTGGACAAGGAGGACGACGTCCGGCAACAAGTGAACAAATCGATCCCCGCCTCCGCTAGCTTGAATTGTAGGGAGACGGCGTCCCCAAGCGCTGGCCCAAACTCGGCGAGACGGCGATGGTCGTGGCTACGCCGGGGGCGGCTGCGGAGGCATCGCGGGGTGCGGATCGGAGGCCGGTGCCGTCGTGCCGACGCCGCGCCGCGCCGCGAGCACAACAAGCACGCGGCGGTGGGAGGGTTCGGATTCGGACTTCGGAGGGCGGTGGCATGGAATGGAAGCGGAAGGACGCGGAGCGCGAGGGAAACTGCGAGAGGCAGGCAGGCTGGGAACCGCCGCGGCGCGAGTTGCCGCCGCCGGTGGGCCTGTTCTGGTAGATGCCACCGACGGGTTAGAGTCGTGGGCCTTTTTTGGGGGCGGGGGGGACGCGGTTCGGCGTCTCGCTTCATCAGGCCGTTGTTGGGCTGGTAGAACGTGCGCATCTCCGGCCCAGAGAGGCAATGCTTTTGTCCAGTTTCAAAATACTCTTTTCTAAGGTCGTTTGCACTATCAATTGTTTTTTTAATGAAGTATATCAGATATTGTTTTTATGAGTGCCTTTATTTTAAAAATAAAATCGCCTTGAGGACTCAACTTGGGTCGTCTCGGAGTATTTTCACAGTTTCATACGCACAATCAAGTGAGCTAGGGTCACGGATTTATCATCCCAGTACAAAACAAACTTCCAGTTGCATGGTTTTTGTGAGACTGGTTCGTTCTTTAAAAATAGACCAAAATTTGTTTTTTTTTATTTTTTGTCTTTATGCAAACTATATGTGACAAGGTTTTTGCAGTCCTTTAAAAGAAGAATTATCCCAGTTTAGTAGCCGCGCTCGATCTGCATGGAAAACAATGAGGCCGTCATAGAAATGCATTAGCTTGTAGTATCAAGTTCTTGCTTCTTGAATCTTGATTGGTATGGTACACATAATTATAAATAATTCACTGTATGTAGTGCATATAATATATATACAGTACACAGTACACACACAAGTTGACAAGTAGGGAGAGAGAACACAACTACACAAGCTTGCATGCATGCATGGGAGATCGATGGGTCGGTCGATCTCGCGTGACTGGCTGGCACTCACCCCATACTAAAATGATTATTATATTAATTAACACATGGATATGCACGCATCTAATCTGATTCTTTCTTCCACATCATTATTTGCACTTGCAGCATGGAACATTTGCACGCATGCTGTCCCATTAGTCCTATATACACACTTGTTTGCGTCTTCTGGACCATCGATCGTTCGTCCTATGTTCATCATCGCCTCCAAGCAGATCTTCATATATGTTTCATAGCCTGTGCATATACAGATTTCCGTCAGTGGTGAATGAAAAAGATAAGCAAGTACAAGCTGGTACGGCGAATGATATATAGCAGGCGGCTACTAGCAGCTGGCCATTATATTTGCTCCGGTTGGCTGCACACACCTGTCAGGCGGCCCCGTAGCCTGTGGGGCAGCGGTAGGCCGGGAAGGGCACCTTGCCGGACTCGATGTGGCCGACGTCCTGCTCCAGCAGCTCGTAGTAGCGCCTGACGTCCTCGGCGGACTTGCCGCCGCCGACGGCGCGGGCGATGTTGTGCCACCGGTCCGGCGTGTCCCTGTCGTACACCGCCAGCGCCTGCTCGAACAGCTTGTTCTGCTTCGGCGTCCACTGCGCGCGCGCCGTTGCGCTCGTCATCGACAGCGACGCCATCCCCGATCTGTTTCTCTGCTTCGAGCCTTCGATACGCTAGCTTAGAGCTCGCTCGGCTCGAGAGGAGTTAGCTAGCTATAGGCTGTAGCTAGATGCTGTGTGCTGATGAGAGGTGGAGGTGTGGGAAGGGCTGCTATTTATAGATCCAAGAAGCAGTAGCCGTGGCGAGAGCGGGAGGTGGACCATGGCGCGCGCATGGTCGATCAGGCCATGCATCAGGGTGGTGGGGAGGAGCAAGGACTAGGAGGAAAAGACAAGAGGCCGGAGGAAAGGAATAATGCCGGCGGGGGCACACCACACACTGCATGCAGTTGAGGCGAGAGAGGGGCAACAAGCTAAAGAGGGCCAGCAGCAGCTGGAAAGGGAACAAAGATTTCTGTCCCCTGGGAGTGGGGGATCTCATCTACTCCGAACCTTTCTATCGCATCTCCCTCTCCGGTCACGTCGCGATTCGATCGGCTGCTTGCATTGCGTTATCGGCATCTATTCTACTTCTGTCCTCTCCTCCTCCTCCGATCCTGACCAAACATATATTCAGAGAGCGCTTGAGAGCTAGCTCGATTTATCGCTTCTCCGTCCGGCATGAATGTGTGTCAATTTCCGATTCCATACTCTCTTATGATCGATGAAATACTCCTACCACTACTAGATTCGACGAGTTTTCCTAGGGTTCTTCGTAAGAAAAGTCCTCTAGAGAGAAATTCGACAGGAAAGAGAACGTTTACCTAGGGTTTTCTCTAAAACCATAGGGAAACATTCTTTTCCTAGAGGTTCCACCCTCTAGGGAAACTTCCTCGCAGGGCACACCAAACCTGACGTGTAAAGGCGTCAGGTTCAGGTTGCCAGTTTCCTGAGGAATCTTTCCCTAGGAATAAGAACTCTAGGGAAATTATATCATGTAAGATTTCATATTTTTGAATTCAAATGCAGATTCATATTCAAATTCAAATATACCAATATTTCAAATTCAAATTCACACATATACCATAATTAAGCACTCATTCCATCCAATTCATAACCACGAATCCATACATTTATAATATTATCACAAATCCACACATTTAGAGTAGTTATAATATTGTCACAAATCCAAACTACAAGTCCAAAAATCAAAAGTGGCTGTCCAACAGCAGGTGAACAAGCTAATCAACTACAACTCATGGTTTGACGACAATCAAAAGAACGGATTTAGTTCTTCCTCTACAGGAGGAGAGTATGTGCCTCCACCACTTGTCGTCTCATTCACGCCATTCACTCCAGCACTTGTCTCCGGATGGCCACGAAATACTCCACAAGCTACTTATTGTTTCCTCCGGAGTTTCCGCTCGAACACGAACTCCAACAGATGAGCCAAAGGTACCAGCCTGTGAGATTAAGCAAGTTTAAGTTAGAAAAAAAAGACGAACATTGATAGAAAACAGCTTATGGTGATAGACTGATAAGGATTGAAAACAGGAACAAAGAAGCTTTGATAATGCTAGTCTATGGGATACAATCCTGCTATGTTCATATATTCATATATGATAGTAAGAAACAGTTCAAAGTACTGCTCTGGTCATACATTCATATATGATAGTAAGAAACAGTTGGCGCACAATCTTTCCATCTTAAATAGAAAGAAACAAAACTTCATAAAGAACAAGTATACAGAGATTAGGCTTTATCGGAGAAATCAGAAAAATGAGGAACAGTCTGCTCCGATAAACTTTGAAACAATAGCTCCTTCGTTTCTTCCTCACCTATATCGCTCGCTCAGCTAGCTGGCCTGGTCCAGACAAAATGGGAACGGGAAAGCACGTCCTCTGATCTAGTCTCTACTCCTACCAGCTAGCTAGACCAACTGTTAAGTACTCCTATATATGGCACTACTCGTAAGTAGCTACAGTAGTAACTGACTTACCTGTTGTTTAACTAGTTCAGATGTATGATCGCTACTTCCTTTATAAGGAAAACAACACATCCAGAATAACACATCCCAACAAACTACAGACTACAGGAAACAGTAGCTTGAAAGTCATCATGAAAATACAAGGTCGCAATTGCAGCAATATTTGGTAAAGGTACCAAATAAAATCAGCAGTAAACCAACAGGTTGACAGTCACTAAGTCAGTTTCCTAGTTCTCACATGTTTGGTCCATATAGTGTACCCAGGAGTAAATCCTCTTTTACACAAATGCATGGTCATGACACCTCTTCTCCGCCTAACTCTATTTCCACACTCCGAACATGGACAAAGTACTCCACATTTTTCAGAATTAGGCACAGCCTTGAAAGCATCATCTATGAAAGCATTTGTGTTTCGCACCCACTCCTCAGAATGACAACCATTGTCCTTCCAACCTTGGTACATCCAACTACGGTCTTCTAATGACATATCTAGTTATTGTAGCAACAACAAGCCCCTGTTCAATATCTAAAACCCTTAGCAGCCCCCAAAATAACAGTGTGGCACTACAAGCATCACAAATTACAGAAGAGAAGAAGCAAGAGAAAAAAACCATTTCTCACCTTCAAGCTTTGCTTGCACAGCGGGACAAATGCAAATCTGAGCCCTTCTCTATCCCTCTCCAACCTACCTTGCAAAAATCCAGATCTCTCCACACTTGAATCTGAAATGTGCATAACACATTAAGCACATTGCTCAGATAAAACAAAACATTCATATGTTTCAGATGACCCAGGATCAATTTTGTCCATTTAAGTACAAGAGATTCAAAAGACAGTCCTTCTATGCTCTAGGTTCTGACAAACACATAACTGCTAATAGAATCCTTGACTCCTCGAGGCTAAGAGCTCAATTCGATAGAATTAGAAATTTACTGGCACAGAGCACACTAGAAGAACACAGGCGCACCAGTACTGCCTTCAGTTCATCATTTTATACATAAACCAACCCGCAGTAACAAATAGATCAAGAGCCACGAAACAAGAACGCAATTTCTCCCCAAATCAGTAATGCAAATTTATAAGACAAGAGAGTTACAGAACGATGTAGATCGATTAATTAGACAAGACTATCAATTTGACTAGTTTTATCGGCGGATGGACATGCAACTCACCAGATCGAGCCCTCCAAGTCAAGAACAAGCAGCGATTGGGACCTGTGTGTGCGTGCGTCGTCGCCTCGGAGTCGGATTGAGGCGTGCTGCGTATACACTGGATGTGGCCACGGGTGCTGGATGGAGACTCGTGCGGCACCGAGAATGGAGGGAGCTGCGCGTCCGGCGGCGCAGAGGATGGAGGAGGATGGAGGGAGCAGCGGCGGCGGTGCGGCGTGCGGCGCACTCCGCCGGCTGCGCGACGAGCGGCGTGGCGCGCGGCGTACGGTGTGGAGCGTGGCTCGCCGTGCGGCGGCGCGGCGTGCAGCTGGTGGTGGCGGTGGCGGCGCAGCGTGCGGGTGGCGATGGCGACGGCGGCAGCAGGAATAGGGCTCGGAGTGCTTCAGCGCTGGGAGTGGGGAAATTCTGGGTGGGTGGGGGTTTTGGGCCATTTTATTTTTTTTAGTCATTTAATTTTCCTAGGATTTCTATATTGTCCCAGGGAAACATGACATGAGGACGTCAAAATAGGTCCGCTTGTGTCTGTTTGTTCGACTCATCCCGACCAAATCACAGGGTTATATTTTCTAGAGTTTTAATAACTCATCCTAGCGAAAGATATCTTTCCTAGGACGTTTACAGAACATTAGCGAAAGAAAACCCTCTAAAAAAACTCATTCATTCTATTAGTGTACTCATGAAGGTGTTGTTAATTAACACAAGAAAGGAAATGAAATACTAACTAGTACCAAGCATAGAGTATGTTCTTCTTTCCTACTTCTCTCAGGCACCCAAATACACTGGTTATCTCACACTGACGAAAATATTCAGGAGGAGGCGCTAGCTGCATGTGAAGATGATGGAACATGAACACACATCACAGACACTGCCGGAAATGCTTGTCAACTTACAGCGCTCAGATGCACAATTATTTTTTTTACGAAATGACGCACAATTATTTGGTCAAGAACATTCTGTCGCTGTCTCCAAATAGCTAGTTGCAAAGAAAGATTGGATTCCATCACTAGAAAGAGGGGTGTGTGGTAATAAGATCCATAGGTGAACATATATATCTTGCTTTTTTCACAAAGAGAATAATATCGAGCAATCTAGCTCCAACCTTTTAGCGAATGACTAATTTAATCACTAGAAACGACTAAAAGCTGATTATTCCTGCTCTGTGTGAGTGTCTCTGTGTGTGCTACGGCGACCGATTCGGATCCGTTCCACCCTTTAGGCGATTCGATTCAGGAACGTTTGAAGGCAACGGCTCGCCTTTCTCAATACTCTGTATATTCTCTTCTACGTATATATATTATTGATGAGGAAACATATATACTACGATGGAAAAGGAATTATATATGTGAAGAAAGAAGTAGCTATATATGTCTTGATCTGATCTCTATCCATTATCTAAAAAAATATGTCTTGACCTAGCGTAAACTAATAAAAATATAGACTCAATCGAACGTTCATATGCATGTGCTCACTGCAATGAAAACAAAGCCTCTAATTCTCTTTCTCTAAGTTCCATCATGTATTGGCTAATTAATTCAAAACTCTATAAATATCCTAGAGAGAGCTTTTATCACGTCAACGAGGCCGTAATGATACTCCTACACAAGAACCAAGCCCCGGAGGGCCTCCGCGACTACAACCCATTAGTCTCATCCACTCCGTCGGCAAGCTCTTCTCCAAGACCCTGGCAATGAGACTCACCTCCGGTATGCCTGAGCTCGTCAAGACCAACCAGACCGCCTTTATCTGCGGAAGGGTGATTCACGAGAGCTTCAGAACCGTGCAGCTTGCCTGCAGATGGCTGCACGCCCAGCGCAAGCCTACGGTGCTACTCAAGGTCGACCTGGAGAAGGCGTTCGACACGGTGGCCCGGCCTTTTCTTTTAGAGGTCATGGAGCACGCCGGGTTCCTGTTGCGCTGGAGGGACTGGCTGTCCGCTATGCTAGCCATGGCCAGCACCAGGGTCATGCTCAACGGCCGGCCGGGGACACGGATCTGCCATGCACGCGGTCTGCGCTAGGGTGACCCCCTCTCGCCGGCCCTCTTCGTGATCGTCATGGAGGTCATGAACGCGTTGATCCTGGAAGCGGACCGCCCCGCGGCCAGCTGTTGCCCCTGCCTGGCGACGCGGCGAGGTGCAGAGCTTCCATTTACACCGACGACTTGGTCATCCTCCTCACCCCATCGACATCAGACTTAGTGTGCATCAGGAAGCTGCTGGAGTTGTTCGCAGGCGCATCTGGCCTCGCGACCAACTTGCGCAAGTGCTCTATCACGCCGATCTGTTATTCAGATGAGGAGATCCAGGGGGTCCTGGCGGCCTTCCCCTGCGCCGTTCAGCAGTTCCCCTGCCGCTACCTCGGCGTGCCACTGTCCGTCACCAGGCTGAGCCGCGCACACGAGCAGCCTATCGTCGACGCGGTGGCGGCCAGGATCCCAAACTGGAAGGCAAACATGATGAACGCGGCCAGACGCAAGACGCTGGTGCAATCTACGTTGTCGGCCATCCCTGTGCACGTGTCCATCGCCTGCTCCCTTTCGCCGTGGGCGGTCAACGAGATTGACAGGAGGCGGCGTGGCTTCCTGTGGGTAGGAAGGGAGAAAGTCGTCGGCGGCAAGTGCAAGGTGGCATGGCCGGTCACCTATGCACCGCGCTGCCTGGGAGGGCTTGGCCTGCTCGACCTCAGACTTCAGGGCTTCGCGCTGCGCTTACGTTGGGAGTGGCTGCAGCGCTCAAGGCCAGACGCGCCGTGGGAACGACTTCCACAGAAGAGCGAACTCATCGTCCAGCAAATATTCGCGGCTTCGGTCCACTTCGTCGTGGGCAACGGTGAGTCCACCATGTTCTGGACGGACCGCTGCCTACCGTGCGGTCCGCTTTGTGATGCCATGCCAATCCTCTTCGTAACGGTTGGCCCATGGAGGCGCAAACGCACGGTCAAGGAGGCACTCCAGGATCGGCGTTGTATTAGGGATGTGGCTGGGGCGCCAACAATTGCTTTCGTGTAACACCTTTGGTGTTATATTAACTAAAACCTGCCATGTCATCATATGCACTGCAAAGCATTCATGATTAGGTCAACTTTGACATGCATTACTAAAACAAGTTTACATTTCATAGGTTGATTGTGTTTCTGAAATGTGTTATCACATGAAATAATAAAAACCTACTTTTGAATGTCATCTCAAATGCTTAGTTTATATTCTATGTACTTGAGGTGTAAACCGTGTTTACACTAGTGTCAAGCATAGTGTATAAATCTAAGTCCAACCCTAAAAATGATTTCCATATTTAAAGTTGAATTTGGATTTCAAAGCTTATTCCCAAGTCTTGCAATTTAAATTTAAATTCGAATTGAAAAGCTATAAAATATTTTTCAAAAGTCAACTTGGTCAACCAAGGGTGTCATTGGGTCATTGACCTAAAAATGTCCTTGGATGATGTATGTGATCACTAATAACCAACCAATTAAATTAGAAACCAAATCGAGTTTGAATTTGGTTTCAAAAACTCTTTATTTCAAAACCTAGTTTTATCCCCTTTTATATAATTAAAAATATATAAGGAATTTGGGGATACTCTGAAAATATAGTTTGTAGATGTTGATAAGATCTACAAAGTTGGTATTCAAAGTTTTTCAAGTTTCCAAAAATAATTTCAAATAAATTTGAAAATACAGTTTTCTAGCATTTGTCCCTTTTTTATTTTAAAACCATAATTCAAAAATTATGCATAATTTGGGAAAACTTTATATATGAAAAAGGTTTGGTTTGAAAATTTAAACATTTCATAGTTTTTAAGATTTTCAAGTTTTATTGAAAAATCAAAAGTAATTTCAAATGTTTGTTTCTAGGGTTTTATTCCCCTTTTGAATTTGAATTCACATTTTAAAATCCAAACAGAATTTGAGGATGCTAGTTAAATGAAAAGTGTAGATTTTTGAAAGTTATGCAAATGATATTTTTGGAGATTTTTAAGTTCTTATATAAATTTTAGAGTAATTTGTAATTTCAATCGAATGGTATTGTCGTCTTCTTTTCTTCTTTCTGCTCACCGCCGACGACCTCACTCCGCCACCCAAATTTGCCACCACCGAGTGCGCCCCGCCTTCATTTTCTCCTCCATAAGCTCCGCCTCGTTCTTGCGCTCAGTATGAGCTAGCCCGTGCTCGCTCTCCCCGCCCGAGTCGCCCGCGCGTCGTCGTCTTCCTCGCGGCCGGTCGCGAGCCACCGCAAGCTCTCTCGCCGTCGATCGCCGCCAAGGATGAAAATATATTGCCTTCAACCCCTCTATCCTATCATCCGTCTTCTCCTGCTCCTCATGCGCACCGTGGTTTGCTCTCTGGTGCACAGGACACACTGGAACGCCGTCGTTTTCACCGGAGCACCACCGCCGCCATCAGCGCCGCCGACTGCAGCTCACCTCCAGCCGTTTTCCATCCAACTAGCGTGCGCACTAGAACCGCGGTAAGCTCCTGCGTCTACCCCTACCCTCAATTTCACTCATCTCGCGTCATGGAGTCCGGCCGCCATGACTCGCGACCGGCGAGACCTTGCCACTCCGTCGCGTGCGTAGCCGTTGCGGTTGGGGGCCAAATTAAGCCTCATCTTGTTTCCCGTTAGGCTCGTGTGGATGTATAGATTGTAACCGTGCACTCGCTGTCGCCGGAGAAGCTCCGGTGAGCTCTCCCGCCGGGCCGCCATGTCATTTACCACCCTGATCGACTCCCCGTGCCAAGCTGAGCCCGATGGTTCAAGTCCGGTCGCCGGAGACCTCGCCATCGGCGAGTAATCACCGGTCAACCGCCGGCGGACTGTCGGTCAGCGCGGGAGCACTGTGCTCCTTTTTCTTTTTCTATTTTTAGAAAATGATTTAAATGCTATTTTCTTTGAAAAATTATAGTAATTCATGTATAGCTCCAAAAATTTTGAAATTTTTTGTGTATGTTATTTATGATGTCATATACCTAGAAAAAATATGAAATTCCAAATTTGAGTACTTTGCATAAGTTAAAATTAGCCCTTTTAATTGAAAAATGAACCTTCAATAATTTTTAATAAATAAAATAATTGGCTTTTAATTCTAAAATTTGTTTTGCCATCTAATTAGGCCAAGAGCTTTCTAAAATAAAATTTTGAATTCAATTGGACAACTTTAATTTTCATGCCTTTATTTAAATATTTTAATTAATTAATTAATTCCGTTTAATTAAGTTAATCATTATAGAATTTGTTTGACTTTGGGTTTGATTGATGACCTTGGGTCATTAACCCTAATAACCTTTGGTACTTTAATTAATTATTTACGCTTACCTGGATCATGTCATTAGGGCTTAATTAACGTTATTTCATGTGTTTAATAACTTTCTTAAATAATATAGTTAACCCTAATAAACTTAGTAAGTATGTTTTGGGTGGCTTTCAACTTTATCGTGAAGGAAAGTTGTACTCAAGCCTTTAATCTGATCATGTATCCATCAAGCATCATGTTTACTATTCCATCATGTTGAAGCATATCATTGTATCGTATAGTTTCCGATAATGGAGAGTTTAACGTTGTCGCCCTAGATCCGAAGGAAGAGCAAACTCAGGAGATTGGAGTTGATCCAGAGCTCGAGACCGTCTACCCCGAACACCAAGGCAAGCCCCGGATGCATTCAAACCCTATTCTATTTTATAAAAGTTTTACTGCTTCAGTTGTGATATGTTGCATTAAATAATAGGAGTTGAGTGAAAACCCACCAACTGCATTACCTGTCTTATTGTCATATTCCTTGTTACCTGTTCTAAAAGATGTGTAGTGATGCTTAGCCCTGCTTAATTAATTAAGTGTTCAGAGGTAAAAGAATGAAAAAGATGAGATTGGTTTTATCTGTTGGAATCATGCTTTTAGTTAATAAATCGAGTCCGGACGGCTAACTTGCATTGGGAACGGAGTCCCTCTGTAGTGTTTCCGTCTGTTGATGCCCTAGGTCCCGTGTCGATGGTGAACTGGTGACATCGAGAAATTAGAAAATCCACATGCATGAAGTGATATACTGATGGTTGTAGCCGGGTATATCATGGAGTGACTTATAGTGGGCCAGAGATCCCACGTATGTCATAGTGTGTTATATTATGGGTTTAAGTTCCCATGTATATCGGTACACTGGGTCGAAGTGCTCATGTGTATCATGTGGTGATATATGGCTGCGGTTGTTATCCCGGTATATCGGTTCACCTGCTATGCTTAGGAGTTAGAGTCTCCTGCATATCAGTAACCTAGGTCCCAGCTGGGTATGAAAATGGATTCGAATCGCCATTGCTTCTCGAAGAAGAAGACTCGATCGGTGTTCATCGTCGTAGTAACAACTTGAACAATGGTTAGGGTTTAAGAAAGAAGTGGTTGGTAATTTTTTTGATCTTGTACAAGACAACTTTTCTTTCTTTCAAGCTTTTCTGCAAAATTTCTTATCTCCTGCAAACCTTACCTTTTCCCTCTAGCCTGCATTTCTTGAGTCTTCACCCCTCTTTTTCGTCGGGTCAGTCTTGTTGAGTACTTTTGTACTTAGGGTTTGTTGAACCCTTGTTGCAGGTGAGTATCATGGGCAGGAATGCTTCGCATCCTGCTGTATGACAGTCGTCGAGGAAAGTGACGACGAATAGGATACCTCGCTCTTGGACAGAGTATATAAACAAGGTTGATGTAATAAGTTATATCGTTATTCCACTGCTATATGGTTTGTAATAATCCAACTTATGGTTTGTAAAAGATTTGTCAACTTATGTTAATGTAATTCTTCCGCTATTTTACTCCGATGTGTATTATTTGTATAAAACTATTGTAATACTGCAATGTCTCTTTGTAATGATTGATCCTGCATCGGAGAATCGTGGATGATTCGGGATTTACCCGACAGACCTTTTAAGTTTTATGGAACACATTCATGGTATTTGGAGTTGATTTAGACAATAATCATGCGTGTGGGCCATAGAATTTAGGAGGTTCTGCCACATTTCGTCACCCAATTCGCCGCCCTGTGCAACCTCACGGAGGCAGTACAGTTGCAGCCGTTGCAGCAGGACCAGATGATATGGCGTTGGACGACGAACGGAGTTTACTCCAGTGCCTCCGCCTACCAGGCGTTCTTCATTGGCAGGGCATCGCTGCCCGGGGCAGAGGAACTGTGGAAAGAGGGCGCCTCCCAAGGTTAAACTCTTCTTTTGGCTGGCATTGCACGAGCGCCTATGGACCGCGGAGCGCAGGAGGCGCCACGGCCTCCAGCAGGGAGACGACTGTGCTTTTTGCGATCAGCTTCCTGAAACAGCTGACCACCTGCTCGCCGGATGTGTGCTCTCTAGGACCATCTGGCACCATTTCTTGTCCAGGGTCGGCAGGGCGGACCTATGCCCAGGCGCCAACTCGAGGCTCATTGACTGTTGGCTTTCGGCGCGACAGGACATCCTGCACACCCTCAGAAAAGCCTTTGACTCGACTGTGTTGCTCATCTCATGGTGCATGTGGAAGGAACAGAACAGGCGCACCTTCGACAACAACTCAAAAACCGAAGCAGAGATCATTCAAGCCATCGGCGAGGAGGCGGACGCCTTGTTGCAGCCGGGTTCCGAAGCATCGTCACGCTCTTCGCTTCGTAGTGCTTACACTCTACTGTCATTGTTGCACAATTAGTTTTCTTAAGAGTAGTCGTTTTTAGCTCCACCCTTCAAGCCGGTTCCCTGTGTAAGTGTTTCCAATGCCCTGAAGGCTGCTCACCTACGGGAACATTGGGTTATGAACTTCTAACTTTTCTTAATGCAAAACGTGCCAAGCACGATAACGAAAAAAATATCCTAGAGAATAAAAGTGGTCGATGTAGAAAAGTTTGGACTAGCTAAAGAGATGCAATCTCTCCTAAGTGCCTTCAAACACAAAACAAAAGTTTAGCATGCATATCGAACTTGCATTGTTGTCCCAACTTGTTTTTTTTAATCGAACTGGAGGGGCCCCGGGGCCCCTACAGGGCTTTATTGAAATTAAACCGAAGTTCAGGTTACAAAAAGAAACAAAGTAAATTGTCCCAACTTGTTGTAAAAAAAGCCTCGATCCTTGGAACATGTGATGATGATGTGATCAGTCTGATTCTTTGCAAGTTGAAGCGCGAATCCTTCAAAATATGCGTAGTACATTAGTAAAGTCTATGTGTGTGCTCACTTCTGTGCGAAATTTCTTACGTGCAAAGAGGCCTACTCGGAGTGATCAGACGAATTGCATGTTTTCAAAAGGGTCAGCTAGCTTTTATTCCCACTATCTAGTTCATCATATTGTGCAGCGATACTCATCATATCTTTTCAAATATTTGTATTGAGAGAGAAAACATCATACGTATATAATAAGGGTTTTTAAAATAAAGATATCCTCAAAATCATGTCATAAATATAAATAATAATCTATCTGCATTTGTAATTTTCATTAGCTACTAATAATAAGTCTAACTTCCAACATCGACAAGCTGCTAGTTCAAATAAATCACTATATATGAGAAGATATTACATGTGGAGAATTTAGTCATGCTAATTAATCTGATATTATAATTACTAATATATTTTTTCTATAACCTTAGTCAAATTAAATATTTTTCATTTAGATTACGGCCAAAGTGCGTGACTTATGATTTGAACAGGGACTGCTAAATAAATATTATATAATAACACCCTTTCATGAGGCATATGAGCAAGAGGCTTCAAGGAAAAACATTTTTGGAATTATATGAAGCAGAATATTTGATGGAAGTATATATAGGAGTCCTTTGGATCATATTTTTCTAGATGCTGCTAATCAAATAAATTGTCATGTCGCCAATTATATATATTTAATTTCCGAGAGTGGTAGTGATTAATAAATCTCTATTGATGGAATATGTACATGAAAAGTTTATTCTTCTTATTTTTTTGAGACATAATACGTTTATTCTCATAAAAAACGGTGTGCCCAATAAACGGATGGAGAAGCTTATGAACACTTTACATTGATTATGATATGGCTAGCTAGAATATAGCTAGTAATACATGGACATTATTTCAGAAGCATTGACTGATCATCGATCGATCAATGTATGTCTAATAATTAATTATCTACAGTTCTACATCATTTGTACAGCCCTGGTGCAAGTGGTAGAGCTTTACCACCTGTGACTAAAAGGTCCAGGGTTTAAACCCCAGCCTCTGTATATTTATGCAGGGATGGCTGCTGGCTATTTTTCCCTTCCCCAGACCCCGCAGTGCGGGAGCCTACGGCACTGGATACGCCTTTAGTTCTGCATTATATATACGGGAGGATAAAATTAAAGATGATACTTGTCTTCCATTCTTCACCTTCTGCTTCTGCTCCTTCCTTCTTCTTCCCTAAGCTATAGCTAGGGTTATTTTCGGAGAGCCATTGTACGGTAACATAAGTTTACATCAACAGTTGCATTATATACACACATGCATGCATGTTTGTACGTCTTTGGGCCGGCGGCCGTCATTTGTCTTCATGGATCACTGGAGCTTCATATACTTGGCCCTGCTTCTGCGTCGAATAATATAAAACATGCAATTATTATTAGCCGTTAGCTCTGGCTAATTAAATTCAATTAAATTTAGTCGTAGTACTGTACATCCAAACAGTATGCTAACAGATAGACCAATTTTTTAGTCAATTAAGAGCGGCAACTAGCTAGCTAAACTGAGCTAACGTACTTGTAGCCTAACTAATATAATTAATAACTAGTTCTAGTTGGTCCAAAGAGATCTAGGTTCGTGCATGGATGTGGGGGCATGTGTCAATGTACCTTGCTATAGCTCTTCCTATGTGTCAGTCAACGGAGATGTCGGCAAACGATGATATATATAGGATGATGCATGTGGAATTAATGTACACATATCTAGTATCTACACATATATAGCAGTGCTTTGTTTGTTTGAATATGTCTATATATATGTACCGACATTTCCAATAATAAAGCTTATCACTGCCACACATACATGCATGGATCAGGGATTAGATCTCATGCATGTGACCAACCAGCGATTTTTTTTAATTTTAATCTTTTTTAATTAATATTTCAAAAATAACCGCACTCAAAAAATATTTGCATCTTATATCCTTTTTGCTCGCGCCAAGTTCTTTGGCGCGTCCAAACCAAATTATCGCGCCACATGCATTATCGCCACAAGATACGACTTTCTGGTCGCCGTTTCCGACGTGGAATAATCTGGTTGTACCAAGTTATTTGGCACGACAAGATTGAATTTTCAAAAAATCATAACTCATCGATACTACGTCGGATGAAATGATTTCTATATGAAAATTGTAGCTCTCGACGAAATCTATAGCTCTCTAGTTTTGAGTTTTTTCATTTGAAGAAGTTAAAAGGTTCAAAGAAATTATGTAAAGTTTTAATACCAAAATGATTGTGTAGTAGCGCTTATCACATCATAAAAATAATAACTTTTTTGTATGGATTTAAATGAAAATACTTTTTATTTCAAGATTATAGGTCAAATGGGATATACAATTTTTTAGTTTTGAGGTTTTAGATTTGAAGTCATTAAAATGCTCAAAAAATAATATGATGCTTGAAAAGCAAAATCCATGCTGAAACGTTATATTATTTTTTTTAAGCATTTTAATGACTTCAAATCTGAAACCTGAAAACTAAAAAATTGTATATCTCATTTAGACATACAATCTTGGTATAAAAAGTATTTTTATTTGAATCCATATAAAAAAGTTATTATTTTTATGATGTGACAAGCGCTACTACACGATTATTTTGGTATTAAAACTTTATATAATTTTTTGAACCTCTTAACTTCTTCAAATGAAAAAACTCAAAACTGGAGAGTTGTAGATCTCGTCGAGAGCTACAATTTTCATATAGAAACTATCTTCATCCGACATAGTATTCATGAGTTATGATTTTTTAAAAATTCAGTTTTGTCGCGCCAAGACCAGACTGTTCCACGTCGGAAACGGCAACCAGAAAGTCGTATCTTGTCTGTGACGTGACAATATGGTTTGGTCGTGCCAAAGAACTTGGCGCGATCAAAAAAGATTTAGGGCGGTTATTTTTGAAATATTAATTAAAAAAATTAAAATTAAAAAATTCCCCACCAGCTCTACTTCTACTGTAGTGCGTGCCATGCATGTCCACGTACAGTTTGCACATGCATACACCTATGTACACAGTACGTTCCAAACTGCTGCCGATCGAACTAATACGAACTGCAACGAGCAAAAAGTTATTAGTGGTTGACGATCGACATGATGACTACGTCGTACGTGCGTACCTGGTGGTGGTGGTGGCCGCGTCGTCGAGGCCCCCGCCGCCGCCGTAGCCGTAGCGGGGGAAGGGGACGCGGCCGGCCTCGATCTGGGTGACGTCGTGGACGAGCTGCTCGAAGTGGCGGCGCACCTCGTCGGCGGACTTGGTGCCGCCCATGTAGCGGGCGATGTTGTGCCAACGGTCAGGGGTCTCCCTGTCGTACACCGCCAGCGCGCACTCGAACTGCTTGTTCTGCCGCTGCGTCCACGCCGCCCGGGACGACGACGACGACGACCCGCCGCCGGAAGCCATTGTTGCTCTGTTCGTTCTACTTTGTATTGTATTGTAGGTCGAGCACGGGGCGCGGTACTTTCTCTGAATGCTACTAGCTAGCTAGCTGTTGATACGATTTCTACCGGTGTGAAGTGTCAGTGGCAGATATCTCGATCTATATATATCTAGTCTAGCCATATATAGCTTGCTTCTGCCAGATGTCGAGTGCGTGCGTGCATGCAAATGATTTCGTTGTTACTGAGATAATGAAACTTGCTGGCAGGAGGAGCGTATATATAGAGGAAGAGAGCGCGCGTGTGCATGCAGCATGCACAGCACGCATGACGTATGGTACGGTCGGAACAAGATACCGGCCCGAGGTACGTGCGTGTGCTCTGATCCTTTATTTGGAGGAATGCTTTGCATGCCGGCATGCGTGAAGAAGCACAACATCTATTACACGCGCGAGGAGCGCTCCCCCGGCAGCCTAAGCCACCTGGGGGTCAGAAATCATAGTCGACTACTCGCTTGATGTTTCTTTTATCTCTTCGAAGATGGCTTCTGATGACTTCCGTTCATTTCTGAAAACGATGGCATTTCTTTGGCACCAGAGGCTCCACATAGTTATGATCGACATTGTGTGTGTGTCTTTGCTCCTCCCATGCTGAAATGATGAAACCACTCCACCAGATCACTTTCATCTCTGTCATCCGTCTCCCTCCAAGAGGCTGGCTGCAAATTAGGACAAGCACTCCAAGAAGCCGCAAGTTCCCATACCTGGCGAGAGAAGGGGCATTCGAGGAAGAGGTGGTGTGCAGTCTCCAGGTTCCTTTCGCGTAAGGCGCAAAAATAGTTGTTTTCCCATTGTCTCAATTGCAAGCGTGCTGAGGTCCATAGCCTATTCTGAAGCAGCAGCCATAAGAAAAATTTGCACCTGGGAGGCGCCCACGCCTTCCATATTAACCGTGGAAATGGAGATCCAATTTGACCTGCAAATTGAATCATGTATGCTGATTTGGCCGAATATTGCCCTGAGCATTCCAGGACCCAGGTGATGCTATCCTCATCATTGCTTTCCAGGTTTGGTCAGTTTGCTTCAATATCCCGCCATAGTCTGAAAAAGTCTCCCATGATTCGGTGATCCAGATTGTGCGCAATGTCATGCACCCAGTTATCAGACTGAAGAGCTTCCTTCACTGTCCTGCTTTTTCTCCTGCTGTGTGCGTACAATCTGGGGTGTATAGTGGCAGGTGTTCGTCCCCCTAGCCAGCTTGATGTCCAGAAGAAGGCCTTTTCCCCATTGCCGACAGTGATCGTCGTAGCCGCGTTGAACAATGCCCTGTCAGTCTCGTCTACTGGCAGCTCGGTACCAGTAGATAGTGATGTAGAATATAAATTATAGATAAAAATGAAGGGTGTTTGCATCTATTGCACTTGTTTACTGTAAGTGTCTCCATATAGCAGCGTTATAATTGGATTTTATCATCTCATTCTATAACCCAAGTGTCTCATTCTCATTTTTTATATCGATTATCATTTTTCTTAGGAGGTCCAAACAAGTCTCCGTGCGCGTGTGGTAGCATTATGTTCCTATATATTGTGGAGAAGGTTCTAAATATAACCTATCCTCTGTCCAGTTAACCTCCTATAAACTATCGTTTGGTTTGGTTTACTCCCCTCAATAAGATTTGTCTTTTTTTTTTTGTTTCTCAACATTCAAGCTGACTTTTAATTTCAAATTTTGTGAGGAGATAGCTTGCAGCACATTTTATCTTTAAAAATTATATCATAAATTTTATCAATGTTTTGACATGTTAGGACATATAATAAAAAATTTAACATTAGAAATATAAAAGATGTATTAAATATACTGATAATTCAAAATATATTATAAAAATAGTTTATTATATCCCCTATCACTTGAAAAATTCTGAAAATAAATTCAACTTATTAAGGGGTATTGAACCGACCAAAATAGTTAAGGGGAGTAAGCAATACATTAGTCTAGGGGCTATATGGACATAAGCAATACTTTAAGGTAGTAATTTGGCCTTCATCCTATTGTCAATGTATATGTGTAATTCTTTACAAATCATTGGTCAAAGTTTGAAAGGCTCGAGTGAGAGGAGGACATATATTTTGGATTGTGGTACACACTGATCATTCAAGCTTGGATTGGCTTTTAGCTTTTAGCTTCTGCAGTTTGTGCAATATACAAACAAAAATCCATGTTGCACTTGATATGTTGTTCTGATTTCCATCTATTATGTGTAAAGTTTTTTTCTGCCTTTCTTCTTTGTATATATATATATAAGCTTTATCTATGCAAGCCGACATGCACAGCCTTCCCCATACCGGTCGTCGTCTTTTGCAATGAAAGCGAATCGTAACCTCTTGCTAATTATCAAAATCTATATCTTCACTGAAAATAAATAAATAATATATGCCACATATTATCTTGCTGGAATCTCCATCGCTCATATCTATTCTCTAGAAAGGAAATGGTGCCGTTTGTTTCTTTCGTTGAACGGAATAATATGTAATAAAATACCAGCTAGCAGTCTCAGTTTGTGGTGCACTTGCATGATGCTTGCTCTGAAAAAACACTTGAGAACAAAGACCGTAAATAACATATTTTTTATTCAGAAAAAAAAGGAAGCTTTATTTCCCGCGTTGTGTGGAATTCTTCCAAGATCCTGCATTCACTGATGAGCGGGAATGATACGTTGCCGCTCTCAAATCAAATTATATGGTTATATCACACAATGCAAGTTGGTCTCCCCAGGATCCAGGCAGGGTGCCGGATTCTGTTCTAGCAACCTCAGTCTAGCAAGAAGAACATATGCTGCCAACGCCAAGCAACCTCCATGCTGTTACGCGCGTAGATTCACCAGGCCCTTTTACTTTCCTCTGTCTGGCCTGGGCTGCCTCCAAATGGAATCCTTATCATTTCTCTATCGATCTCAGCAGCTTGATTCCCCTTTAATCTGCAGTGGCATGTTGCCCATGTTGTTGTTCCTCTGTCGGCCAAGCAACAAGGAACCTCTCACTGCTGCCCGGAAAGCTGCGAGAAGCCGAGAATCCATCCACTGATGCCTGCCTGCCTGCCTGGGACTCACGTCGCCATCGAACATTTTAATAGTGAAGCAATTATTGCGCCGGATTCCTCTCGCGCCACTGTGATCTGTGAGAGAGTGTTCTTGGATGACCCTGCATCGTTTCAGAGCCGCGCGTTGGTTTAATTTTCTGAAGAATCCGGCTATGGACAGATCTTTCGAAAAAAGAATCCGGCCATGGACCAAGGGCCTGTTCGCATTAAGGCCTGATAAGTAGAAGCTGCATCGTTCAATTTGAACGTGCGCTGAATTTGCCTGAACCCACCAGCCAAATAGGCCCGAATCGAAAAGCGGCGCAGCTTTTGTCTCCATCGGCATATGCAGATTACGAATTCAACCTCCACGATGGAGCTGAGAATTCATGTTACAGGTGTGCCAAGATTCTGTTCCTGGAGAGAAATTCTCTCTTCCTACCGAACAAGCCCCTGGGAAAGAACCTTGATACGAGACGAGGCGGTGCTGGCCACGCGCGGCGCAGGACTCTGGCTTTCCGGGTAGGCTGCCGCCGCTGTACGGGACGATAAGCATCTATCCAGCCGGATCTCTCCGTATCGGCTGCTACAGGGACGGGTGTCTGTGTCTCCCCGGCGATAAGATATCGTCTCCGGCGGCCGCCGGCTTTTGGAGATACCAGATGATGAAAACAACGGGGTCCCCCCGGATCTATCTGCTGTAAAGCTATTCTTGCACCCCCTACCTCTGTCTGGTGCCTGTTTTTTCACTTGTAATTAATATTATTCAACCGATTAACGTCTAATCCTCCTCCTCCTCCTCCTCCTCCTCCTCCTCCTCCCTGTCGTCGTCTCTGGCAAGAAAAAAGAATGGCATCTTGATGAAATGATGAGTGACAGAAATGACGAATTTTCAGTCTCAACGTTTGGTGTTTATCTGGATATATTCAGCTAATCGGCTGACATTACTATTGCATACATTATGTATGGAGTTTGCACGCAGCAAGCTATCCATCCAAGAACAGCTTTGCAAGTAGCAGTAATGCTACTGTGCGTCTGTGGGTTGTGGCAGCGGCACCGCACGGTTATTGTGGTGTGCTGATGAGATGCTGAAAGTTAGGCAAGCATGACTTTCAGGTCGGCCGAGATAGATGCTCTGTTTGTTTGAAGACAATGGTACTGAAGTTTGAAGCCTTGGATGCAGAAGTTTGGAGGCAGTTGATAATGAGACATATGCAGCCCAAAACTTTGGTTGACGATAAAATTGATTTTTTAATCTATTTTCAGCGCTATCTTTAAGAGGGATTTCAGAGTTCTCTACTAGAACAAGGGGCCAAATATTTTCTGAGCTTTTCAAATGATGGGCCTGGCCCATAGATCATTGGGCCAGGCTGCTTTCCAAATGACATGGACGAGGTTTTTCAGACTCAGAAACAGCAAAGAACTGAACAATGGGTTTTGCCAACTCGATCAATATATGTTGATAAAAAAAAACTCGATCAATATATGAACTATACGTGACCAGGGCAACATAACAGAATGCTGACTACTAGTACTATTCTTTCAGTTGGACATTAAATTTGGACATAGTAAAAGGCTAGATAAATAGTCCTGAAAATGGTAATAAAAAACTAGAATAATGTTGGTTTAAATAAAAAGAAAAACTAGAGTTTATTACAGCGCACCCATAATGTTGGTTTAAATAATGCTCCCTCGAATACAAAAAATGGTAGCAAAAAATTAATCAAACATGTAGGCTGAGATCCATACAACAGATACACTACAACCATATATCCCATAACATAGAATATGTTCTCAACTTGACGATCAATGTTTGGATTAGAATAAACTGTCTCACACTCTCACATACTAGTTACTAGCAGATTGTAAGAGCCAGAGGAGGTCATATCTCATGGAGTCATGGATCACGAGAGCCGCGCTGATTTTTTTTTTTTAAACCAAAGAAAGATATACACGTCTCCAGAGAGGAACAGAGGATGCCGATGACCATATTTGTTATTTTCTATGTAGGGAATATAAATTTATCACTATTTTGATGATAAGGAATGTATATAAGTGTTATTTTTGTGAGTGAATATTTCTTATTGAGTTATTCTTTAGCAATTTTATTTGGTTTATTTAGTTAGTTATAGTAATATATATAAGAGTAATTTACAGGCCACTGTACTCCTGTTAATTGTGCATTTCGCTCGGATAATGCATCAAAGTGGACACGTGCAGTTCACAAAATGGGTTTGCAAGTTGCAATCTTCCCAATGGAAAACACGAAGCCCGCTGTGCTGTTTCGCATGGTAACTGGGCCGCACTAAAGGATGCAGCCCACGCGGCGTTGCGGCTTCTTGCGGGGAAGGAAAGGACGACTCAGAATTTAGTACCAAATCGTCTACTGAACACGAAAACACTAACTTATAGGTTCAGCCGCGACCGCTGCTTCGTTTGTAGAAGATTGATTGAAGACTGATAATCGATGACACCCACAAATCTAAGGATGGTTTTAAATTTTCTTGAGATTTTACGCGCTGGTCCCTGGCCTCTTTTGAGGTGAGGCCTTCCTGATTCTGCTGTCAAACACTAAGGTCCAACCTTTTTGTGCATTCACATACTACTCCTTGGCCGCTATTTTTTTTGTTGCAAATATGTCCTTGACCCACTTTTTGGGTAAGCTAGTCACCCTTCGTGCATGTTTCTACTTACACAAATCCCCCTTGAGCCCCCCACATGGCCTTTACGCCTTGTGTGTTTTCATATAGATGCACTCGTCGTCACCTCCCTATCTAAAATTGAAGACAGTATGGTTTTTGTTAAGCCTACTTTATCTTTTGTTTTGATCAGTATGTATAGATCCTTAAAGAAAAAAAATTGCAATAGTTCTTCACTAGTCAACAACAAAATCTCCATTAAAGAATTGAACCATGCGATTGGGACACACCTTACCAAAAAAAATGCTATGTTTTATCATTTACAAATACACAAATGGACTTTCACTACATGAATCTAGCTAGTGTTTTTTTTAGAAAAATAACATTCTTCTCAGTTTTCTTTACATGGTTCTGCTCAAAATCTCGTTTTTAGTCAACTCAACTTACGAAACTTCATGGTAATTAGGTTACCTTTGTCCTTTTTGGTTTACGAAGCCAATGATATTTCATTTAATGGAAAAGGTTAACAAAAAAAAAAAAAGAAGTCGCGACATCATATATAAACGTGCATGCACAAATTCCCTTGAGTAAAAGTACACGGCATCGTTGGCAAATTACAAAATCAAGCTTCGCCATTTATTTCTTGATGGATGGATGGCAGTTATCTCAACTCTCAGGTTAACCAGCTTCCACCAATGCAAACAAAATTCACTCGTAGTATACACAAGACACCTACTCCCTCCGTCTGTTTCAAAATGTTTCACTTTGATTTTTTTTTAGTGTATGTACTTTGCTATATACCTAGATAAATAATAGATCTAGATATATAGTAATTACATGCACCAAAATAGTTAAAGTGCACTATAATTTAAAATGAATAGAGTATATAATAAGTATAACGTCGGCCCACAAATTATGGAATAAATTAGGCCAACGTCGGCCCAGAAGAGGAGCGCCGCAACGGCAGCGTCGCGTGGGCCAAGGAGGCCCCACGCGAGCGCAGGAGGCCTAGGGCTTGCAGTCCACTCGCGTCGCCGCCACTGTCGTCTCGCTCCCGTAGGATTAGGGTTTAGGACGCTTAGAGGCTTAGTAACCCCCAGACTATAAATAATGGGACTTGTAATCAGATTGAATCATGCAATAGAAGAGTTTTATCCCTATCTACCTCTCTCTCTCCCGGTCACTCACGCCGCCGCCCGCACGCAGCCGCGTGCACGCACCGCCATCGTACCGCCGTGCCACCGCCTTGAGCGCCGCCACCACAGCCGTCGCTATCATCCACGGGCATCGCCGAGGGCTGCCACGTGCACCCTGTGCACATCGAGTTATAAAGTATATGGCTATGCATCAACATGCTCCGTCAGATTTTCACAAAACCTCGAACGAAGGACGTACGTACATTTTAGTACATATTTCAATGGATTGAAGCTATCATGCCTACACGCAACGTTATGGGTGCGCTGGGCTTCCCCTTCGTTATCGCAGGAAAAAACATATACTCCGTACAATCTTGAACTATCATTATCACTGGAGTGCTTTAGTGTTCATGGGCCCATTGCGTTGTTATTTTTGTAGCAAACCCAATGACTCATGGTCTGGGCCGTGCAATGTACAAGACTCCCGGAAAATCTGGGCCCAGCATTTGCAAAACGAAAATTCACTTGGTTTTCATTTCTGTGCTCCTCTTCCGAATTCGAACAAAAAACCTGCCCTTACTACACTTTTACACGCTGTCATGACTCAAGTCAAGCGAGATGCGACGGATGCAGTTGAAATGTGGAGTCCACGTGGGCACGCGCTATGTGGCATTGTGTGTTGCCAAGTGGAGTACGACTATACGAGGGCGTGGTTGTCGGGCTTCCAGATGGCAATGGGGAATTCCCCATCGGGGATCGACCCGCCATCCCCGTCCTCGTGGATGAAAAATTTCCCCATCCCCATCCCCATCCCCGTGAAGGCCGTCGGGGGGACATTTTTCCCCATCCCCGTACCCCGTGGGGAATTAGTCCCCAACGGGGATCCCTGTACCCGACAAGGAGGAGCAAGCAGTGGGCGAATCCATGTCTAGGATGTGGAATCCGGGGACCTAAACCACTAGAGTTTGAGCTCGATCTATGGCGTGTCAACGAATCATCGGCGGTGGTTGATGGATAGGTTGGCGGAGCTTGAGCTCGGAGTTGAAGACGCGTTGGTGGTCGGCGCGCCAAGCAACCGCGTCGTGGACCCGCTCTGCCTCTGCGTGATTCTCGGTCGCGGACACGGAGTCGCGGGGTGCCGAGGTCACCGCCTCCCTACGAGTAGAGTGGGGGCGGCTGGCTACGGGGCTGGGAGACTCGGAGTCGGTGTCGGAGTCGCGCGCCGTCCATGGACGTGGCATCGGTGTCGGAGTCGCGCGCCGTCCGCAGACGCGGCTTCTCCACCGGTGCTGGCGGTTGTCCGAGCGGCTGGGACTGGGAGTGGACTGGGTGCTGGCTGTTGGAGTTAGGTTTAGTTGCAATATATACTCCTCCTCCTAGTTGGGCTGGACGTTGGACATGGGCCTCCGCATCCGCATTCGCATTCTAAACATATATGCAACGTGTATACTAACGGGGTGAAGACGCGGGTTTCGATTTCTGGGACAGGGACGCCATCCCCGAACCCGCCAGACCCGTTGGGGATGGAATTTCCTCCGTCAGCATCCCCATGGGAGCAAATCCCACCCATACCCGATCCCCAATAGAAGAATTCTCTACGGAGAATCGGAGATCGGTTCCCCATTGCCATTTGGGCCTCGTTTAGTTACTAAATTTGATGGGCAAAATTTGCATAGTAAATGTCCCGTCACACTGTAGCAATTTTGTTTTTATTTGGTAATAATTGTCCAAACATTAATTAATTAGGCTTAAAATATTCGTCTTGTAAAGTAAAAAAAACTGTACAATTAGTTTTTTATTTCATCTATATTTAGTACTCTATATATGTGTCGATATTTTAATATGACGAAAAATAAAAATTCTGTATAGTGAATTTTAGATACCAATTTTAGATCTAAATAAGGCCTTGGAGTCTCCGCATCGCCACAGCTGGCTGTGCGCTGAAAACTGCAGCTGCGGCGGAGGACGACTGAGAGAGGCGTGCTGCTGTTGAGAATCGGAATCCGGAAGGGATGGTCCTCGCTTCCTGGCCCGACGAGGGGCGTCCGATTCTTCCACCACCACAAGACGCCGGCCAGCCAACCACCTACTAGGGCGTGTTTGGTTCCCTGCATCCCTCGTACCTGGCTCCCGAGATGCAGGGAACCGGTGTTTGGTTCCGTTCTTCTCCCTCGGCCTGGCCCTGCGCGTACAATTTCGCCCCCTCAGCCAGACCCGCAAGTAACGCCCAAATCGGCCGATGCAGCCGCGCTCGCACGCGCACAGCGATTCCGGCCGCCGAGAGATGGCGCGAACTCGCTAAGGGTTACCTCCCCTCTCCCGCCGTTCACCGCCGGTAGGTGCTCCACCTCCTCTTCTCCGCCCCTCCCCTTGCTTCTCTCCCTTGCGGACGCGGAAACATGGACTGCAACAACGGTGGCTGAGGCGGAGCGGATCCTGCCTTCGGCGGGCGGATTCGGCGGTCAGCGCCACAAATCCGGTCGTCGGTGCGGCGGATCCGGCCGCCGGTGGTGTGCGCAAGTGCAGGGGGCGGCCTGAAGATGGCGGGGCAGAGTCGGTTCTTCCGACGCGGCGGATGGCCGCGCACGCGTACTACGCGCTTGCCCAGCTGACGACGGCCGGTGGTGCAGCCAGACAGGGGCCATGGTGCAGGCGTGGTGGCGTTGCCCCGCGGCGCGCAGCGACTCGCGGCGCCGATCGTGGCCTCGCCGCTGGCTTGCTCTCGAGCAGCAAGCTGCTTCAGTGGGTGCTTCGATTTTGGCATGCTAGTTGATTAAATGTCTCACCTGAAACTGTGCCCACATTCTGTTTGACGAAATGGCTCACCTAAACAGATGTCATCAAACAAGTGAGCGAGTGGAAGTTTTTTCATTTGTTAATTTCTATAAATAATTAGCTACCACCACACTATTCTTTCACTTGAAATGGAGCTTTTAGTGCCATAGCACCAAAGGGGAACTTGTTGCTGGGATCCAGAGGCAGTAACATTTATCATTCTTCTGGTGTCACACCCCAAAATTTCAATTTTGGGATGTGAACCAAAAACACTAAATAAACTAAAAAATTTATTAATTTTTTTAAAATTAGCCAAGACTTTATTCTTTTATTATCATTATGAAATGATAAAAAGTGTGGCTTTAAAACTTTTACGAAGATAATAAAGATGGGTTTGTGCTTGGTGCCTTGTTTTGTTTTGCTGGTATTTAAAAAAGAATTTCTAAAACCCGAGCAAGACACGGCTAGGTTCTTTTCGTGTTTGAAAATAAAGTTTTGAAAACCCAAGTTTGCCTCAAGAAGGTTTTGAAAAACGTTTTCAGAAAAACTCTTTCTCTTGCATAGATAGAGAGAGAGCCTTTCCTTTCCCTCTATAGTGTTGACCATCGCTCTAGTAAGACACCATCCTCTACCTAGCTCTAGCAGGCCTAGTTCAGTCTCTAGACATCCCTGGCTTACCCTAGCCTATCCTGGCCCAACCTGGCTTGCTCTGGCCTATCCTAGCCTTAACTGGCCAGCCCTAGCCGGCCATGGCCACCCCGGCCAGGCTAGCAGTAGCCGCAGCTGGCCACCAGTGAACAAACTTGGCCATCAGCCGCATAGTAAGGCCAGCAGCAGTCTGGTCTAGCAACCCTTTACTATCCTCAAGGCATCCTAGCTTGCTTTGGCCAGCCCCTACCTAGCTTGATCCACACCTGGCCTCACACAGCCTCATCTGGCCAACCACAGCCAGCTACAGCCACATGTGGCCACTCTCAGCCGGCCACGGTCAACATCGGCCAGCCATAGCCAGCACTAGCTTGGCCACAGCGGCCACAAGCAGTCATAGCCTTCCCCGGCCACCTTGGGCCCTCTCTGGCCATCCCTGGCCAAGCTCGGCCAATTCCAGCCAGCCCAACGGGCCAAGCCCAGCGGCTTTAGCCCAACTGGTTCCCCGCCGGCTATAAAAAGGGCCAGCCGCGGCCACTTAGCCAACCCTAGCCGCACACAGCCAACCCTAGCCGGCCACAGCCAGCCGTCGCCGGCAACAGCCAGCCTCCGCCGGCCACAGTCGGCCGCTGCCGGCCGGCCAAGTCCCGGCCGAGGGCCGTGGTCCTCCATCTCCCGCGCGCCGCTTCTGGCCGCCACCGGCCGCATTTGGCCGCCGCTGCCGGCCGTAGCGGGCCGCAGTCGGCCGCAGCCGGCCGTGACAGGCCGCAGCCGGCCGTAACAGGTCGCCGCAGGCCGTAGCAGGCCGCAGCCGGACGCCACCGGCCGTCCAGCAGGCCAGGGCCGAGGCCCCTTGCCTCCGGCGCTGGTGCAGCGGCACCATGGCTGCCATGGCCACGATCTTCAACAGCCAGAGGTGGAAGATGATGGTAATTACGAATCTGCCACCCAGCAGTTATTTACAGTTTTGCCATTATTTTTAAAAACTTATAACTTTCACGTTTTAACTCCGATTTGGTCCGTTCAAATTTTGTTAGATTCATAATTTCATAATCTACGCAGTGGTGCTACTTTTGAAGTATTTTGAAAACTTTGTATTTTTAGTCTATATTTAAAATATTTATTTATCTATAGGAAATCTTTGAAAATTCATATCTTCGCCGTTATAACTCCGATTTCAGTGAACTTGACGTCTGTGTGATCGTAGAAATGAGTAGAATAGTTTTATAACCTTTTTATTTTGTTTTGATGACATTGATGTATTGTTCCTCTAATAGCTCGTTGTTTGCTTCGTGTATGTATGCTCGATTGGATTGTCTGGTGTTGATTGTTAGTGTCGAGTTCAGACGGTGAGGTTTTTGCTGAGCAAAGCTACTTTGAGGATCAGCAGGATCAGCAGGACTTTGTGAATCAAGGCAAGTATAGCATGGACCATCCTTGTTACCTATCCACTATAAATAACAATTCATATGCATATGTCCGTTTGATGACCTAAAAACTATAACTAGCTTTGATATCCTGATTTCTTGAACCTTTTGGGTTGCATTGGGTAGCCAAGATGCTAGTGCTTAATGATATCATGATCATGTGGCTCGATGAGTATTTATGCCATGAACAGTAATAATGACTTTTAACCACTTGAGAAGTTATCAGTAACGAACCTTCCGAGATTTACAGTACAATTGTGAGGGCTATATGGCTCTGGTTTTAGCTCAATATGAGGACCTTTTCTAGCATGTTAGCGGTTCCCTTTATGGCGCAAGGGGGGTGTGTTTCGGGTTGAGTGTAGTTGGACCTCTGTCTGTACGAGTATAGGCTGCGGTCGTGTGCCATCAGAAGGGGGGATACTACATCCGTAGGGCACAGAAACCTCAGTGGCCCTAACTTGTTAGACGAACCTTTGAAAGGCTTCATAGTGAACCCTGCCGGTCCTCCTTGGTAGTGGGCTAAGAGGTCGACGGGCCTCGGGCGAAAGGGCAATTCACGGCTCACAGTGAAAGTGTACACCTCTGCGCAGAGTTTAATAAACTGGTATACTAGCCTTGCTCAAAGACACAAGCGGCCTTGGAACTCCTTACACCAACGATGATCTCTTTTGTCATGTTAAATTGTTCATATTTTTGCTGTTATATTTACTATTCATTTATGTTACATGGATCATGATGGTTTTAGAAAATACTTGCCACCTTGATGCTGCTTAACTGATCAACTTGATAAACATATAAAAACTAAATGCAGTCAAACCGTGTCAGCTTCTTTGAGCCTCATGAACCCATGTTATGCTTGTTGAGTACGGTTGTGTACTTACGCTTGCTTTATTTTCAATTTTGGAAAATCCCGGATGGGTAACAGATGAAGGTTGGAGTGAGAGCTATCGGGATGAGTATTAGGCTTGGTGTTCACCAGTCGACGTGTCTCTGTGGGGAGCTTTCGCAATAAAGTTGTACTAGTTATTTATTGTTTATGCGTAATACTCTGTAAGGAATATTGTTTCGTTATGTAATAAACAGGGCAATGATACTCTTTGTAATTTGTCATCCTATATGTGCGACTGTTCCTGGGACACATATAAGGTTATTTATGCATTCTACTTTTATCCTTAAAAGTGGGGTGTGACAAACCTCCACTCATCAAAGGCAGCATATGCACCTGTGCAAATGATCAAATTTCTCTTTCAGACTACCTGCTGCTGATGATGATAATGTTCAGTTTTACATAGCATCAGCTCGCCAAAAGTCATGGCTGACCATATACATGGTACACGTGATAATTAAAAAAAAAATCCTATACCTGCTACTTGAGTACTTGTAGCCATAACTCAGTGAACCAATTTCAGTTGTGGAGTTTGTACCTCACTGATGAACCATGTTTCTTTATTTTTTTAGAAAAATGTTATCACTGCATTGTCAGGTCTCTTTCAGAACTGCAACATGGCATTTTCTGTTTGAGTAGTACTCATAGGTTGGAACTGGGTGTGATCAGAAGCAAGGAATGACTCTAATCCTGAATCTCTTCTCTTTGATATGACTTTCAGTGTCCTTGTTTAGGAACAACGTGGCAAGGAATTCCCATGGAAGCCATCTCCAGATTGGTTCTAAGGTATGTTATGTCACTTTATTCATGCATAGTACTTGTACCTTTGCTAGTGGTTATTCCTGTGATATCAATATTTTTGTATGCTTCTACCTCAGCTAGTAGGCTTTGCTTGTGATGAGAATCACTTGTGCCTTTAAATTATAGGCTACTGATCATAGTATTTGTATGCTTCTACCTCAGCTCCATACAAGAAGTACAGAACTTAAGAAAAACCAACAGCTGCCTTCTATGGCACGCAGAGCAAAGATGAGCTGAAAATGCAGTAGTGGTAGTTATCACTTTGCTAATAGAGTTTCTCATTTAGAAGTTGATGTAATGAACTGTAAGTGAACTTAGCGGTAATGTTACCACTTCATACAGGAGGTACCTGGACCTGGTTGAATGCAGGCAACCAAACACTCTTCCCTGCATCTGGTTTTTAAATCTAAACAAACATGAATGCAACCAAACACTATCTCAACTCAGCTTCGTTCCAGAGATGCATGCAACCAAACAACGTCTCCTGCATGCATCCGGACTGGCCAAAATCAGGCAGGCTAGCTGAAGCTGGCCTGATTGGGATGGGAAGGGACCAAACACGCCCCTAGCCGCGGGCCGGGGCGCCGGTCCTGCCGCCCAGCATAAATGGCCAGCAACGACGCCCTGGCTGCTCGTTGCTTGCTTTGCTTTGCATTGCTTTGCTTCCATTCTTCTTTACTTAAACCCCATCTCGATCACAATTGCTGCTGCTGCACGAAGAGAACGGGACAGACACAGACACGGAGAGGAAGAGGAGGCTTATCAATTCGCCATTGTTGCCTTCTGCTTGGACATTACTTCAGACGGACTATAAGACTAGCAGTTAAATAGACAAAGCGGGGGGAGATGTGCATACATGTGCAATGCCATTCGGTTGAGTTCGTTCAAAGACAGATACTGGTATACTTTCAGGAAAGACAAATACTGGTATGATTAGTATATGTACATATATTCAGAAACAGGAAGGTTTGTCAGTGGCCAGGACGTGCCTGCGACGAAGCTAGAGTAGTTGTACTCGAGTATATTATCTGACAGACGCACGTTCCAGCTAATAAGATAAGCAACAACTCGCCGAATTCGACATGTAAACAAATTGGCGTGTGCTGGAACATGATCAGAATGTCTTGCTTTCTTTCCACGTCACCATACTTTGCTGCCGCTAGCTGCAGGTTGTATCTTGCATTAAACAAACAGAGGCGAGGCCTCCACATGACAACAGGGCAGTGCAGAAGCAGAATTATGGTGTGTAGTTCAGCAGGCGACCATGGGAGGTGCCAGTAGAATATTGCAGTTGCAGCAGGCATGTAGGTCCGTCGTCAATGATCACACGACCTGGTTGGCGCCTGGAAGGAACCTTGACTCCAAGGATTAGGAGGACCCCAGTTATATCTTATCTTAACCACCGTTGGATAACCCTGCTGACATTCACATTCTGAAGAATGCAAATGTGCTACTGCTAGCTAGAGTATGTAGCTAGTAGTTATGATGCTGCAGATTAATCTAAGTCGCTCGCTCTTATGTTATTCCCCATAAATCAAAGAACTGTAGTAGTTTTACATTAATTATTGTTTCTTTTTATAAACAAATTGTAAAATGAAACCTAGCACTGCATGAGAAAAGTGAAAGCCCGGGATTCAGATGTCTTGTCGTCTAAAGGACACAGCTAGTAGTCTGCTCACTCTAAAAGTACTCTAAGCAGTTTATTATTAAGTAATGTATAATTGTATACTTCAAAGTTGAGAATCGCATGCAGCAAAGCATGGTGCATTCCAAACAGCAAACGAAGCAGAGTAGCAGACAGCAGCACGTACCATGAGCGTGTATATATGACGATAACAGAAAATGAATCATATCCGTACTTTCAAAAACTAAAATAAAAATAAATATGAATCCGTCGATCTCACCCGGATTCGTGATCAGATCAGATGAATGAATGAATCTCTTTTACGCCGTCCCAATTCCCCTTTCTTTCCGCATTCTTTGTATCCAAGGCATAGATTCCTGCAATTGATAAAGTGGCGACATATATTTTAATAATTCTTCAAGGGTTTGATGCCCATCAGGAATCCTAAGCTTTCGATCAAATCGGCGTCTTTTTCACACGAGAACTGACAGCGGATGCTGGGGATTTTTCCCCATGGTGCATGCATATTGCTCCATTGTCATCAGATGAACTGTCTACTGATCTGGCCAGGCAAAAAAGGGATCAAATACAGGTATGTGCTGAAAGCGGCCATTCTGCTAGCCTTTTTTTTTTCCATTTTTAAAGCCTAAAAAACTAAGAAGTTGCTTTCAAATAAAAAAACATTTCTAATTTCCAGTGAGAAAAAGAACCGTTTCCTTTCAAAGAACGCAATAGCATTGTACTGTACTATAATTGCTACAGCTTACTGCACTTTGTACTATCACATAGTAGCATTACGGTACCATTAGGCCATTAGTCATGTCATTTCCTGTCAGTTGATTGTTTGTTTGAAGGATTGGACCTGATTGAAGCAACCAGGATCAGACATTCTCAGACACACGCCCGCAAATTTTGTTCACACATGGAGACAAGTTGACGCTAGATCTTCTCCACTGCATCATCTATCTGCATGGATATGTAGTAGTACAGTAGTGGTTAGTAGAGACAAGGCAATGGTTGCTGTGATCTTGTTCGTAGTTCGTTGTAGCCCCACAGCTCGAGCCACACACACTCGCACAGAGACACAGGAACATCTGGCTCCATTCCATCCGTTTGTTACCTGGAGAGAACGAAGAACAGGTTGGTCCAACGCACCCATCACAACAATAATTGGACGTACATGCATGGCCGGACTAGCCTCACGTAGGCACGTCCAGATTAATAACTCGCCAACAAGAGCAGAGACAAAGAAATCCCGTTGATTAGAAGCCAACAAACCAACCAACCACAACTGAAGCCAAAAATCGCCGGTAAAGCGTTTGTTTCTGCAGGCCCGGCCTGAACCTGAATCCCTGTAAAATATTGACCCCAACAACCATGGAACAGCAGCTACAGAACAAGCACAGGTTCGTGGATGTGCAGATATTCTAATTGGTAATCGCGAAATCGGCAACAACACAAACACCACGCCCGCCGGACGGCCGGAGCAGGGACAGCGACGGGAGTGACGCGAGCCAGCACGAGCCATGGTCCATGGAAATGCTAAAGAAATGGCAGCAGCAGACCGAGCGACTGATGATGATCATGAACCTGACCTAGCGTCAACGTCGTTGCCGGGGCCGTGTGCATGAAATGAGCGTCGCTGTCCAGCCCATAAATCCTGTGACTGCGACTGTGTAAGGCCATTAATTCTGAAAGAAAGGTTCGGGTCAGATTGGATTGGACGGTTAACAGAGTATCAGACGCCATTGAAACTCTTCTTACGAGGTTAAGGGCTTGATTGGAAGTGGAGGAGCCGTTAGTTTTTGTTATGGTTGATTGATGGGGAAGGGACACCGGACGGGAGAAAAAAGAAAAAAAAAAAAGGGCAATGATTCGTGCCGAGGGAACAGGCATAGGACGCCGAAATGAGACCCTCCACTCGCCGTGTTCGCCCACAATCCATTCCATTCCATTGCCCGTCCCGTCTGCGCCGGTTTAGCGTCGTCTAAACCATGACGAGACGCACGGATTAGTGTCATCATCCGAAAGCCCGATGGATCAGAGAATTCGCATGGCACGGGGCCGGCCGCAAGTGTACTGACAGACAGAACCGTTGGGGTTTATTTGAAGCAGTGCGGGGATGTACCACAGCGCGCCACGGCTCTCGCTTTCGTCTCATCCATCATCTGTGTCCGAGTGCCATCTACGCAACGACCACGAAACAGACGCCGTGCCTGACGAATGAACAGATTAGAAGCCACATGGCATTTATATACAACGACCACCAGGGCCGCGGAACAGTCACCATGAGCCAGACAGACACACGGGCACGGCCGGTGCCGGTCGGTTGCCCGCGCCTGGGCACGCACGCGGCTGCAGGAGCCACGAGGCAAGCAAATCCCGTCGCCTTTCGGGTTTCGGCACGTGAAACGCACAAGAGCACCCCTGCCATCCCGCCCTGTGTTGGCTGCCGTTGATTCCACAAGGGGGGCTGAGATCATTCGCCATGGCCCTTGGATGGCTGATGGAGTAAGTGGTCGGCGGTGGCTCCGCCGCGGTCGTTGTCCTACCTGTCCGGGTGTAATTCCCTCGACTCGACCGATCCAGCGATCGGGCGCCGGACAGACACATCGTTTTCGCGGAGATTTCAGTGTGCAACTGTGCATGCGTGGCTCGCCATGAATTGGAGCTGTTGACGACGGGAGCCGGGAATGGACAGAGACTCTGTGTCAGGCGCATCGCTGTCCACGAGCCGAGGCTGAGTCACTCCGTGTGTCAGTGTGTACATGGTCGGCGGGTGTTTGACTCTGACGGCAGGCAGTGCTGGTTGGCAGCGTGTAGACCGTGCCCACTTTTTGGCGCAACGTCGGTAGAGCACTAGAGCGGGGCGTCCGTCTCATCGCAGCGTACAGAGTTACTCCTACACCAGACGGACGTACAGTATCCCTCCACTTCCACGGCGGCCATGTCCTGCTCTCCGGGCGTAATGCCGTGCAAGGACCGTGGTCCGTGGTTGACCAACTGCACGACTCTGCCAACGCACGTAGGAGTCGTCCTTTGGAGGAGCTGGAGAGAACGTGGTCTATCCAGTAGGTTCAAGCGGCTAGACAGTGGATACCACAGCAATGTTTCTCTATTTTTAATCATGGCACCGGCTCCTTCCCAAAAGCCATGATTCTTGTCTGTTCCGTCGGTACTCAAACCGTTTAATTTAAAGAATATCTATCTTTCTAAAAAAAATATATCAATATATCTGTAAGATGAAGTCTATATCTCTCTCTTTTTTTTTATTATATTATAAAAATATATTTAATAACAAAATCTGATTTTATTATGGATATTGCTATTTATTGTGCAAATTCATCTAAGAACAATTTAACTTGGCGTTCGCATAATTAGATTTTTATTTCCCAAATGGGGAAGGAATCATCAAATGAGTCAAATGTTGTTGAATATTCAGAGACAAAAATGGGACTTAATCTTAGCCGTTACAAGATTCGCTGGGGAAAAAATCCAAGGAAAAAACCACACATCGCGATAACATGCTAACATCTCGGACACGTAAATGCTCGTGTTCGGGTAACTTATACCCATTGATCACATCCTAACATGCAATCGAGAGGCGTTTCTCGTCCGTCCAGGGTAAATCGGAAGGTGAAGGCGTCGATCTGCATGGGGCGCGGACGAGATCGCCATGCACGTACGTACGTGCACTCTTACGTGCCCCAGAATGGAAGCTACCGATATAGTATCGCTGAACATTTTATCAAAGTTTTTATGACAATTGATACATTACGTTGTCTTAAAATTCTTTACGTAATTTCAAGATAACAGAATGCCATTTAATCCACCCTAACGTAATGTTTAGTTAACTCAATCGATCTAGCACGCTGCTAGTACTAGTACTTAGCGGGACGGAAACACAAATGATTACCCCTGCACAAAACCTATCCTAGAAGCGTTCCAAAGGATGATTGATCCCACCACCATCGCCGCCTCAAAACCCAACCAAACCCAAAGCCAAAGCGTCTCCACGGTGAAACCCACAAAGCCGACGCGCCGCCGTCTTCCAAACCCCAAACGCCGGGCCGCGCGCGTCCCCGCCCCCGACCCCGCCCCCGCCGCAGGAAGCGACAAGGACCCGCGCCGACGCGGGTCCGACCGCGTCGACGGTCGCACGGACATCCCCCGCCAGCCCATCCATCATCCCGCTATCCGCTCCAACCCTTTTTCCGCGCGGCCGCACCGCAAAAACAACCCACGCCAACACCAACACGGCCGCCGCGCCCCCGGCGTTCCGCCCCGCGCGGCGCCCATGCCAATGCCCCACAAGGACACGGCGGTTTTTTTAGTGGCAAAACACGGACGGACACCGTCCTAAACACCGCGACTCCCGAGTAGTAAAGCCCTGCCTGCCTGACTGCCCCCTGCGCTCGTCTCCTCCCACTCTGACCTCGCGCAGCTCTCGCCTCCCCTCCGTTCCTCCCCCAAACCCCTGTGCACGGAGGGTGGTGGGGCAAGGAGGGTCTAGGGGGGCGGGGCGGGTTTGTGAGGAAACCCTAGCGCGCTCCCTCTCGCGCGGCCATGGACGCGGCGCGGAGGGAGAAGAGGCACCACCGGAAGGCTGCTGCCGCGGCGGCTGCGGCGGGAGTGGGGGGCGTTGGTGGCGTGGGAGTCGGAGGAGGAACGGCGGCGGCGGCGAGGGCGGCGTACGGGGACGTGTTCGGGGGCCCGCCGCGGTTCGCGGCGCCGTTCGGAGCCGCGGCGCCGCTGGACTACGCGGAGGTGTTCGGCGGCGTCGCGGCCACCTGCTCCATCCCGTACCTCGACCTGCCGCCCGCGCCCACCGGAGGCGGCTTCTTCGCGTGCCGCGGGAAGGGGGACTACGGGGAGATCTTCGGCCGCTTCGACTTCGCTGACTTCGCGATGCCGTACGAGGACCTCTTCGGCGCGCCGCAGCCGGAGGCTGCCAGGGAGACGGACCCGGAGATCGCCTCGTCGTCCAGCGGGAGCTCCACCAGCAGGTCTGTGCCGCGCCGCGCGCTCTCCTTCCCTCCCTCTCCGACATTCATCGCCTGCCTGTGTGTGTTTGTGTGTTTCCGGCTGGGTGAACAGTGCGCGCGGCGCTTGCTGCTTCCCTGGTTTGGGCGTTCGTCGTTTGCAGACGTGGGTGGATTCGAAACACGGCCATGGGTGAGTGGGGTTCACGATTTGCTTTGTCCATTCGGAAATGCGGCCGTGTCACGTCCTAATCTGCTGGTGGGTCGATTTGGGGGTGGGGATTTGCGGGCTTTTTACCTTCCACATCTTCCGTTCTTCTCGTCGTAAAGGCAGGCGCCTCTTCATTCCGATCCTCATTTTTTTTTCCCCTCCGCTTTGCTCTCCGTCCAGATTCCAGAGTAGTGTAGGAGTGTTGGGGAAGCTGCTCCGCATTAGGCGTTTCTCGGACAATTTTGCGTTTTCTGGTTCGTAAAGGTGTCTTCCTTCTTTGAGGGGAAAGCAGAGCCTTTTCTGCGCTTGCTCATTATTCGGCCTGGCGTGAAATGGTGCCATCAGGTGGTGTTGTCATTTGCACCTTTCTGTTCTGTGGCATTTGGGGGTTTCTGTTAAGGACTCACTCGTTGTTTGCGACCTTCTATTTTGTTTATTTTTCGTGCGAATTAAGATGTACGTATGTGTTAGTTTGTCATCTCCTGGTGGAGATCCTCATACGCGGTCTGCAGAACAGTAGGATAGGATGAATTGATAAGTATTCCACAGTTGCTGTGGAAGAAATTCATAGAATTTCGTTGCGCAAGCTTGGTACATTTAAATAATCTTCAATAATTCTTAAAGTCAAGTATGAGGTTGACTTTGGTGGTTGAAGCATATGCATATTGTATTTTCTTCTATGGTTAGTTAGTGTACGCACAGAAATGGACATCCCTTGATTTGTGTTTTTCGCTCATGTGAGCAGCTTCCCTGTCCCATTCAGTTGTAACTAATCTTCCCTAATAGATTCCATGTAACCATTGGCGAAGATTTTTAATCATGGGCCCACCATACCTTATAGCGCCAAAATAAGTTGGTGCTCCTCCATTATTTGGTGAAAGATCTACAGTGATTGCAGTAGAACTGTAGAAGCAAGGAACTAAAGTCTCTGCTTCCTCCTGAGGAAGAAGCTGGTGCCACACAACAATAGGAACATATGGAACTGAACAGGATGTGGTGGTCGGGTAAATCAGCCTGGTCAGTGCAAGAGGTGGTCAAACCACACTTTAGCATGGCCGGTTGATGTGTTGTATTGCTAGGAATTGGATGCATTAAACATGGATGGGCACACTATGGCTTTGCTGGCCAACAAGCTACATCTGATAAGCTGGTGAGGCTAGCTGGCCATGGGCATTGCAAGGATAATGAAAACCACCACGGGAGGTGAGATAGGAGATGGGAATAGGGTCAATTTCCTTTTTAGGTCTTGTCCATAATGAGTAGAGGCGTTACTTGGCAGGGTGGGGGGTTATAATGTATGAATATCTTGTAGTGTCTGCAGCATCTAGTTTGACAGGAGGCTGATAAAGGTAGTGACTGATGTCATATATGCTATATCTGTAATATCTACTGCCAGTAATCACCATCAAATATTTGTGTTTATTGTCTTATATAGTGCATCTCAGTGAAATAACATGCTGCAAAATGTGATTCCAGCAAAAACAATCAAGTTTGATTTTGCAATCTGCATCCTGTAATCAGCAACATGTTTAGTATAACGTGATTATTCTACTTTTTCATTCATGTTTGTTTCCCTGTAATCTGCTTTGGTAATTAAAAGTGTGTCTGTGCTTCCTATCTGTCACATGGTTTACCATCAACTTTTTTATTGACAGATCATCCTTTAAAAAGGAATCCAGCCAGCTGGAGGATGAACCTTCTATACTTCCTCAACACTATCAAAATCTGGATCATCGTCAGCACTTTAAAGACCATAAGTTTTCTCCAATATCCTTCTCTCCGGACACAGAAAGTCTGCAGTTCGTGATGTCATATAACAAGACTACTGAGAGGAGACCAGATGATCTAATTGAGTTGGCGATCTGCACGGCCAAACCTTCGTTGGACTTTGTGATTGATTCTCGCAATTTGTCACATGATACAGCAATCAATCATGTTTCAAGAGTTGACAATGGCACAATGGCCAATGATGATAATAATAAGAACACAAGCTCTGCTAACACGAGTTTGCGCAGTCCCAATCCTGAGAGTGATTTTGCAGTTGATCAGAAGCAGCAAAATCCATCATGGACACCTATTTCTGGAAGTGTATCTGTAAATGAAAACCACAAGAACTCTGATATTCATTCAACACGGAGCACTGTAACGCCTCCTGATTATGCATTTCTTCGGGTATCTGACAGTGATGCACAGACACAACCAATCAAAGTACAGCCAATATTGAGGCAGCAACCTAAACTGCTCAACAAGAAAGAGAGTGCTAAAGGAGGCGCCAATATTGTAAACCACAATTGCTCTCCAAATTCTGCTGCACATACCACTTCAAGTAGCAACATGCCTCACACTGACAAGAAAGTTGATGCCAATCCAACTTCTGCTTCAGCAGCTATGAAGGAGGCGATGGATTTTGCTGAAGCCAGGTTAAAGGCTGCAAAAGCATTGTTAGAGGGAAAAGGTGACAGTTTTAAATTGCGGAAGAAGCCAAGTCATCTTAGAAGCACAAGATCTACAGAAATCAAGTCTCCTATTTCTGTAGATGTTGATACTTCCGAACAAACACTATCGGTGACAAAGTCATCGAAAGAAGAAAAGAACACTGATGATTCTTTGTTTGACAAGCATAAAAAGTTAAGTGCAGTCAGATTAGATCATTTCGATGACAATGGGAAAAAGGCACTTCCATCGGAGAAGCCTCAGCACATGGTGCAACACTGCACTGAATCCTGTCAAACGTCCAGTAAACTAGAGAAACTAGGCAAGTGGAAGTCAGGTAATGACTTTTTTGAGCTAACCGGAGATGATCAGAAATGCAAAACTGATGTAGCCATGGAGGGAGGTGATAAATGCGAGCAGATGGATCCCATTACTAGTGTCATCAATGATCAGAGGGAAGCTGAATTCAGTGCAGCAGACTCTGACTTGGACAGGTATGAAAAACTATGGGAGGTTAATGATGGCAGGAATGTGGGGGTGAAACATGTAAATCTGAGGGAGAACAAGACGGCTCCAGTGGACAAAGATGGGGTGTCTGTGATTTTAGAACCTTCTACAGAAAATATGGCACACCAAAAGACTCATAATTCAATTGGTGAGGGACTTGTAACACTGGAAAATGCTAAGAAAAGCCATGATACTGATAAATATTTTGAGCTCCCCACAAGTGGAGCCTCCACAAAGCTGGATGCCTTCAAGGATGTGTCAGGTGCATTACCAGAGGCTTGCTCATCAATAAATGCCAGTGATCTTAGTGACCATGGTAATACTAGTCCAAATGTAAGTCCATTATCAGGAAAATCACAAGAGGACACAAACAGTAAACTGGCACCAGAATTATCTTGTGACAGTGGGATGCAAAACACTTCTCGGAGTAATGAGAAGTTACCGGAAACGTCAGATGTATCCAATGGTTCTGTTTCCCAGGGAAGTAACATTAAATCATTGATTCTAGAAGAACTCAAAGAATCTGATGTATGTGATCCTTTCACGAGGGGACCTAATAGAATTGAGCAGGAAGCTGAAACTTATGGAAGAGAAAAATTCAGCTTTATTGATGGATCGCTCTTGCTGCCATCACACTTCCATAACAAAGGTGCCAAGATAAATATAGTCTCTGAAAAAGTACAGAAAATTGAAATTGAGAAGAAAATTGGTCCATGTGCACACCCTGAAGTAATAGTTGTGGATCTGGACTCTGATTGTCCTAAAGATGCGAGTGATGATATTCTACAAAATGATAACTTTGCAGACCCAGAAGAATCAAACATGCAGAATGTATTTGAGGTGGCTAGCAAGTTGATTAAAAGAGAACTGGATCAAGAAATGCATGGGTCATTAGGGCATGTTGAAGAGAAGAAGATGGAAGAAGGAATGGATGCATTTGTATCTGATATTAATGGC
>CM041639.1:46237961-46253876 GCA_023333625.1 Bothriochloa decipiens
TTTTTTTTTCTGTTGATGGAAACAATAGATCAATGTCAGTACAGCTTTTTCAGATAACGGTTGTGCCTTAGACTCAGAGCGAAATTACACTCGGCCCATACGCGGCTTCAAAATCATACTCCTGCGCTAAGCACATCCCCCAGATCGCGTGAGCAGTGGCGCGCGCAGCTAATGAATTACCCCGGTCAACTACTCTGTGCAGGGGGAGGAACACAAACCGGCTCACCTTCGCTACGGCGACCACGGCGAAGACGATCACCAGGAGCAGCGCAGCGCAGCGCCGCATCGCCGTCCCCCGAGGACGCAACCAAGCTTGGAGCGGGCACGACGACCAGGTCCAACCGAGCCGGCGGCCGAGGAGATCTGGAGAAGGGGGGTGCGAGCGCGCACTCCCGGCTCCCGCCCCGCGGGGGAGACAGGGTCGAAGTCTCGAAGAAGCGGAACGAAGGAGACAGGCGACGGAGGCGCAGGCAAGTACGAGGCCGAGCGACGAAGGCGCAGGCCTGGAGGCTAGAGGAGGGAGAGACCCGAGGTGTTGGGAGTTGGGACTTGGAAGGAGTCAGGTCAGGACCGAGTGGCCGTCCCGCTCGTGAACGCGTGCGCCTCGCTCGTAGTCGTGGGAACGGCGGCCAAACGCAGAACGGCCGGCTGCGGCCTGCCAGTGAGGTAGCGAGGCAGAACCGCAGAAGAGACACGACGGGCAACGACGCCGGCCGGGTATGGTTTGGTGGTGGCGGGCTGGCAGCCGGCAGGGGAATATTTTAGGGCCTTTTTCTCGTAAAAGATGACCTCAGTCTATATATTATTGAAAAGATAGTTTTGGCCTGTATGATTAACATTAACTTTATTTTTTCTCCATGTCATTTCTTCCCTTTTAGTTGTTAACGCTGTCAAACGAGGCTGAAAAAGAACGTCGATGCTCCCAGGTAAAAGACAAGGTCAGAACTTGGTGGTTTTTCTTCTGTGCCATTTTGTGAGCTGCATGCGTTGGCGCCAAAAGCAGTGGGAGTTAGCGCCAAAGCAACCGGTGTTGGCGCCAAAAAACTCCCTCCACTCTCCTATATAAGGGTCTCAACCCTCGTCTCTCCATTCATCCTCTCCAGATCGCATCTTCCTCTCTTTGATCTCTCAATCACTCAGTGGAACAACCCCATGTCTCAAGCTTTCAGTAGCTATGGTGTGAGAGCAAGGCGCGTGCTTTGCCTCAACTGCCATGTTCTTGTCAATCGATTCGTAGCTAACACCAGGAAGCACAAGAACCATCCATTCCACAAGTGCCCGTACTTTGCAGTTCGTGTTTCATTCACTGTTCGTTTGCAACCTTTTTTTTAGTTTTGGTCCTGTTCTTGAGGTCTTGTTGATTTGGGTTGTAGGCTAGAGGTTGTCAGTTCTATCAATGGGAGGATGAAATGGTAGACAATGGAGCTATCCAGGCAGCCCCTGCCCCCCTACCGGTAGTTCCCTTGGAGGCAGTTCCCCTGCAGGCAGTAGCACCTCATGGAGCTATTCATGCAGCTAATCCAATGGCCATGTACCAGGAAGCTGTGCAAGGTACTAGGAAGCTGTGCAAGATAGGGTTGAGAACAGGGTTGAACAACAGCTTAGGTGGCTTGAGAAGCTGGTGTATGTGTGTATTATTCTTGCTTTGTTTGCTGTTTTTAAGAAGTAGGGTCATGGCTTTGTGTTTGTATGCATGAGAACTAGTAGTAACAAAATGGATGTATGGCTAGATGGATGGATGAATGTATGAATGAATCAATGAATGAATGACATGAATCAATGATTCAGCTAGCATTTTCATCACAACAACAACACATTTTCATCACACATAATAGTTATCATCTCATCAAACAATGATTCAGCTAGCATTTACATTACCACATCACATAACAGTACGTCTGGTTACATTACCACATCACATAACAAGTTTCATCACATTCTGCTTTCATCATAGTTTAACAGTAAACATCCATGTCTTAACTTACCAACATCACAACAAAAGATATTGTTCTCCCTAAAAGGCAGACATGCAACATCACATGGCCAAAAGAAGTACCTTTTTCCAACAGAAAGGCAGCAGAACCTGTTCAGTGAACCTTGAGCTTCTTCTTGCTCCTGGTATTGGAAGCAGGGCTTTCAGGTGTTGTTGGTGTGGCTGCAGTAAGAAGCCTCTTAGGTGTCAGCTTCTTTGCTATTGCCATCTTCCTCCTTGGGGGGTCTGTATGGTGCCAGCTTAGTCCTTAGGATATGGTGCCAAGTAGACTGTTTTTAGTGGAATTGGATCATTGGAACCAGTTGCAGACCTGACAAAGCAAAAAGGTTAGTTTTGTGTGGGTAAGTATGTAAACCAAAATGGATTATTGGTACAAATACCTGTTACTTGGAACTCTTGCTGATGATGAAGTGGCTGCAGATTGCTGGTTGTTGCTTTTAGATGATCTTCTCTGCCTTTTCTTGACAGTGGCATTGGCTACTTCTTCAATATGTGGGTACTGCATCACACATGGAACCACCACAAGGCTTGTCTCAATGTTAATGCTTGCTGCATCTAGCTTCTTCTGCCTTTTCTTGGGTGGACCCCTGCATAGCACAAGTGTTAATGCATGAACAAGTCATTTATAATAGAAAAGTAAAGGGTAAATATGTACCTCTCAGCCAACATTGCTGCTATGTCATCTGGATTCCCATTCTTACAAGTGTACCAATGATAGCCTCTCTGCTTACATATTTGACACTGATGACTCCTTCCCTTCTTGCTGGTCCCTTCTTCCATAGCTGATTTCATCCTATTCTTGTGCCTACCACCTCCTGTGGACTTAAGCAAGGGAGGGTGCATGAAAAAGCCATGATTGGAATTGGGCCACATGCTCTTGTCAGGAATACAAGGGATGGAATCCTCACATGCTTTTCTGAATTTCTTCACAAAGTAGAAGTCATCTATAAAATCCTCTAACTTGGCACCAGGTATTGAGGTGATGAAAGCAATTGCATGTTTGCAGGGGATTATTGTACCCTGCTATTTATAACAAGTGCATGTTCTGGCTGGCAAGTTCACCACAAACCTGTAGGCTTCAATGTCTGCCCCCTTAGCACATAGCTCTGCAACACCTTCAGGTGAGGATGTGATGACTTCAATGTCAAGATTATAGCTATCTTCCCTTAGTTTGTGCACAATGTGTGGCAGAATCTTCCCTTTGAAGTGGTTCAGAACCCTCTTTCTCTGGTTCCATTTGATTAAGATCTTCTGCCTTATAGTGTCAAGCAAGTCATCTAGATTCTTTCCCTTCTCAACTCTGATCCAATTATTGAATGATTCTGCCAAATTATTTGTCACATAGTCCACTTTGGACCCTATCCTGTACTGACTCCTGCTCCAAAGCTTCTTGTGTGTGTCCATCAGATACTTCATGGCCTCTGGTTTTGCTTTGACCATTGCCATTTAATGCTTGTTCCAGTTGTAAGGACTCCATGAATATGAGGCATCCCACAAGTGATCATCAAAAATCTTACCATTGTACCTCTTCTTGAAATTCTGCATAAGATGATACATACACTCCCTATGTTCTGCTCCAGGAAACACTTCACTTACTCCATTCATCACTGCCTGTCCACAATCTGTACTGAAGCAAAGGCCTTCTGGGAATCCTATTGTCTCTTTCAACCTCTCCATGAACCAAACCCAATTTTTATTGGTTTCTGAGTCAATGACCCCAACAGCTACTGGATACATCCAATTGTGTCTATCTACTGCACAAGCTATGCACAATTGCCCCCTGTACCTCCCTGTCAAAAAGGTGCTATCTACTGTCAGATATGGTCTACATGCTCTTAAGAATCCATCAACACATGGTTTCATGGCAAAGAATAACCTATTGAACCTGATTTTATTGTTGATTGTGTGGTGATCAATAACAAGAATTGAACCATGACTAGACACTTCTAACTGAGCCTTAAACCTGAACAAATTGTTGAAACTTTTGTTCCAAGGGCCATAAATCTGATCCATGGCAAGATTTTTATCTTTGTACAATCTCTTGTATGGCACCTCAACCTTCCACTCTTCCTGGAGTCTCCTCTTCAGTTTCTTAATTCTAAGATTGCCATCTTGCTTCAGCCAATCAACTACAGCTTGGTACACCCAAAATTATATGATACCTACACAGATTCCCTCCCTCCTCTTGCTCTGGCAATTGTGTTCAGCTGGGCTGTTCTTTATCTGACAAATAACAAAGACCATGGTTAGTGAAATAATGCTAAAAGAGGACAAATGATGATAAATGAAAAATGATGACAATTGATGCTAAGTGATGCTAAATGATGACCAAATGAAGGACACATTACCTGAACTGTCACTTTATCTTTCAGAGTAGATACATGAATTTTCCATGGGCATCCATCATTCTTGAATACACAGCTTACTCTATATCTTCCTGGATCAGCTTTCTCAATGTCATATTGATGTTCAGTTCTAAAACAATGTGATGCTAATACAATCTTAAAAGTAGTCATGTTGGAGTACAAAGTGCCTACTTCCATAGGGGGTTCTTCTTATCATAAAACTCATCAGGCATAGGTTCAGGTGCTCTATCTTGAACCATTTCATCCTTGTCCTCTGCCAATGGTTCATCATCACTCTCATAGTATGATTCATCATCAGAACTATCATCACTGGGGGGTGGTGGGGGCTGCTTGGGGCCAATATCAATATATAGGGCTTCATCATCAACTCCAACATGCTCATTCTCGGGCTCTGGGTTAGCCAGAAAATTATCATCTGGAGCTGGTATATTGTGTGTGCTCTGGGTAAGTTCTGCAAAGCTTGGAAATGGCATAGCAGGGGTGATGAGGGGTTCAACTGAAGGCACACTACTCTCATAGTCCCAGCTAGGAATCTTAGGGGGCTCTATATTTGGGTTGTGATAAGAAAATATGAGGAAGCAGCATTTGTAGACTTTGTGTTTAGCAAACACCTCAAGCAATTGTTGGTCAGTGCTGACTTGGATGTTCACCTTAGTATCCAAGCACCAGTAAAACACTCTGACTACGTCACCATAAGAAGGTGGGAACTTGTCCACAATTTCTGCAACAAGATCTGTGTAGCGCGTGCGGCCATCATCCACAACTTTATCGAAACCATACCAATCAGCTCGACAATTATGAGCAACAATCCGACATTCTAATTTCAGTCTACTCTCTTCGTTCCCCCTACAGATGACCAAGGAGGGCTCAATCAAAACTACGCGCGCGGCAATCACTTAATAGCAAGAAAGCATGCAATCCAATCTCACAAATGAACTACAACAACTCAAGGCAACCAGAGGGAGCAGGACCATTGGACTCACCCGACTGTATCCGGTGGCGCGGTGATGTCCTTCTGCCCTGCCATGCGTCGCCGGTACTCTGGATCCAAGCTCCCTACGCCATGTACCTCCACAAGCTCTGGGTGAGCCCTCTCGTTCCCACCCCTCGCCGTATCCGTGGCCGCTAGGGTTTCGCCGCCGCCGGTTTCACCGCCGCCGCCGCTTCAGTCGCTAGGGATAGAGGAGTGAGAGGAGAGTGAGAGCAATAGGAGAGGGAGCGGCTGAGAGTGAGCGGGCCAGGTGGGGATGACTTGTGAACACGACAGAGGGCAGGGCGGACATTTTACTGGGCTGGACCCACCTGTCAGGACGGTCAAAACGTTGAAAACTCACGGAAGGTGGACGAAATGGCATGAAGGGAAAAACAAAGTTGATGTTGGTCACACAGACCGAAACTATTTTTCAGTGACATGAAGGTTGGGGCCATCTTTTATAACGACACAGACTAAAAAGTCTCAGTATTTTACCGGCGGCCGGCTCTTGGATAAAGAGATGGTCTAATTGGAATATTGGATGAATTGATCGGATCGCCGATTAATTACCATCTGATCCGGATGGGATGAGATGGATGTTCACTGACTTTTTGCGTATCGAGACGCCGCGTGTGACGGTGTCAGTTTGGGGTTTTTTTTTTTTTAGGGAAAAAAAAGCATTTCAGTTTGGGTGACATATTGTACCATGGCGCTTCGGCATCAAGGCATTTCAAGCGTCTTAAAAAAAAATGCCCAGCGACTCGTCGCGTTCCACCGGCGGCCCGTCACCACAGCCTGCCTTAAGAGGCCTAGGAGGCCCACCTTGGCTCGGCCCACCCCGGCCGCCCCTCCTGTGCTGAAGCAGCCCGTGACACGTGACATGCCAGTATATTCTCAAATCTCAAAAAACAACAACAAAAAGGTGACATGCTAGTACGCCACCCGTTGCGCACGTGACCTCGCCGACCAGCCGCCGGCTCCCGTTCCCGTTTGTCGCAAACTAACCGAGTTGGTGAGCAGACGGTACACGGCAGGTGAGAAAGCGATCCTTGCCGGCTGCCTGCCAACCTCTTTTATCCTCTATCATAAATAAAACCTCTGTGAATCAAAACTTAAAAGTATACTAAGGCGCGCATGAGCTCGACTGTGTCATAAACTCAGAATGCATGCAATAATGCAACTTAGATATTAGGGTAATGTAAGTTATGTCCTGCAACTTGCGTAAAGTGGCTGTGGTTGGTGAATGGATATTCGATTAATCCAATTTTTTTTAGCATTGCTACCAGCAGGTTACTCCCTCATCCACCCCTCTCCAAAATATTGTTTTTTGATTGTCGAGAAATCGAGTTTTCAAATAACATAATGTACAACTTGACCAATTTCATAGAATAAATTACTAGCATTTAGAAATATAATGCTAATATTATTCTTTTAAATTAAGTTAAACAAAGATTAATTTGGTTGATATCTATCTATATTTTTTTAGGACAAAGAAAATACTACGAGGACGTTAGCCCCCAGCCACAACCAAACACGCCGTTTGTGCCGCCGCCGCCGCTGAAGTTGCGGCCATCTGATCTGTGGAAAAAATGAACTGAAATCTTTATGTCAGCCGTACTTGTACTAGAAACTAAACATCGTTCTTTAATTTCTGTGTCCGCCGTGAGTTATGGTGTGGTTGTTTATGGATGGCGTGCAACTAAACACATTCTAAATTAAATCATAGAACGCCACAAAACATGTGTCATGAACAGTGATAAGTATGTGAGTTCACGTTTTTTTCTAGAAAAAAAGAATTATCTCGTAATAAAGGCATGTCATTCTGCCATTCGTGATTCATCATGGTAGCATTACCATCAAAAGGAAAAAAAGATGCTAGTAATATAGTATAGCTAGTGCTTGGTCCCTATATATGGCCGTCATTGGTGCGTGCTGCTGCAAGTTTTTGATACATCTCTCACTGTGTCTGAGCTGATCCTCAATCCCACACTGTTATTGACACTGGCATATCTATTTTGACAGTAATAACTTGGAAATACGATCCATGATCAACAAGAAACGAGCTGCTCAGTTCCTCCAAAGACAAAGGGACTATCATTGTGACCGTGTATTTTTCAAAAAAAAAAATTGTGACCGTGTGAGAGAAACTATCAGTCTATTACCATTCCCACTTCAAAAAAAAAAAAAAGGAAAAGCACTACTCCCACTACAAAAGCTTTAAAAAAAACCTGGTAATTATGCATGGTACTGCAAGTTTTTGATCTAGCCCCCACCAGTTCTTGAGTCTTGACGAATGACGAGTGATAAATGGCCAGGCAGGCAGGCACACCTATTTTGAATTTTTTCGATGCAAAAAAAAAAATATCTTGAAGTCGGGGCAGTGGGTCCCACCCCGCTCCTCGTTTAAAACCCTCCCTCTCCTCCAATGACGATGATCCCCCGTTCCTTGCGTCATCTCCTCCTCCCCAACACACTCACCAATCCCGTCCAGTACCAGCCGCCGGCTGTCTCGCTCGCCGGCGCCGCCCTCTCCCGGTCCCTGAGGCGAGCCAGGTCAGCCATGGCGTTCAACAAGATCCAGGTCGCCAACCCCGTCGTCGAGATGGACGGTAAGCGAGATCCATGTCCTGTCTTGTCCTGTCCTGTTCTGTTCCAACTCAGCAGATCTGCTGCGCTCCGTCGTTTGCCTTGCGCCGCGTCCTCTCTTCCGATCGCTCTCACTCCGCCAGGAGATCTCGTAGATCTAGTAGGCGAGGACCTTGGATCAGATATGCTAGGCTCGCTAGTGTCCGGGAATTTGCTCACCCCGCGATTTAATCCTGCTGGCATGCTGCTGCTTACGTTTGTTGCTGAATTTCGCTTGCAGGTGATGAGATGACCAGGGTATTCTGGAAATCTATCAAGGACAAGGTAATCAGAATTCAGAACGTAGCTGACTCTGTCTCCGTTTCACTTAGATGTTGCTTCCCGTGCTGCTGTTCCTTGAGAGGACCATCTATTTTTTTTTCCTGACACTGATTGCTGGGGATGTTACTTGAATTTCGTGCAGCTTATCTTCCCTTTCGTGGACCTGGACATCAAATATTTTGACCTCGGCCTTCCATACCGTGATGCTACCGACGACAAAGTCACAGTCGAGGCTGCGGAGGCCACACTCAAGTAAGAGTTGCACGTTGCTGTCACTTAAGAAAGTGGAAACGGAAAGCAAAGCACACTAAAGACTGTTGTGGCTCGATATTATTTATATCCAATCCAGATGCTCAAGTTTGTGTTTGGTTGCGTTGTCTAACAAGCTTGTGGTTTGTGGTGGAATATACATATTCGATTCAACCTTCTTTTTTTTTCCACAAGTCATTTTCCCTTAATCACTGGAAAGGACTTCGTTGAGAAAATGATGTGTTTAAGAGTCTTTCTGCTACTCAGTCAGTTGCTTGCGGATTTCGAATATTTTGCTGTGTTGCACACCCGTCTTTGCTACTGCTTATGCTCATCCACTATCGTGTAGGTACAATGTGGCTATCAAGTGTGCCACCATTACACCAGGTACGTTTGTGTTACTGTTTCTTCTGACAAGGATTTAAGACATTGTTGATTTCACTGATTTCACATCAAAATCCATGGCAGACGAAGCAAGGGTGAAGGAGTTTGGCTTGAAGGCTATGTGGAAGAGCCCGAATGGCACAATTAGGAACATTCTGAATGGTAAGATGCTGCTGCAGCCTGTAAGTGTAACCTTCTCCAGACTTCAGGACTGACAGGTTCTATTCCTGTGCTCACTGCTTGTAGGCACTGTGTTCAGAGAACCAATCATCTGCAAAAACATCCCACGGCTTGTTCCAGGTATCGAAGGAACACCACAGTCATAATCATAGCTGATTTATGTGATCTTCTATTGTAAACTGAACTGTTGGCGAATTCAGGCTGGACAAAGCCCATTTGCATTGGGAGACATGCATTCGGTGATCAGTACCGGGCAACTGATGCAGTTATCAAGGGACCTGGCAAGCTCAAATTAGTTTTTGGTATGTATTAATCACTCAGCATTTGAGAACCAATGGAATGCTTATCCTATTAAACTTCCTAATTGCAATTCATATGATGCATTTTCTAAAATTCTGTTCATCTGTTGAGTGAACTGCGAAGAATTGACTGCTTTCCCTTTGTCCTTTGTTTTGTTACTGACAGAGGGAAAAGAAGAGCAAGTTGAGCTGGAGGTGTTCAACTTCACTGGTGCCGGAGGAGTTGCCTTATCCATGTACAACACTGATGAGGTACAGTTGGTGCTTGCTACTATTCCATTGGTTGTACAGTTGGTGCTTGTTACTATTCCATTACTTGACATATATAATGTGTCCCTCTTGTGATTTAACATCTCAGTATTTGTTTAATTATGCAGTCAATCCATGCCTTTGCTGATGCTTCTATGGCCACTGCTTATGAAAAGAAATGGCCATTGTACCTTAGCACCAAAAACACTATTTTGAAGAAATATGATGGCAGGTAAGGGTCTTGCTGTTTCTCATTATTTTTTAGGTCTTACTGGTGGTGCCTTTTCCATGGCGCAGCATGTTTATCTGTTTACTTGATTTGTTTGCAGGTTCAAGGACATTTTCCAGGAGGTGTATGAAGCTGGTTGGAAAACCAAATTTGAAGCTGCCGGCATATGGTATAGTTCCAATTCCATTTTTTATTTGTCTGAGTCCCAAGGCTTTTTGTTTCATTTGGTCTTTGATGCTTTTAGGTATGAGCACCGCCTCATTGATGACATGGTAGCATATGCGCTTAAGAGTGAAGGAGGGTACGTCTGGGCTTGCAAGAATTATGATGGAGATGTGCAGAGTGATTTCTTAGCTCAAGGTTGTAATTTATCTGCAGATAGTTTTTACAATCTGCACTCAAAGTTTTGAGTAACACTTGCTACTTGCTTGCTTGTATATAGTTAATAAGTGATGTATTAATCATATAGTCTTTCCTTAACTGCAGGTTTTGGCTCATTGGGTTTGATGACATCGGTACTGGTAGGTCACTAATTTTGCTTTCAGCACTTGTCATGATAATTAATAAATATCTCATCAGTCATAAGGCACATTGTTTCTGAGTTGGTCAGACCAGAAAATTAGTGTATTTTGCTTGGATGCTTCTGGACTTTTCAAGTGTCTAGATTACAGGTTTCAGATGAGCACCCTGTGACTTTTGTAAATCAGAATGATGCTAAACTGGTCCATGTAACCTTGTCCCAGGTGTGCCCTGATGGAAAGACGATTGAAGCTGAAGCTGCCCATGGTACTGTTACCCGTCATTACCGTGTTCATCAGAAAGGAGGTGAAACCAGTACAAACAGTATCGCCTCAATCTTTGCATGGACAAGAGGACTTGCATACAGGTTTGTATGACCATTGAGTACAATTCTAGTACTTCTGTGAGATGCATCAGTTCAGATTCATTTGATATCTGGGCCTACAAATTTGCAACTTCCAATTATCCCTTTCTTTTGTGGTTTAGGGCAAAGCTTGATGACAATGCTAGACTACTTGACTTCACTCAGAAGCTTGAGGCTGCCTGCATTGGAGCAGTCGAGTCTGGGAAGATGACCAAGGACCTTGCTCTTCTTGTTCATGGATCTGCAAAGTATGTGGCTGCAATATCTTGATTGCTGCTCCATTCAAGTGCATCTTCAGCCTGCATACCCTTCTTGATTTTCTACTGACTGATGTCTGTTGCAGTGTCACGAGGAGCCATTACCTGAACACTGAGGAGTTCATCGACGCTGTTGCTGATGAGCTCAGATCAAGGCTGGCGGCCAACTCAAACCTATGAAATCCTTGCTGAAGTCTGATGCTTCCTTGCACGATGATTCGAGTCATTTTTCTTAAGTAGCCATTATCTTTCCTTGTGCCACCACCCTGAAGGCCTGAGCTATGGGAATATCTGCAGGCTGCAGCAGTATTCCAGATCATTACCGATGAGAGATTGTCCTAGATTCCGCGATCATGGAACTCATATACCTGATTATCTGATACATTTTATGTTTAAAAACAAATCATCTGATATTTCAATAAAAAGCTCGTCCATTCAGAATTATTTTCTGGTTGTCTCTTCATCTCTGGCTGGTTTTGTGCTAAACATTTGAATTCGTTGTGACACTTTTCCGACACGTTCCTGCAGTGCCTGTAATTCTTGATTTACACATGTGACATGTCACGTTTCTTTTGGGATGCACAAGCAGAGACCCTGCCCAGATGGCGACAGTAGACCCATCTGGAGTCCGGAGGTCTGCTGAACTTGACGCCCACTGCATCTGTCAAAATGTCTAAAAGCGGTCGTACTAAATCTTAAAATGACAACATTTATATTTTGATAAAAACGAAAATGGCCAAAGTGATATCATAGTGTGAAAAATGATAGATAAGCGACTTAGCTCTATTATTATTATATTGATATCCATGGACGACCCTTATCTAAAATGACAGGAACTGTTTGTGAAGGTGTACTATTATACGAGTAAAGCTTCATCCTCTTTTAGTTTGCATTTGGTGTCAAGATAAGTGGTGTAGATAACAGTAACACGGGAGTTTAACTCACATAGCTACGTGTGTTTATCCTTATATAGTCTGTGATCGAGAGTTTTTAATTCCCGCGAGCATATCATCCACAGTTATATATGCGTGTGTTTACATGTAAATGTGGTTTGACGCTGTGATTGAATGTGCCAGCCCTCCTCAGAAATGGCTTGGCCATGGTGTGGCGATGAGCAGGTGCATCGTGCACGTGTGTTAAGGGGTTCATATATGCACTTTTGATCTTTCCATCACAGCACGCAGCAGATGCAACGAATGCAGGCTCAAAAAAAAAAAGATGCAACGAATGCTACCTTTTTTATACTGATTAATTCTCCTCTTAGTTTGTCACTTGGGATTTAAACACGTTATTCCAAACATTGAATATGGGCCTTAGATTTTTTGGATTTAATTGAAAATAAATGGGCCAAACTAACTTAAATCCAACATTCAGGTATGGTGAATGTCATATGAAAATAGCATCCTCATACTAGGGCCTGTTTGGTTGTGACTAACTTTAGCTACTAAAATGTCAACCACCCTTGTTTAAAAGGGCCACTAAAGTTAGTGGCTTTAGTAGCCAAGGAGTTACTAAAAGCTACTAAAATATACATTTTACAAGGGATACACTTCATAATTACCCGCAACCACCTGCTGTTTCTCCATCTTGGCATTTAATAAGGACAAAACATTTTTTTTGCTCAGCTATTTTAATGTTGGTTAGTCAGGGGAACCAAACAGGGATTGCTAAATTTATTGACTAGCTTTAGTAGCTAAAATTTAGGAGGTGTGATCTAAACAGGCCCTAAGTGTATATTCTTGATAGAATGGCGAGATGAGCAGTCACAACATGGTTAATTAGACAAATATATATAAAAAATGTCATATTTTTTACACCACACATTATATGGGTGCCAATCTAGTTTATGGATTCTTAACCACTAGAATATGTTAGAATGTGTTGGTAATCTCCTTGTTTTGTTGTGACTATAGGTTAAAATTGCTTTTAATAATCTTTAAAAAAAATGGATTTTCCTATATATTGTTATAAAGTGTTGTCTCATGAAAGGATAGGAGATCTCTCAAAAAGAATAATGCTTGTGACATCGAACTTGTGACATCAAATTTACTTAAATAGTGTGGATAATCTTTAAAAATTTAGGTTCTATTTGGATTCACTGATCTAATTGTGATCAAAACAGACTAGATTATGAAGTGGATTATTATAGTTATTGGCAGATAACCTAAGTGTCAAGAGCGAGAATGGTGCTCCAAAGCAAAGTGACTACGAACAATGCATCCACAATGACATCATATAATAGGAGAGAAGCATACAACAAATTAAGAAAAATAGTGTTGCAAATTTGCTATGTTATATCTCCAAACCCAACATAGACACGACGCGTCCATGCTACAACTTGTGTGAACTGTGCGAATCGCTGGAGGTAGCACGCCAATGTCAAATGCAATGACGTGAAAGGCCACACGATTGCCGGCAAGCTAGTTCGGGCCCTTGGCTCCAAAGAGGCTCTCCCAACCCCTAATATCACAATAATTTTTTACTTAATATATAATAATAATCTATATTTACAAGAAAGATATGATAAAAAGTTCTTGTTATATATATTTTGTGATAAGTTCTCAACAATAAATTTATATAAAATACAATCACAATAGAATTTTCTAATTTATTAAAACTTTTTTGCCTATCATATTAGGACATATTTAATGAAAATTTTGGCTTTTCTAAATTTGTATTTACATTTCATCATATTTTCTTTTAGAATTAGACAGTGCAACGCACATACAAATAAACTTACCCTTTTGAGCTTCTTCGAAGATTAAGCTGACATTATAAGTTATGAGTATGACAAATGCTCCTTAAAAGACCTAAAAATGTGAGTTACCCTAAGTTAGTATATATCAAAGCTTTTTTATCGCCCCCTATGTTTAATTCCAGGCTCCGCCAATAGCAACTTCAACACTAAAGCGAGAAAAGCCACACCACTATGGATCCGACTCCAACTAAGGAACCCATGTTTGGAATAGCTATGCGATCACAAGCTTCTTAGAATATATGTATGTGATCGAGAAATTCCTGTGACATATTATCCACAAGTATATGTGTTTACATGTAATGGACGCCATGAAATCGGGTCATTTGACGTTGTGATTGAACGTGTCATCCTAAAAAACGGCTTGGTGTGGCGAGCCGGTGCGTGTGTGACATGCATCTTTAATTAATCCAGGTTCACTGCAGATGCAATAAATGCAATCCTATTTTTATTGATTAATTCTCCTCTTAATTTGTCATTTAGGATTTAAACACATTGTTCCAGGCATAGAACATAGGCCTTAGTGTTTATGGACTTAATTGAAAATAGATGTGCCAAACCAACTTAAATCGAACATTCAGGTATGGTGAATGCCATATGGAAATGTCACCACCATATTAAGTGCATGTGTTTCTTGATAGAGTGGCGAAATGAACAGTAACAACATGGTTACTTAGACAATAGACATATATATGTAGACAATGTATGTTCACAAAAAAAAAATATATATATGTAAACAATGTCGTATTTCTTACACTACACAAGCATATATGGATATGTTGGTTTTCTCTTTGTTTACTTGTGTGCCTAGAATATGTTGGTGTTCTCCTTGTGTAGTTGTGTTTGTGTGCCTGTTTAGACAGAGGTTGAAAGTGCTTTCCAAAAATCTATACCATTTTGATATAATGTTCTCAATTTTTTTAAAAAGCTTCTATTATTAAAAACACAAAAGATAATTCTCTACACATTGTTATAAAAGTGAAGTTTCTTGAAAGGAGATTTATCAACGGAATAATGCTTGCGACATCGAATTTACTTAAACAATATAGATGGCTTTTAAACATTTTAGGTTCTATTTGGACACTGCACCTAATTGTGGTCCAAATATACTAGATTATGAGATGGGACTGCTATATATAATAGTTCTTTTTCCCCCGACTACAAGTGTCAATGGGCGAGAATGGTGCTCCAAAGCAAGTTGAGAACGAACAATGCATCACAAGCGATAGCATCATACAATACAATAGAAGAGAAGCATACAACAAATTAATTAATTAAACAGTTTTGCAAATTTGCAATGTTGTCTCCAAACCCAGGCACGACGCGTCCATGCAAGTGTGAACTGTGCACACATTGCATTTGATCAGCTCATGAGGGACCGGCGGCGCCGAGCATGGCAGCAGCCTGTCCCCCGAACCCCTGCAGGTCGACGCCGGCGAACCCAGGAGGCGGCGGCACCTGCATGCCAATGCCAAACGCGCCGACGTCAAAGGCCATGCCACCACCGGTAAGCTGGGCGGCCTGCTGGTGCCGGCCCCTGCGCCCGACGAGCAGCGCGTCACGCAGCAGCTGGTCGGCGCTGGCCGCCACAGCGGCCTGCACGCCCGCCAGCGCGGTCCAGAACGCGACCAGGTCGTCGTGGCCCATCGTGCCCAGGTCCGCGTCGATCCACGCCATGGCGGGGCTCCTCGCCTCGCGCTCCTTCCGGATCGCCTCGTCCGCGCGCTCCTGCCTCGTCTTCTCCGCGTCCAGCTGCGCGCGCAGCTCGCCGTGCTGGCGGTTCAGCTCCGAGACCGCGCGGTCCTCGCCGCCGCCGGAAACAGAGGAGTGGCCGGCACCGGCACCTGCAGGCGAGTGTGTGGACGAGGCGAGGAAGCGCTCGACGACGGACTCCACCGAGGGGTGGCCGAAGGAGAAGGCCTTGCCGGCGGGGGAGAAGACGACGGCGGCCACGTCGGCGCCGCAGAGGATGGAGAGTTCGCTGGCCTTCTTGAACAGCCCCGCGCGGCGCTTGGAGAAGCACACCTGCCGCGCCTCGTCGCTCTCTATGCGCCGGATCTCGATCTTCTGCCGCCCCATGCTCGGCCGGCGTGGAGGCGCCATTGCTAGGTAGCTGCTGCGTACTACTACGCACGTCGCCGACGTTGACTCGCCGGCCGGTCAGTTAACCGGAGGAACAACGTAGTTCGCC
>CM041639.1:46260416-46273903 GCA_023333625.1 Bothriochloa decipiens
GTACAGGTAAAATCATTCCTTTGTGATTCACATTCATTATTTGATAAGTCGCTGTCTAGTCAGCTTTGCGCGAATCCAATCTCTATTAGGGTAGCAGTATCATGTCAAATGCACAGACAGTTCATGTGTCTTTGTTTGTCAGGCATATGTTTTCACTGACTACTGGGAGGACATTGGAACAATCAGATCATTCTTTGATGCAAACATGGCCCTCTGCGAGCAGGTATATTATGTTTTCTCTTTCCAAGTTCCAATATGCTGTAGCTGTCCATGCGTTTAGACTGCAAATATCTTCAATGATAAATTTTGATCCAGATTAACTGATACAATTTTTCATCGATGATATCTCTCATGTGCCCCATTGCAGCCTCCAAAGTTTGAGTTTTACGATCCGAAAACACCCTTCTTCACTTCCCCTCGGTACTTGCCACCAACGAAGTCAGATAAATGCAGGGTATGCACTTATCATGGAATGATGATGCCTGTGACCTGTAAACTGTAATATGAGCTGTGCCTATTTGACCTTTTGGATTCACGTGTGCAGATTAAAGATGCCATCATTTCACATGGTTGCTTCTTGCGTGAATGTGCCATTGAGCATTCTATCGTCGGTGTTCGTTCACGCCTAAACTCTGGATGCGAACTCAAGGTATGCTTGCTCATCGATGAGACAGCAATTGAATTGACTCTCACAGTGACTACTTAAGTCTTGTTTGGTGGACCTGCAGACTGACACAAATGATGATTGCAGAATACCATGATGATGGGTGCGGATTTGTACGAGACCGAAGACGAGATTTCACGGCTACTGTCAGAGGGCAAGGTGCCCATTGGCGTAGGGGAGAACACAAAGATAAGGTGAGTGCTTGGCTTTGAACCTTGAAACAAGCACAATGTGCGGTTCGTTATCTTCCTTTTTTTTAAAAAAAAAGCACAGTTTTTAACTGATGGAAGAAAGACAAAGACTATACTATTCTGCATCATAACATGACCCTTCTGTCAATGCTTTGCAGCAACTGCATCATCGACATGAACGCGAGGGTCGGAAGGAACGTCTCGATATCAAACACCGAGGTGAGCAAGTGGGGAGAGACGTATAAGTTTCAGAGCTGACATCTTTTATATGTAAAAAAGGGGGGTAATGCTCAATGCTCTTGAATGATTCTACTTGCATCGTCTCTGCCAGGGTGTCCAAGAAGCTGACCGGCCGGAGCAAGGGTACTACATCAGGTCTGGGATCGTGGTGATCCTGAAGAACTCAACCATCAAGGACGGCACCGTCATATAGAGAAACAAGTTCTCAAATCATTCACCGGTCATCTTTGAGAGTTAGTTTGACGCGCCGGACCTTTGACTTGAGCTGATCGAGGGATAAGAATATATGAAGAAGGGCTGGCGCCGGATGCAGTGGAAGACGAAGAGATGGTTTAGTGCGGCAGCATTGGTTCCAGTAGCTCTTCCTGATGTTATATGTAGCGGAGTAGTGTGAACAGTGCAATAAGCTGGGCGAGCAAAGCCGCAGCAACTCTTGGGGTTCGTTGGTGCATCTTGTAAATAAACTCGGACACAACAAATGGAACCTGCACCTCCAGTCCATCGATCGATCTGTTTAGGACTGCTTGGCTCTACATCTTTAGCTTCATTTTAAATTTTTGGAGAGTCAAAGCATCCTAATTACAATAGGATTCCAACTCCAACCGCAACCGGCACTGTGTGCCTTGCCTGAATCGCCTCTCCCCCGCATTAATATATATCGGTCATCAGGGAGGGAGGCGACCACCCGATCTGGGGGCGACAAAAGGGGTTAAAGATCCCAAATTCCCAAGGATAGGAGCGGCGGGGCACGCCCTGGAGCTTGCCATCGGAGGCCCTGGTGGAGGAGGAGATCGCGCGCGGATCCATCCGGCAGAGGGCAGACCGAATTGCGGCGACCTTAGCAGCAGTAGGACACGTCGATCCGGGACAACTTCTCACGTACTTCTCAGGGTTCGTCGGTTACGAGAGGCGATCGACCCCATATCCCTTTGTTCTTCAGCCATGCATCAGCAAATCGACGACTACGACGGTCTCCAGCTGATGGATGATCATCCGGATCTGCATTGCGATGGGTTCGACTCGGACTTGGATCCTGATTGGAACTGCACTCATGTGCCCTCGTGGGAGGAGCATGTGGTCGATGCTCTTCACATCGTTCGCGTGCACCAGATCACCGAGGAAGACCCTGGTAACTATCACTTGCCGATGATTACGCGCTTCTGCAGATTCAACATGGCCTACTTCGACTTGGACAGAGAGTGTGAGTACATTGTATTTCTCATACAATACAATACACATACTAGGAAATATGTATTTACTTATTTTTTATTTATTATATATATTATTTCTATGCAGCTAGGGCTAGTCGTGGGCCACCGATTCTCACGCTAACACCAAATGAGCTTTATACTAATCTTGCTGATTCGATCAACATCATTTCCTTTAAGATACTTATATCAGACATGGGCTACCCTATCAACGTATTCGGCACCGTGCTTGTGAGAGATCAGGTTGATTATAAGTGCATCTATCTATTTAAACGTGACAGGGATCATCCTCAACATCACCTCACCGGTCTGTGTCCATTTCTTCCCTCTCTGCTGATATATCCTCAGTTGTTAGTTACTAGATCATTTACTGCACTCCTTTTATCAGTATAAATAGACACCTTCTTTATTTACTGGTTTCTTCGAAAGACTATCTAGTGCAGTCTCCATATACAGTTTGTCTCTATGTCTACAGAACCACATCTACAAAAGTTGTGTGCATTCAAGTTCCATATATAGGATCATACAAAAAGTGTATATATACTCATGTATAAAATTGTCTTGGAGGATCTCAGGTGCTCCTAGGGAAATATATATTCAACAATTACATTAATTTATTCACTTTTCCTATACCACAGTTGCCTGAAATTCATCTCAGCTTCAGGCGATGCATCCTCTGTGCTCTGGTACTAGGCTTGGCGCCGTGCTGTGCTTCTAGACCAGGAATGGGATCGCCGTGCCTATCGATGCACATCGCCTGAAAACAGTCCAGATTTCAGGCACCTGAAATTTAGCAAACTTAATTTAATCCTTTAAGAAAAAAAACAACAGCTCCTAATTACTATTTGAGGACATATCTTAACAGTTTCTATAAACTATTGTGCAGGAGGATATGTTAAAGCTAACAGAACCGTGTCGAGCACTTGCAGTAACAAATGGTATGTTTTTCGAGATCAACTTGAAGATTAAGAGTGACGACGATTCTGGGGATACAGATTTTAGCAAAGGTGTAATAGAACGTGAGCTTTTTCTCTGCCACAAAGAACTCATGACTCGGCTGCTGGATAGTTGGCATAGCTCAGTACAGTTGGCATATACGCCTGTACCATGTGCTGTTGCTGCTAACCTTGCTGTCAATGTTTTGGAGGGGCCACGTGATCTTTTCATTGGTGAAGTTCTGCTTGGACTACTGGAAATGAGAATCAAATCATCCTATATGACAGTGAAGTGGAAGGCACGGAGACATCAATTAGAGATGGTGGATCTGTTGTGTTATCTCGTTGTTTGGTAGCTGTCCCAGTGGATGAAGAATTGATGCTGTGTGTTTGTGTTCGAGAAGGTGGTTCTGAAGCTGCGTGCTTTGAGCTCACTCTAGGTCATATGGATGATAATGTTATTGAGCTCATTCAGGGTGCTTATACACTGCATGTGAAGGTTGAATGGACTGCTATCCTATACAGAACTGAGAAGGGCGTGTTTAGGCATGTTGGAGAGACGCTAGTGTTGGTGTAAGAATATTTGTATTTGCATAAACAATACAACCATCGATCTGCCGAGGTGCACAAACACGTGTAGGATTTACATGTGTGTTCTCATAGAAATAAGTATACGTACATGTTATGGATGTCTGCATTACACTGTGTGATTAAAAAAAAAGGACAGTACCCTCTCTCAGCACCCCTTCTCCTGATGGGCCGCACAGGGAAGCAGGCCAGAGCTCTACACGGCCCAAGCGAAGCCTCAGGCCAAATACCAAGTTCTCCGGTCCATCCTGGCAGAAGTAGTTTTGAGTATAAGCAGAGAACTGTAGTAGGAATTGGGAATTAAGCATTGTAAGAAACAATTATCATTATATTTCAATATTCCTCCGAACGCTATCCTGCTGTTCATCCTTGCTTCCCCTCTTTTCCCCTTCCTCCTCCGATCTACTGCTGCGTAGCTCACATCTGGTATCAGACTTCGCGTTGATCCTGGCCGACCAGCCCCTTCCCCACTTCCACTATACCCGCCTCCAGAAATCGAAGGGCGCCATGGAGCCATCCATGAAGCTTCTGCTCGAGGAGATCCAGAAGTCCAGGGATGAAGCCGCTCGTCGATTCGACGAACATGACGCAAAGTGGGAGCGCCGATTCGCGGATCTGGAGTCCGCTCGCACCGCCACCAACCAGCGCCTCACCAATTTGGAGTCTGGCGGTGGCATCGGCGGTGGTGGCGCGGCCGTCAACCTCGACTACGAGCGCCGCCTCGCGGAACTCGAGGGCCTCTGCATCGACTCCGCCACCATGGGTGCTGTGGTGGATCCATCCATCGAGCAGCGTCTTCGGGAGCTCGAGTCCCTCCGCGTGGAGACCGTCCGCAATGAAGATGATGAGCGTGTGGTGCGGCTCGAGCGCATAGTCAAGGAGGCGGAAGGCGTCCTCACCAGCCTCAACCTCAAGGTCTCCAAGCTGACCAATGTCACACCCCAAAATTTCAATTTTGGGATGTGAACCAAAAATACTAAATAAACTAAAGGATTTACTAATTTCTTTAAAATTAGCCAAGACTTTATTCTTTTGTTATCATTATGAAATGATGAAAAGTGTGGCTTTAAAACTTTTACGAAGATAATAAAGATGGGTTTGTGCTTGGTGCCTTGTTTTGTTTTGCTGGTGTTTGAAAAAGAATTTCTAAAACCCGAGCAAGACACGGCTAGGTTCTTTTCGTGTTTGAAAATAAAGCTTTGAAAACCCAAGTTTGCCTCAAGAAGGTTTTGGAAAACGTTTTCAGAAAAACTCTTTCTCTTGCATAGATAGAGAGAGAGAGAGAGAGTCTTTTCTTTCCCTCTATAGTGTTGACCATCGCTCTAGTAAGACACCATCCTCTACCTAGCTCTAGCAGGCCTAGTTCAGTCTCTAGACATCCCTGGCTTACCCTAGCCTATCCTGGCCTAACCTGGCTTGCTCTGGCCTATCCTAGCCTTAACTGGCCAGCCCTAGCTAGCCATGGCCACCCCGGCCAGGCTAGCAGTAGCCGCAGCCGGCCACCAGTGAACAAACTTGGCCATCAGCCGCATAGTAAGGCCAGCAGTAGTCCGGTCTAGCAACCCTTTGCTATCCTCAAGGCATCCTAGCTTGCTTTGGCCAGCTCCTACCTAGCTTGGGTCTCTCCTAGTCTCACCTAGCCTCATCTGGCCAACCACAGCCAGCTACAGCCACATGTGGCCACTCTCAGCCGGCCATGGTCAACTTCGGTCGGCCATAGCCAGCACTAGCTTGGCCACAGCGGCCACAAGCAGTCATAGCCTTCCTCGGCCACCTTGGGCCCTCTCTGGCCATCCCTGGCCAATCCCGGCCTACTCCAGCCGACCATGGCCAAATTTGGTTGGCCATAGCCAGCCAGCCCGGCCACCAGCGGCCATACGTAGCCGCAGCCAGCCCAACGGGCCAAGCCCAGCGGCTTTAGCCCAACTGGTTCCCCGCCGGCTATAAAGAGGGCTAGCCGCGGCCACTTAGCCAACCCTAGCCGCACATAGCCAACCCTAGCCGCACACAGCCAACCTTAGCCGGCCACAGCCAGCCGCCGCCGGCCATAGTCGGCCGCTGCCAGCCGGCCAAGTCCCGGCCGAGGGCCGTGGTCCTCCATCTCCCGCACGCCGCTTCTGGCCGCCACCGGCCGCATCTAGCCGCCGCTGCCGGCCGTAGCGGGCCGCAGCCGGCCGTGACAGGCCGCAGCCGGCCGTAACAGGTCGCCGCAGGCCGTAGCAGGCCGTAGCCGGACACCACCGGCCGTCCTGCAGGCCAGGGCCGAGGCCCCTTGCCTCCGGCGCTGGTGCAGCAGCACCATGGCTGCCATGACCACGATCTTCAACAGTAAGGTGGAAGATGATGGTAATTACAAATCTGCCACCCAGCAGTTATTTACAGTTTTGCCATTATTTTTAAAAGCTTATAACTTTCACGTTTTAACTCTGATTTGGTCCGTTCAAATTTCATTAGATTTATAATTTCATAATCTACGCAGTGGTACTACTTTTGAAGTATTTTGAAAACTTTATATTTTTAGTCTATATTTAAGATATTTATTTATATATAGGAAATCTTTAAAAATTCATAACTTCGCCGTTATAACTCCGATTTCGGTGAACTTGATGTCTGCGCAATCGTAGAAGCGAGTAGAATAGTTTTATAACCTTTTTATTCTATTTTGATGACATTGATGTGCTATTCCTCTAATAGTTCTTTATTTGCTTCTTGTATGTATGCTCGATTGGATTGTCTGGTGTTGATTGTTAATATCGAGTTCAGATGGTGAGGTTTTTGCTGAGCAAAGCTACTTTGAGGATCAGCAGGATCAGCAGGATTTTGTGAATTACGGCAAGTATAGCATGGATCTTCCTAGTTATCTATTCACTATAAATAACAATTCATATGCATGTGTCCGTTTGATGACTTAGAAACTATAACTAGCTTTGATATCCTGATTCCTTGAACCTTTTGGGTGCATTGGGTAGCAATGATGCTAGTGCTTAATGATATCATGATCTTATGGCTTGATGAGTATTTGTGCCATGAACAGTAATAATGACTTTTAACCACCTGAGGATTAATCAGTAACGAACCTTTCGGGATTTACAGTACAACTGTGAGGGCTATATGGTTCTGGTTTTAGCTCAGTATGAGGACCTTTTCTAGCATGTTAGCGGTTCTCTTTATGGCGCAAGGGGGGTGTGTTTCGAGTTGGGTGTAGTTGGACCCCTGTCTGTATGAGTATAGGCTGCGGTCGTGTGCCATCAGAAGGGGGGATACTACATCCGTAGGGCACAGAAACCTCAGTGGCCCTAACTTGTTAGACGAACCTTTGAAAGGCTTCATAGTGAACCCTGCCGGTCCTCCTTGGTAGTGGGCTAAGAGGCTAATCCCCTTGGGCGAAAGGGTAAATCATGGCTCACAGTGAAAGGGTACACCTCTGCGCGGAGTTTAATAAACTGGTATACTAGCCTTGCTCAAGGACACGAGCGGCCTTGGAACTCCTTACACTAATGATGATCTCTCTTGTCATATTAAATTGTTCATATATTTGCTGTTATGTTTACTATTCATTTATGTTACATTGATCATGATGGTTTTAGGAAACACTTGCCACCTTGTTGCTGCTTAACTGATCAACTTGATTAACATATAAAAGCTAAATGCAGTTAAACCGTGTCAGCTGATTTGAGCCTCATTAACCCATGTTATGCTTGTTGAGTACGGTTGTGTACTTACGCTTGCTTTACTTTCAATTTTGGAAAATCCCGGATGGGTAACAGATGAAGGTTGGAGTGAGAGCTATCGGGATGAGTACTAGGCTTGATGTTCACCAGTTGACGTGTCCCTGTGTGGAGTTTCCGCAATAAAGATATCTTATTTATTTATTGTTTATGCGAATACTCTGTAATAAATATTGGTACGCTATGTAATAAACAGGGTGATGATACTCGTTGTAATTTATCATCCTATTGTGCGACTGTTTCTGGGACGCATATAGGGCTATCTATGCATTCTACTTTTATCCTTAAAAGTGGGGTGTGACAACCAACCACTGGGATCGAGCAATTCTGGAGTCGACGTCCCGCGAGCTCGGCATCTTCGCCTCGCCGAGTTCAGCGTCCGCCAGATCTGGCCTCGAATCGCCCCATGGGCACCAAGACGCATTGGTTACACGGGATATCGGACTCACTGTCGCGCCGATGTGGTCCCCTATCCCGGCATCTGGTATGTCACCGGCGCCGTGTCATGTCCCTTTACCATCACTGAGCTATGCTGCTGCCAGGCCGCCGAGTTCGTCACAGTTGTCCCAACCCCTTCCTACTCATCACCCACCGATTAGTTCATATCCGCCTCCATCCTCCCAATCTAATTGCCCCTCCTCACTCAGCTTTCCACCTCCAATTTCCTACCAACAATCTCTTCCACTCACTAACCATTACCCTCCCCCAATCGTCCACCACAGCGCACCACCACAACCAATTCATCACCCACCTAATCCTTATCCAATTCCACAGCCTTTAACCACACACCACCCTCCCCCAATTCCACACCCCTACACGCAATTGCTACCACCTTCCTACCATCCACCTCCAATCATTCCGGGATTCAGTTCCCCACAGCTTCCCGTTTCCCAAATTCTGCACTCCTTCAGTCAAACTTGGGCCGCATGCCAAAACTTCCATTACCAAAGTTCAACGGCGAAAATCCAAGCTGGTGGAAGCATTGCTGCGAAAAATACTTTCGCATGTACATGGTGGAGGAGTCTCTCTGGCTGAGTGTGGCCGAAAACTATCTCGAGGGTCCTGCTGATCGTTGGCACCCTTCGCTTCAGGCTGAGCTCGAGCATGCCTCCTGGGATACCTTCTGTCGCTTGCTCCATGATCGATTCGATCATGATTAGCATGGTGCTATTCTTCGTAAACTTTTCAGCATCTACCAGCTCTCATCTGCCACTGCTTATGTTGACGAATTCTGCGAACTCAAAGACCACCTCAATTCCTATTCCCAGATTAATGATCCCTTGTATTTCGTTCAACGCTTTCTTGACGGCCTCAAACCTGAGATTAAGGTAGCAGTGTCTATGCAAGAACCGCAAACTCTTGATGCTGCTTGTCGCTTGGCCATTTTGCAGGAAGAGGTGGGCGTGCCATCAGTCGTGAAGCCAAGCCGTGGTGGTGATTGGTCTGCTTCGTACAAGCAGGCAGCGGGCTCCCGACAGCCGCTACCACTACCTCCTCCTCCACGCGTTGATCGACCTCCAGCAGCACCGACTACTTCGGCAACAACTCAAGCTGCAGGAGATAACAAGCTCACCACACTCAAAACTTATCGCAGAGGTTTGGGACTCTGCTATAAGTGCGGCACAAAATGGATCCGCGACCATCGTTGCTCGCCTGAAGTGCTGTAGGCTGTTGATCCACTTTGGGACTCTCTCTCGTCGACGGACTCATTGGCTGATTCTCCTCCCACAACTCCAACTGCCGAGCAGGTTATGCTTGCCATCTCTAAGTCTGTCCTGACTGGTGTTCCAGCTGCTCGTACAGTTCGCTTGGTCGGTTCTCTGCAACATGTGCTGGTGCAAATTCTTATCGATTCTGGCAGTTCGTCATCTTTCGTCAATGAGGATCTTGTCTCTCAGTTGACTGGTATCACTTCAGAACCGATTTCAAGCTCGGTCCAAATTGCAGGAGGGGGCAAGCTTGCTAGTTCCACGGTACTACTTCAGGTGCCTTGGACTGTGAATGGCTGTACATTCTTCTCTGATTTCAGATCCTTACCTCTGGCTAATTTTGATGTGGTGGTTGGTATGGACTGGCTTGAAGGGCAAAGTCCCATGTTAGTGATTGGAAACACAAGCTAATTATGGTCCCGCATGAGGGTCAGTTCAAGATGCTTCAGGGCTATCTTCCAGAGGATATGCAGACCATCTTGTTGCACATTCAACCAACTGATGAGTCGGAACTGAACACCAAACAGCAACCAGTTCTACCAGCGGTACAGGGGTTGTTGCAGGAATTCCAAGATATGTTCCATCCTCCTAGTCCCTGCCACCATCACGGGCTTGTGATCATGAAATTCCATTGATTACTGGAGCTCAGCCCATCTTTATTCGGCCATACAGATATCCTCCGAAGCTGAAAGATGAAATCGAACGCCAAGTGCAAGAGATGTTGTTGCAAGGGCTGATTCGCCATAGCTCCAATCCTTTCTCATCGCCGGTCCTCCTTGTCAAGAAAAAGGATGGCTCATTCCGATTCTGTGTGGATTTTCGGCAACTCAATGCCATCACCCGCAAGTCCAAGTATCCAGTTCCAATCTTTGATCAATTGATGGACAAAATATCTGGCGCTCGTTGGTTCTCTACTCTAGACCTTCGAGCTGGGTTTCACCAGATACTGTTGAAGGTAGGAGAAGAACACAAGACAACATTTCAGACTCATGTTGGGCAGTATGAGTTTTGTGTGATGGCCTTTGGGTTGACAGGTGCTCTAGGAACATTCCAGGGCGCAATGAACGTCACCCTTGCCCCAGGCTTACGTCACTTTGCCCTGGTTTTCTTTGACGACATTCTGGTGTTCAGCAAAACCTTCGAGGATCATCTAGATCACTTAGCTCAGGTGGTTTCTTGGCTATGAGCTGACCAATGGAAACTGAAACTCTCCAAGTGCAAATTTACTCTCCAATCAATCTCCTACTTGGGCCATGTAATCAGTGCTGAAGGTTTATCTACTGACCCATCAAAGGTACAAGCCATTGTTGACTGGCCGACCCCAAAGTCAGTGAAGGAGATGCGGGGATTCCTGGGTCTAGCTGGTTACTATCGTAAGTTCATCAAACACTTCGGTATCATCGCGAAGCCTCTAACGGACCTCTTGAAGAAGGACCAGTTGTTCATCTGGACACCTGTTCATGCCTCTACATTCCAGCTGCTCAAGGACACCATGTCCACAGCTCTAGTCCTCGGGCTGCCTGATTTTTCCATTCCCTTCCACATTGAAACTGACGCTTCGGGAACAGGAGTGGGTGCAGTTCTTCTCCAGCAAGGACACCCATTAGCCTTCATCAGTAAACCACTTAGCCCCAAGAACCAGGGCCTCACTGTCTATGAAAAGGAGTACCTTGCCATCTTGATGGCCGTTGATACTTGGCGTCACTACCTCTTGCAAGCTGAATTCTTCATCCACACAGACCACCAGAGTCTGGTGCATCTCAATGAGCAACGGCTCCACATGGCATGGCAACAGAAAGTGTTCACTCGGCTCCTTGGTCTTCAGTACAAGATTCTATACCGCAAGGGGGTCTAAAATAGTGTCACTGATGCGCTGTCTTGCCGCCATCATCCTGAACAACTGCTGGCAGTTTCTTCCATTCAGCATCAATGGTTGGATCAGGTAGTTGCTGGGTACACTTCTGATTTGTCTGCATCAGCATTGTTAGAACGCCTTGCAGTTCAACCTGACTCGGGTGGTCCCTTTGCCTTGTGCTCTGGCATCATCCGTCACAAGGGCCGCATTTGGCTGGGGGGTAACAAGCCGCTGTAGCAACAGATTCTCCAGGCCTTCCATATTGAGCCCCTCGGCGGCCACTCTGGTGCTCCAGCAACATACCAACGCATCAAACAGTTCTCCTGGCCAAAACTGAAGAGAGAGGTGTGGCAGTACGTGCAATCTTGTGCAACTTGCTTACAGGCTAAGCCTGACCGTGCCAAATATCCAGGCCTTCTTCAACCATTACCGGTGCCGTCAGAATCCTGGGAGGTAGTGTCTATGGATTTCATTGAGGGGCTGCCACTCTCGGGTGCCGCTAACGCCATCTTGGTTGTCATCGATAAGTACTCTAAGTTTGCACATTTCATTCCCTTGCATCATCCGTTTACAGCTGCTACTATGGCCAAGGTTTTCTTTGTTGAGATTTACAAACTCTATGGACTTCCCATGGTCATTATTTCTAACAGAGATCGTATTTTCATGAGTGAGCTTTGGCAAGCCTTGTTTACAGCAGCACGTACCTCGCTCAACCTCAATTCGGCATATCATCCGCAAACAGATGGCCAAACTGAACGCCTCAACCAGGTTCTAAAAACCTTTCTTTGGTGCTTTTCTCATGCTTGCCCGTCGAAGTGGAGTTCTTGGCTATCGCTTGCTGCATATTGGTATAACACAACTTGTCATTCAGCATTGGGCCGTTCCCCATTTGAAGTTCTTTATGGGCACCCACCGCGCCATTTTGGTATCAGTGTCGAGTCTTTGGCACCAGTTCCTGATCTGCAGACATGGCTCAAGGACAGGGAATTGATGCAAGCCTCTATCAAACAACACTTGGAGCATGCCCAGATTCGCATGAAGCGCCTAGCAGATAAAGGGAGGTCCGAACGTTCTTTTCTAGTTGTGCCAAAGTCTTTCTGAAGTTGCAACCTTATGTGCAATCCTCTGTTGCCCGTCGCTCATGCAACAAGCTCGCATTCAAGTTCTTTGGACCTTTCAAGATCCTCTCCAAGATCGGGCCAGTTGCATATAAGTTGGAGCTTCCACCGGGGTCTGCTATTCACCGTGTGTTCCATGTGTCACAGCTTAAGCTTTCGCCAGGCACTCAGCAGGTATCTTCTGCTTTACCCTCCGCATTGGCTCCATTGCAAGCGCCTGTTTCTAGTACTTCAGCGCCGTTGGTCTATCGGTGACCATCAAGTCAAGCAGGGGCTCATCCAGTGGTCCAACTCGCCACCAGAGCTTGCTACCTGGGAGAATATGGCCACCGTCTGCCAGCAGTTTCCACGGGCGCTGGCCTGGGGATATGCCGGCTCTGAAGACCAGGGGAACGTCAGCACCCCTTCTCCTGATGGGCCGCACAGGGAAGCGGGCCAGAGCTCTACACGGCCCAAGCGAAGCCTCATGCCAAATCCAAGTTCTCCGGTCCATCCTGGCAGAAGTAGTTTTGAGTATAAGTAGAGAACTGTAGTAGGAATTGGGAATTAAGCATTGTAAGAAACAATTATCATTATATTTCAATATTCCTCCGAACGCTATCCTGCTGTTCATCATTGCTTCCCCTCTTTTCCCCTTCTTCCTCCTCTGATCTACTACTGCGTAGCTCACACCCTCATATAGAGACTACCTACACATGGTGCAAGGCTACAAGTTCTGAAATCATCACTCAGCACTGTCATCGTCTTGAGAGTTTTCTCAAACACTCAAAAGGTTGAGGAAAACTCTCAAATCGTCTTGAGAGTTAGTTTGAGGCATTGTTAAAAAAAAAGAATTAGTTTGAGGCCCCCGTTCTTGGCTTGATGATGATGATGGGGAGTGTAAGAACAAGTATGAGATGACGAAACATAGGATGAATGTTAGTTATTGGACTCTGCAGATTTTAAGCATCCATATTAGTGCTCACCTGTATTCGTACATTATAATGTATACAAAGCTGTTGCTAATTGTCGAGGACAGGTTTTCCCTCCGCACGGTACTCTCAGGGACCCAGATATATATTGGAACCTTCCAAGAATAACTCATCTTACAAAACTAGAACTATCTGAAATGTACACCGTTGCTCGTTGCAGAAAGTTTTTTTGACCAAACTCGTTGCAGAAAGTGGATACCAGCTTTCTCAATTGCGCCATTGACGATCCATCCAAATATCCCTATATTGCTTCAATGGGAGTTTACGTTTTTAAGAGAGA
>CM041639.1:46297045-46312624 GCA_023333625.1 Bothriochloa decipiens
GGCGCCATGGCGCTCTTCTCCCGCTTCCGCGCCTCCTCCCCGCCTCACGCCGCCGCGGACCCATTCATCCTCAGCCCCATCCTCAAGGCGTGCGCTTCCGCTGCCGCCGGCGCCGGCGCAGGGCTTCTCCCCGTCCCCCACGCCGCGGCGGCGGCCGCGCTGCACGCGTTCGCCGTCCGCTCCTCCGCCGTGTTGTCCGTGTTCGTGTCCACGGCGCTCGCGGACGCCTACGCCAAGGCCGGCCACCTCGAGCTGGCGCTCCAGGTGCTCGACGAAACGCCCCACAAGAACGTGGCCTCGTGGACCACGCTCGTCGCCTCGCTGGCGCGGGCCGGCCGGCGGCACGACGCGCTCCGCCGCTTCGCGGAGATGCGGACCTCCGGCGTGGACTGCGACTCCCACGCCTGCGCGGCCGCGCTCACGGCGTGTGCCGGTGCGGGGCTGCCGTCACGCGGCCGCGAGGTGCACGCGCTCTGCGCCAAGCTCGGCTTCGACGCCGTGCCCTTCGTCGCCAATGCGCTCGCGGCGCTGTACGCGCGTTGCGGCGACGTCGACCGCGCGCTGGCTGCGGTCGGACGCATGGGCACGCGCGGCGTTGCCGCGTGCACGACGCTGATCGCGTCCTACGTCCAGACCGGCCGTGCGGAGGAAGCTATCGAGACGTTTGTCAGAATGCTTAGCGACGAGTCGTCAAATTCTGCGTCACCGTTCTCTGCCGTGATTGCTGCGTGCCCAAATATTGAAGGTGCCTATCTTGGAGAGCAGTTACATGCACAAGCTGCACGGAGAGGGCTATCTCATACCCGCTCTGTGGCCAATTCCCTTATGAAACTATATGCACACTGTGGTCATCTTTCAGCTGTTGATGCTATCTTCCGGGAAAGTGTTGTCAAGGATGTTGTCTCCTGGAGCACAATTATATCAGGGTATGCACAGGAAGGCCTCACGGAGGAGTCTTTTGCCTTGTTCTCAGAAATGCGACATCACAGCAGCTGCCCTCGGCCAAATGAGTTTACTCTTGCCAGTCTCTTCAGTGTGTGTGCAAGTGCTGCATCATTGGATGCTGGACGCCAGTTGCATGCACTTGCTGTTGCTGCTGGACTTGAACACCATGTGATGGTCAGAAGTGCACTCATTAACATGTATGGAAAGAGTGGTAGCATGTCAGATGCTAATTTCGTATTTTCCATTCGCACTAAAGATGATGTGATTTCATGGACTGCAATGATCGTTGGATATGCTGAGCATGGTCACAGCAAAGAGGCATTTCGACTGTTTGAGGAAATGTGGCGTGTCGGGCTAAAGCCGGACCATGTTACGTTCATTGGTGTACTCACTGCTTGCTCTCATGCAGGGGAAGTTGAGCTCGGGTTGAGATACCTCAATGCAATGAAAAAATGCTACGGGCTGGGCCTGAAAAGGAGCACTATGGTTGTGTTGTTGATTTGTTAGCCCGAGCTGGTAGAATACATGAGGCTGAGGAGTTGATTGGAAGGATTGCTGCTGATGCAAGAGATGGTGTGGTTTGGACATCTTTGCTTAGGGCATGTGCTGCTCGAGGGGCAGAGGAAACTGGAAAGAAAGCTGCAGAGAGGATGATGGAGGCAGAGCCATGGGGATCAGGAGCACATGTGGCGATGGCAAACCTCTATGCTAGAAAGGGGCAGTGGCGTGAGGCTGCACAGGAACGCCATTTGATGAAGCAGAAAGGTGTTCTAAAAGGCGCAGGGTGGTCATCAGTCGAAGTTGGAGGGGACGACAGGGGGGTTGGAGTGTTTGTTTCAGGAGATCGGTCAAATCCCCATGACAATGCCATCTACATGATGCTTGAGCTGATATACTATGGAGCCGGAATGGTTCGTCAAATCCCTGATCAGTTGGATTTAGGATCTGAAGTGGAGCTAACAGTTTACTAAGCCATCCTGAAAGAAGCACTTACTGAAAGGGAGAAATTTACATGGTACCCTGTCAATGATGAAACATCCATCGGAGGACAACATAGGGATACACATTGTATCCTGCTCTTCGGCTGCTTCAAGTTATGATACCTATCCATTTATCCTATCTTTCGTATTTTTTGTGGGTGGCTTTGCCCTATTATAGATGCACCATCTAATCCTTACTTAGCCATCTGATATTTTATCTGCTGGAAATAAATCAATATATTTATGGCTGATGTATTTCTAATAAATGGAACATAGTGTAGCATCTCTAGACCATGGAGAATCTTAAATGTTTGTTTATGATTAATCTAACTCTTTTTTTTGTTCATGGCTGTTCAGATACTTTTCATGAAGTGAGAAGAAAGCGGGATAACAAAAAGGAGGTTAGTAGATGCATGAATTCCTATAGCCCTAGCTTTTCTATAGGTTCTTTTTTTTGAGAGAGTTTCCTTTTTGCTTCGATGTGAGTTTGAGGTCGTTCATTATGAAAGCTTGCACCGAATGGAGGTTCACTTTTGCTTTTCCATCCTTTGATTTTTGTGTGAGATTTGCCTTTTTACTGCATTGTGAGTTTAAGGCCATTGATTCTGCAATCTTGCACTGAATGGGAGACTTGGATTTGTTGATGGGCCGAGCTGTTAGAATCATGAGGCTAAGGAGTTGATTGGAAGGCATGGTGTGGTTTGGACATCTTTGCTTAGGGCATGGGCAGCTCAAGGGGCAGAGGAAAGTGGAAAGAAAGCTGCAGAGAGGGTGATGCAGGCAAAGCCATGGGAAATACCTGCGGCACCGCTTTGTGGAAATCTGTATACTAATGCTGTACTGATCTGCATACAGGTCTTGATAAGGTGTAAGCACTAAGCAACATTTAGCATTCAGACATGTAGGGTACACCGAATTCCAGTCCAATCAAGTATTCTAAAAAAGAATTATATGTCCATGTCCCAAACAAATTAAAATACCTGCGGCAGGTACAGGCTGAATCATGCCCAAGTTAATATCTGCATCAGATTTGTATTGCAGAAGCTCATTCTTCAGTCTACCAAACTGATGTAAATTTGGTGCATTGCTCAAGTGACTTGGAGCAAAGCAGAATGTGACTATCGGCCTGGTGAAACTTCCAGAGTGTCTGTGTCGTATTCATTCTTTTTGAAAAGGGAGCCGGCCACCATATGGAAGGAAATTCACTCTTCACAATTGCAACAACATGTTGCACTGCTCTTTAAATTTGTGCACTAGTAGTAATTGTTTCTTGACTGACTTGTTGATTACTAGGTCAATATTCGTGTCCAGCCTGATGATGCTAGTGTTACAATAATAGAGGGGTTAACTTTATCCCATGTGCCAACTGATCACATGTTACTTTACGACATTGACGATAGAGTGATGTAAAGGTTAATGATGTCTATTCTATTGTACAGCCTTCTGAGGTCTTGGTTCAAATTTTCTGTGCTTGGTTTCATGAGCTAGAAGATTGCTACCAGAAGTCTCTTTTTATCCTTTTGTGTGAACGTGTTGGTTGTTGAAGAAGCAAGTACATTTGTTTCATGAGTAGTAAATGAGTGGAATCTGTATATTCAAAGTGTATGGGGAATTCATTTTGTGTTGAAATGCTGCTATAACTTTATGTAAAACTTTCTATGCCTGGTTTCATGAGCTACATGCTTATAGAAAACTCTATTTATATGCTGTGTTACCAGTTGAGGAACTAAGTAATGGTTTCATTCATCATGATGGTAGTAACTGCAATGGGATCTGGGTATATACATTGGTTTCATTCATTATGAGTAGTAATTGAAAGTGCAGCGTGTGGAATTTTTGTCCGAGATCCATCAGCAAAAAACTGCACTATTAATCCCTTTTGCGGATATGATCATTGCATCATTCTTTTAACTTTATATCTTTTTGCAAGAAGCAAGTGAGGTCCATGAGCAGAACACAAGCTAGCTAGCAGCACCAACCGTGCATTGTATTTGAGCAGGAGTGGGGTTAGGGCAGCACTTGAGTTAGAAAGAAACAAAAAAAATCACCGGTGATAGATGCTAGCGGAGTGGTAGCAATGATGCCACGAGACGCTTTAACTAACCCCAGTCCTACTCATCTCTCCATCCACAGCCGTCTGTAAAGCTCTATCCGGCGGTGACTTCGAGGCACCAAACCCAGGCAAGGGCCCCCTACCCGGAACGGAATCATGAGCCTCCCATGACTATGTCTCAAAAGCGCCACAGGTTAGCAGTAGTATCACACTGTCACTACTCTAATATCTGCAATGATGGGAGTCAGAGATGGCTGGTGGATCAACTCCTCCAAATGGCACTAGTGGTAGTAAAGAGAAGGAAACAAATCACTAATCAATGATCGTCAAGAGCAAAGCAAAGCTACCGGTTTAGTGTCTTAATAGTTTAATACTAATAGTAATACTATTACCACTAAGAGTCAGTACAGAACACACTACGGAGTAGCTCTCATCATGACCTTCTAGAAATGAAAAGGTAGCTAGTCGGAAAGAAAACAGAAAAAGAAGTTCTGATTTCTTCTCTTCCATGCAGTTTTAGAGCATGCATCTGAAGCTGATGAGCTCCATTTGCATTGCTAGATAGAACTATAGAATCAATTGCTATGCTATTAGCTTCTGGTCCCTCTTGCTCCACTGTGTTAGCCGACGTGTTGAGAGCCCAGGATCACCGCCACGCCACCACCTCCAAAAGCCGGGACATCTCGAATAATCCACCGATCGAGCTGCGTGTGCTGCTCCGGCGAGGCCGCCACTGCCAGAAGCCAAGAAGTAGTGCGTTTAGGTGGCCGGCCGGGAGGACCGGGGAATCGGCGATAATTGAGGAATCGCGAATCGGAGACGACGCGGACGAAGCGATCCGGCGCGTGCCTTCCGTCGCGGCAAGCTGTGACTATTGACCAGTGGCCGCCGGGGGAGCGACGATGCGTGAAAGGGATTAGTTAGGAGGATAAGAGAAGAGAGGAGTCCTGATTTGGGGCACTTGGCACTTTGGAATGGTCGCAAAGTCGCAACACAAGTGGTGGCTGTGCAAAACACTAGAGCCGGGACGGAATGGAAGGCGGTGCTTTGTCCCGGGCATCGGATTCGGATTCGGATTCGATGCGTGTTTTGTTCGTTCCGGAAAAGTATAGATCCGTTCCTTAACACGGTGTGTCGTTGAATTCGGCAAACGAGGACGAGATGGTTTGGTGTGCCGCCACACACAGCCCAACTAGTTAGCACGTACTGCAGCGTGATGGCGAGAGAGAGTGTTGTCGTGTTGGGGGGAAATAAATAAACCGGAGTTCTCAAAGCGAAAAACGGAATCGTATCCATATCCATGCTTATCACATCACATATATCGGAATTGTGCATTATTGTCCTTCGCTTTTACACAAGAGTAATAATTATAACGTTTAGATTTGTATGGTGCGTAGTTTTCATTTACATGTGCAAATAAAAATATGCTTGTTCCATTGCAACAGGACCTATAACTTATTCCGCGATACTAAGAACAAAAGTAATAAACTGGCCATTTTTGTTCATTTTAAATTGCCTTGGCTCAATCTTAAACCAAGAAAAAAAACTAAGAACCACAGTAGGGTAATAATAAAGCAATCATCTAGAAATTGATAGAAGATTGGTTCAACTTGAGCAGGTAGGTGCACATGTCGTGACTTAAAAGGTGGAGAGGGTGAGACACGCGCTCGCATACCGTGATGTGAACAGACTCGAATGGCCAAGCCATCACATGAGTAGTGTGTCGCCAACAACAAAAGTTTTGCAGCTCTAAACTCCGAGTGAGAAGGTTGAGAACGAGGAGCAATAGATGAGTACAAGGTGGTAAAGGAAGACATTTACCATGGGAGGAAGGGGGAGAAAAAAAAATCGTATAGGTGAAGGAGTGGATTCTGTATTCTTGTCGAACGTGTTGGGAGTTTTCAGTATAAAATTTAATATTATATACTTACCATACAACCACAAGGCGCCTGTAGCTCAGTGGATAGAGCGTCTGTTTCCTAAGCAGAAGGCCGTAGGTTCGACCCCTACCTGGCGCGTTTTCTCTACCCTTTTCGCATATTTAATTTTTCTTTTTTTCCTTTTTGCTGTACATGAAACCTTTTTGCACATATTCAAACATTCTATTTTTTTTCCTTTAGCTACACACCAAACCTTTAATTTATTTTACCTTTTTGCACATTCAAACTATTGACTTTTAGATTTATTTATTTTCCCTTTTGTGCATTCAAACATTTTTTTTATTTTTTTCTTTTGCTGCACATGAAATCCTTTTGCACATTCAAACATGGTAATTTGATTTTTTTTCCCATTTTTCTACACATCTGAGATTTACTTGACCTTTATGAGCCTTGAAACTATTCACTTTTAGATTTTTTTTTCCTTTTTTCCATTTAATTCAGACCCTATTCGTGTCACTTGTTCCTAACACATCAAGACTTCACTCGTGTCCAATTTTTTAATTTCCCACACCACATTTGTACTCTGAACTTCTCATAGCACTGCTGCTCCTGCAGAGCTGTAGAGCTTTGCCGCCCTTCTATAAACAAGTGCATCCTAGAACTATAATAGGAAACCAAAGTCTATTATGCGTGGGCGTGCAATGGCGCGGGTAGCCATATCACCTGCTTGCCCGACATGATTACAGTAATCCGGCACCATAACAATAGTCAATCATTGCCTCGAACTATTCAAACGGAGCCTATCTAGGCGTCGTGCTACCACCAGCAGCAGCTAAAACTACTACTAGTACTAGTGTAAATTATCCAGGACCAGGAGCATTCTGCAGCCAACTTGGTCAAGGCCAAGGCCACAAATATGCTCTTTTGACGTAGGAGAGATCGCATGGCTGACACGATCCAAAGACAACAGCAACACCCAGTCCAATCACAAGGCGACGACGCCCCCGCCTTCTGGCCTGCCATGAGCGCGGCGGATCACGCCGCTGTGTCCCCCACCAAGTCCCCACCTCTTTTCTTTCTTTCTTTTTTTTTTCTACCACCTTTGTAATAATACTAATACTAAAAAAATGGTAAAAATAAATAAAAAACGTGAGACTTTTTTGTCCGTCCATATTTCACCTTCCTTTGAAGCTCATCAATAATGGTATAGAAATTTTATAGGAATCACTCCATTTTTCATGAGATAAACACAGGAATGGGAAAAGAATCTCGAGTTACAAAGGGGCCTTAGTTTGTTAAATTCTCTTTTACATCCATGTCCCTCACTTATCTCCAAATAATTTTGGCATACTATTACAATATTTTATTGCATCTAGCATTTTTTTGATCGGCCTTAGAAATTTATTTGATTTCTTGGAAATGAGGTTATGCCAAGTCCAATTAAATGCAACAAAAGATAACTAACTCATTATCATCGATTATCAACGACACGAGTTAATCCGGTACTAATAAAGCTAATTGTATGCTTACTAAGGCCTTGTTCGGCGACTCTTTTAACTTATTATTGGAGATCAAAAACATTGCCCACTCCATAAAAAAGACATTAATTCATTAGATCACGAAAGCGAGGTAAGGTGGTCTAAAGTTTAGCTTTTAACTTTAATTGACTGAATTTTAGACCATAGGATCCAAACAAGGTCTAAAAGTTAAAGTTAGCTGTCTAAAGTTTAGTCTTATGCTTAGATACACGTCCCAGTTAACAACTAGTCCTAGTTTTTGAACGCCAAATTGGAGGGCTAGACATCAGCTAACAAGAGCTAAGGGGAGTAAGGGGGTGCTCATTGGCTCTTAGTAACCTATATCCCCATATTTTGTTGAATGTAAAATCCTAAAGTCAAATCACACATCTCCCTTGCCAACTATATATAGTGAACTTAGTGCACCAATTTTAGATGGTATAGAACTAAATTTGAGGTAACTAAAGAAATTTAGTCTTTCCATGATTCATACATAAATAATACTAAACACGCTCTTTGCATTGTGCCTTTCCCGGTGATGTGAGGAGTGACAATTCGAGCTCGATCGATCGGCAGCCGGCAGCTCACATGCGCATGAACACGACCTCCGCTCTGCACTTCACAAGAATAATCAGCAGCCACCTAGCCTAACCCCCTACTCCTCCCGTCTATGTGAACTAGCTTAGCAGTTCCACCACCACCTTTCTACCTTTCATTTAGCCTGCGCTGCCTCCTTTATTTGAAATCACAAAAATGTTGGACCGTGCGCTCGTTGTTTTTTGTTTTGTACCTGGAGAAACGGGGAAAAGAGGCGCCTTTTTACCCCCCCCCCCCCCCCCTCTTTCTGTGAAATCATGAGGTCTTTTTTGCTAGCGACAATGATGCGCGCTTGTTTTTTGTTTCCCCGCAGAAAAAACGCTAATGATGCCCATGTGGTCGGTTGGACTTTGGAGTTTGGAGAACCCGGTGTTTTTTTCATCCCTAACTTAGTGGACGATGAATTTCCACGCTAGTTTAATTCGCATTATCATGGTATAGCCTACCCTACCTTTGTAGGAGTGTAGTTTGTAGCCGACTAGCCGCTAGATGATTTTGGCTTCGATTGGAGAAAGAGAAAAGGCCCGGGTGTGGTTGACGGCGAGCATTGCTCGCTTGCTTGCACGTAACGTAGCGGGCGCCGACGGGCAACGGCGGGGAGTTGTTTCGACGCGTCTCGTCGTCGCCTGATGCCGTGCCGCAATCTGGGCATGGGTGGTTGGTCGGATGGAAACCATCGGGGGGAGCTCTGGGGAGGAAAAAGGCGAAAGCTCGCGACAAAAGGCACCGCACGTGTGCACAGCGCGTCTCCCGCGGCCGGCCTCTGTCGTGTCCCGGTGTCCAGCGTCCGTCGCGTCCCCTCCTCGGCGCGCGCGCGGCCGGACACCGGAGGTCTGGAGGAGGAGGACGCCTCGCGCGGACAAAAGTGGCCCAGCAGTAGCTGCCTGAGGGTAGCCTGCACGCACAGTACTAGTATAGTAGGCTTCCAGCGTTGCATTGCAATTCGCAAAGCAGATCGGGTGGCCGTGGAGGGAAGAAGGGACGGCTCATCAGGGCTCACGGTCGCGGCCGTGCACCGGCACCGTGTCGGCTAGCTGCAGACCAGACCAGACCAGAACAGCGAGTGAGTGAGTTGAGTAGGGAGGGACAGTGACATGACCTACCAATCTGGTTCGCAAGCAGTGAAACAGAAAGTGAACAGTGGTGGCTGGAGCTGGACTTTGGGGCCTCCCAACCAGTAGCCGCAATGCTCACGCAAATGAAATGCCAGTAAATTCGGAGTAATCCCTTCCCGAAATGAGAGACAGAAAAGGAGAGAGAGAGAGAGAGAGATGGTTCCAAACGAGTCCAGGACGCTGCGGCGACCTGCAGCTGCGTCTCCTCCTGCTTGGGACATACGAGTACGGAAGTACTCCGTATACGACGTACCGTACGCAAACGCTCTGAAGCACAGGCGCGGGTACGCCGGTATAGTACGGCTGCACCAGGAAATCGAAATGTCAGGGGCTCAGGAAGAGCAGGGTCCTTTTTCTTTCTGCATGCGGGCGTACTGCAAGGCTGCACGAATGCACTATGACTGACGCTGACGCCGGCCGGGCCTTGTGCGTGCCGCGACACCAGCCACTGCCCCAAGCCCGTCAGGGTTTAGGGGTTTTGTTGCCCTTAAATTTTAAACTTGTTCATTCGAATTTCTAGTCCTGAAATGTCAATACTTTTAGTCCTAGACTTTATATACACAGCGAGATGCGCCGGTTCATCTCTAATAACTTATCCGATGGTTTATCAGTCTAAAAAAGTTGTTATTTGTTTCTACACGCTAAACTTGTTGTGCTAGTTGTGTTGTGCGTTATTCAATACCTTTTTTTTTGTTGGCACTAAACGTGGATTATTAATCTTATCTCTCGACCATCCCTTCATCTCATATCCTCTATCTCTCGTTCGTGATGGGCTATTTCTGCTATTTCTCTCTCGATGCCAACCTTCAATAGTAAGGAGTGGCCTAGGTGCAAACATCAACAATGTTGAATCCTTCCTCTCCTAACTCCTGAGCGACATTGACATGTATATGTCATGTCCACATCAGCATCCAATTATTGTACCATATCGTCATGTAGTGTCGGCAAGAGTATGTTTGATATTAAATTTTAAAATAAGTTTATGGACCCAAATAACATCGCCGATCACCGTACAATTTCAAAACCTTAAATATAAAACTTTAAAAGTCAAGAACCCTCCGTGACTTTCTCTTTTATCACTGCTCTGAAACGAACGTACTTTACTTCTTTTCCCAGCTTCATGAAGAACTGAAGATGTTGCGACTCACTGTTATATTGTGTCGTGTGATCAGCCAATGTATATATTCAATTCAAGCATAGCATGACTCGGGCCGTTTCCTTTCCATTCCTTTTGGTCAGACAACTGCAGTCAGAGACGACCTAACCGAACGATGGCCGCTGCTGCCGATCTCTCTTTTGACTCCGTGCGTGTGCTTCGCCACAATTCACAAGATACGCAGCATTTTTCAAACTCGAAACCGCCGGAGATCTCGCCCGTCCAAATTAACTCAAAAAGCTCCAATGACCGCCGCTCCCCTGGTTCGCGACAAGCTGCGTCCTTCCAAACTCACCCGCGCTCGACACGACGGGTCATCGGGGAAGAGAAAGAAAGAAGAGGGAAAAAAATTCTGGCGGAGGAGCGACGGGGATGGGATGGGGGTCCGACGAGCCACCACCGGTGCTCCCGGGTTTGTTCGTTCCCTTCCGAGCGGAGGCAAGCCCCGGCTCCAAAATAAAGGGAGCCGGAGCTGAGCATGGCGAGCTCGATCGGGCCGAGACCATCCATTGAACTGGTCTGCACCAGTGCACCCTGGGACGGCGAGCAACAGAGCAGGCACGGAGGCAGAGAAGACGGCGTCCGGTCCGAGTCGGCCGGCCTCGCCGCGCGTGGGTGCGTGGGTTTTTGGGGTGGCCGAGGCCGACGGCACGCACCGATGGCCCCGCCACGCGCAAGCACGACGGCGCGAATCTCCGGGCCGGACACAGCCGGGGGCAAGACCAATGGCGACCACACGGACGGAACCACGCTCGCTACGTGCACATATGCGGATATGATGCCACCGTCGCATTTCGTCCGATGGCACCCTATCAGCATCATCGACGCCTTGCTACCCAACTTGGGAGCAAATTTATTTGGTTGTCAAGGAATAATTAGCATAATACTTCGTCCGTTTCTGAACAAATCAACCTATAAAATTGATTATCACAAGTTAAACCATTTTGTGAGGCTTAATCAAATTTCCGTGAGGTTTAATCAAATTCATAATAAATTTGACTAAAATTTGACTCGAGACAACTCTATGAATTAATTTATTTGATTTGATGAGAGGAGGAGTATTATATCATGCATGTACTACTAAACTACTCATCAATACAGTCTTATCGGTGAACATAGAAAAAATGAATGAATTGTGAAACTAAAGATATTGTATGATCAAGCTGGTTTAGTGGTGCTAATCTGCCAATAAAAATTCAAGAACCATGTCCGGTCATTCTAAAACGTTCCTACATGATTGTAATATGTTTTCAAAAAGAAAAGAAAATTATGAGCATGTTGGGTTTAAGGGTGAAGGTAGAATATAGTTAGGAGGGGCACATGCACCCCTAGAAAAATACAAAATCAATGAATTTATTTAAAATTTCACCACATATGCACCCCTCATAAGCCAAGCTCACCATCATCAAATTTACTCTAGCTTCGTCCTCTTACTAGCACCTTGTCAGCCTACGTAAGTCAATGCTCAACGTCCAAACGCACGGCTAGCTTGGTCACTGGTTGCCTAGCGAAGAAATTAAGCAGACCCGTATTACTTCCCCTAGGACTTTTAAAAGAAATGATAAAAAGATCGAGAACTTAATTTGGATTTATTTACAAGTCCAATCTCGTTCCTTGCACCCTAACTAAATAGTCACTTACCTCAATCGTCATTAACTATACGTATATATAACAAAAGCATATTTTTTATCGCAATATAAAAACAATTCTTTATATATACACGTGTATTCATTTGTATGGGCATATTTGAATGACTAAAGTGGAAGATCTCTTGACCAATGAAGTCAGTCACTATAGAACTCTAGCTATTTCTTAGTATCTATGGGCATATTTGAAAGGACTGTCACTCAAATAACATTGTTTTTTCAATTTCTAAAATAAATTTAGACAAAATACAAGCCGGCATACGTGGTACACACCAATCATTATTGTTGTCCTATAATCATCACAGTCGCCAGATTTTAGTTGTGCGCGAAAGAATAATAAGCTTTATATATATATACACGCATTCAACAGCAGCACCAATTCTTCTAACAGTATAAAATACTGTACGCCCATACAAAACACAAAGCACACACACAACAACAAAAAAAAATCTAGAACAAAATAAAGAGACAGATAAATTATATTGAACAGAAAAGTCCAAGAAAAAGGCTCCAAAATTTGCCTATATAAACCCACCTCCACCTCACCCCAACCAAAGAATTTCCAGCAGCACCAGCTCTCTCACTCCCTTCACTCTCAGCTTCCCTTCCAAAGCCCAAGCAAAGCCAAAGCCCCGGAGCACCACCACGACGTCGTACCGGCGGCCGGTGCCCCCCAAGCTGCGACGCTACAGCTAGCACATCTCACAGAGCCCGACGACAGCCATGGCGGCCGCCGGAGCAGCGCTGCGGCTGCGGCTCCTGTACCGGATGCTGCGCGTGGGGGAGCTCCTCGCGCTGGTGGCGTTCCTCTCCTGGTCGTCGTCCCGCGTGCCGTCCGCCGCCGCCGCCGCGCTGCGGCTGGCCGGATCGCTCCTCCTCAACGCCCGGTTCGTCTTCGTCCTCGGGAACGCCATCGTGCTCCTCCTCCTCGCGCTGTCGCGGCGCGACCTCTCCGCCTCCTCATCCTCTTCCAGCGGCCAGCAGACGAGCGTGTCGGCGGCGACAGGCACGACCGCCGCCGCCCCGACCCCGCAGGATGCCGCGCCGAGCGCCGCCAGCGGCAGTGCGAGCTTCACTTCGTCGTTCGCCGGTACTCCGATAGCCCCACCGGTTCAAGCCACCTCGCTGGAGGCCTTCAGCGTGCCGCCGGCGGCTTCTCCAGCGACGGAGGCAGCGCCAGCGCCAGTGCCGTTCGAGTTCGACGACAGGCCACAGTCCGCATCGGCGGCGGTGGCGCGTGTGAGCAAGCTGGCGCGCGCGCCGAGGCGGAGCAGGTCGGAGAAGATGGGCCCGCGGGTGCTGCAGCTTCGGCGCGCGGGGTCCCCGCCGCCGGCGGCCCCGCTGGAGCTGCGTCGGTCCGAGTCGGAGAACGGGCGTCGGCGGTCGTCCGTGTCGGCGCGCGACGTGCGGGGCTACTCCCGGTGGGGCGCGGACGACGCCGACGAGTTCCGGCGCACCGTGGAGGCGTTCATCGACAAGCACAAGAGATTCCACCGCCAGGAGTCCATGAAGACGATGGCCGTCGTCGCCGGCTCTGCTTCTGGGCACTGCGAGGCCGCCCCGGCCTTCACCGGCGCCCTCGCCGTCATCGAATAATTCAGCCGGTGGGCGGAGGAAGTGCGCGCGTGCGGCGCCCTGTGCGGCTGTTCAGAGTACATAGCGGAGGCGGAGAAGCTTCCCTGGCTGAACTTGTCGTCTCGTGTTCATAGTTTGCCAAGGCTCTGTTCTTCAAGAGGGCCACCTTTTTTTTTTTTTTCTGTGTTCTATTTTCTCGGCGGCGGCGCGTGCGTTTATTCTTCGTCTCGCCATAGGAACCCTGCTGCGACTAGGAACGGGGGTTTAGAGAGCCGTTCAGGTCTGCTGCCGTTGGATCGCGGCGTGTATTGGATTGGATGAAAATTGCATGAATGCCTGCTGCCTGCTGGTGCTGGATGTTTCGTTCGTTGGTTCGTCTCTGACTCTTCTGAATACTGATGCTGCCGAATTTCTTGATGCTCGCTGGGTGGGTGGACGAATGGAGAGCGATCCATCCGTGTGAGTGAGAAATGACACGACGCGTCAGACAAATCCAGAATCAGATGCGAGCAGGCATCATTGCCTTTTATCAATTATTTATTATCATTCCGTGCAGACATAGGAGAACACTGTAGTAAATAGTGCAGAGTTTCATAAATACTACTCCAGCACCTCGTAAATTAATAAAAAAAATGCACTAGTGAAGAATCAACGACGTTATTACTTATTGCAAGGGAGCATTAAGCACCATGAAAAGTACAGGTACTGCTAATACGGTGTAGGTACGTCATCGACAGTAACAGCAGTGAGGACGCAGGTGTGCCTGTGCCTCTTCCTACTGAATATTTGAAGAAGGCTAGTGTGGCGTGGCACGCTCGGCCGGGTTGGTGCTTGGCAGTAGTGGTACAAACGGCAAGCTGTTGCTAGCTCGATGTGTCCCGCTCCGTGGTTGCATTGCATGGGGCTGGCTTGGCTTCCTTTCCTATTCCTATAGTCCTAATAGATAGATAGATAGATAGATAGATAGATAGATAGATTAGGAGAAGACCGATCAGGCGCCTTCGTCTGCCGGCCTGTGGACGAGACGACACGGGGGCGTGACGGCCTTGCGTGGATTGTGGGAATTGGCAGCAAGCAGAAGCAGGAGGTGCCTCTCCGCGAGGCCACTGCACTGTCCGTCTTTTGATTCGATTCGATACCCCGTGGTGACTCGGCGATCGATCGATCGATGGGGCTCCACCTCCACGGCCGGAGAGAGAATGAGAGATGACGGAAAGTGGACGTGCCGAACAAATTCCTTGTTCCCCTTCCCCCGTTGCGGTGCGGTGCGGTGATCGTGATTTTGATTTTTCAGCCAAAGAACAATTCCATGTCGATTCGCCACTAGCTAGTACCTCCACCACTTGGCCGGCGGCGGCAGGCAACCAAGGGCAGGAGGGAGGCTCTGGAATCTTCCCGCGGTTCGATTCAATCGATCTTGGTGGGTGTTGGGTTCCAGGAGCGAGGGGGCGGCGCGGCCAGGCGGGTCCCCGTTCCGTTGGTCTTGCACTCTTGCTGGCTGTGGCTGGTGTGGTGCGTTGCACGCTTGGGTCGTTTTCGCACCTGTTTTTGTTCTCGTTTGATTTGATGCGCGAGCACAAGCACAATCCTGGCCTGCCTGCTTGCTTGCCCCGCCCAAAGGAAGCTGCCCCTCTTGCTGTTGCCTGTTGGCCTAACCAGATGCAGCGATGCTTTCTTTGCGTTTCATATACTATATAGAAGATAGTGGTAGAAAACAACACCTGCTTTCCAGTCCAAAACTCTGCCTCCCTCGCTCTTACCTCCTCTGCATTCATTTCAAATTCAAAAGGCAAAACTCTCCCTCGCTCTTATGATAAACTAGAAGCGGGATCCCGAGGGCGAACTGCCGCTATCAACTTTGAACTGAGCCGGATTGCATTGCATCTCATGTGAGCAGGCTTCATTCGGCAACATATAGGGCGCGTTTGCGACCCTGGTCCTGGCCGGCCTGGCTAGCCGAACTGGGCCTGGCCCCGACAAGCCTGTCACAAATGGTCCAGCCTCACATGTTTGTGCACTTGCACCAAATAAGCCCGGCCGAAGCAAACTCTTGTTTGTGTCCCAGCGTTCAGCCGGGCTGAGAGGCTAACCGCCACCAACTGCCAAACCGAGAAC
>CM041639.1:46350134-46363481 GCA_023333625.1 Bothriochloa decipiens
ATGCATATGCATATTGCTTACTAATTTTCATATAGTTTTCCTAGCATATATTTTTTATTGGATCTGATATATACATGGCACAATGTTTTGTGTTTGATTCTTGCAGAATGCAAATCCAGTTGGCTTACCCAACCCTCAATTGACTCAATCTCAGCCAAGCACCAGCATTGCTTCAGGGCCTCCACTCCCTCAGCACCTTCTTCATCCCTATGCTCAACCAACCCTTCCTCTTGGATACGCAAGCATGATTGGCTATCCATCTCTGCCACCAAGCTATGCGTATCTCCCACCTGCTGCTTTTCAGCAACCATACATGAACAGTGGCCTGTTCCACCAAGCAGCAGCTGCAGTTCCCAACTCAAGTGTGAAATACCCTCTACCACAGTACAAAAGCAACATTGCCCTTGCTAGCTTACCACAGCCAGGCTCTTTGCTCTCCAGCTATGTTGGAGGCTTTGGAACTGCAAACAACATGCCCGGAAATTTCCCTCTAAACCAAAGCACAACATCAGCAACCACAACTCTTGGGTTTGATGGGACGGTCCCTTCACATTTCAAAGATGGAAATCAGTTTATTTCCCTTCAGCAGGTAACTATATAGCGCCTTAGTTTTGCATATGAGGTTGGAAAATTATATGATTACTAACTTTCTTTCTGCTGCTGACAGAATGAAAACCCTGCAATGTGGATGCATGGAGCTGGTTCACGAGGAATGCCCCCACTTGCAGCCAGTACCATGTATGGCTATCAAGGGCAGAGTCATCAGGCCGGCCTTCGGCAGGGCCAGCTACCTTCACAATTTGGCTCTGCGCTTGGGCAATCACAGCCAGGCCTGGGCCCTGAACACCGAAACCCTAGTGATAGTAACCTAAGTGGTGCTGCTCAGGCTAATCAAATGTGGCCAAATAGCTACTGATCCATCATCCCCTTGTCAACTTTTGTGGAAGGCGGTCCTGTTGTGCGTGCAGCAGAGAGGCCATGCAATTCTTGTGGTCTGTTCCAGGCATGCGGAAACCAGCTGTGTGCATGAGTTGCTGTCGTGACATTTTGAGAGGCACAAAAGATATATGTTCGAGCATGTTCTACCTGTAGGGTTTCTAGGATATGGCCAAAAATGTAGCTCGATCTATTTATTCAAATTCTGATAGAGAAAGGACCGTTCTTTTTTCTGTTTTATTTTTCCTTTTTGCTGTTTACATATCTTGTGACAATAAAACCGAAATATCTAACACAGCAGCAACATTAGTTCCTGAGGAAGCGGAAGATAGCCTGTGTTTGCATCACCAGTATTATGGTGTGCCTCTTTGGATCGAATTTTATGATTGAGATGGCTATTCGATGGACGAGTATTTGTGAACACACATTTAGCAGCCAAATATTGGGAGCATTTCCATCGGATCAACATATAATCCACACATTTTTAAGCCAGGCCAAATATTTGCAGCGGTCAGGTTCGGAGGCTATCATTGAAACCGTACTCCCTCTGTTCTAAATTGTAATTCATTTTAATCTTTTAGTTATATGTATTTTACTATGTATCTAGATAAATAATATATAGATACATAATAAAATATATATATCAAAAAAGTTAAAATGAATAACAGTTTAAAACAGAGAGAGTACTGTATAGATGTGCCAATTTGGCTCGCCAATGGACATTTTTAAGCCGAAAGCCGCACTGCACTGAGCCAATATGTGCTAATTTGGAACCGGGGTGGCGCGACGTTGGCGAATCAACGGCGGGGCACGGTCGCGAGGCCGCGACGCCTGCGCATCGGGGCGCGGCGGCGCATCGAGGAAGGGCGGGGTCTCGCTGGCGCGGCTGCAGACGCCACGGCGGCGGCTGGGCGGGAAAACATCTAAGCATCGCCGACTGACGAGATTGACCCTTTTGAAAATCCAGCACAGCCCATGAACAGCCCACCCAAGACCGTCCAGACGACCAGACCTATCTCGCGACGCCACCCCTGCCGCCTTCACGCTGCCGCCATTGTGCTCCGATCCGGTTCTAGACCAGAAGCTCCGCCGGTCCGCCTCGTCGCCTCCATTCTCCAGCGCCGTGGCGGTGCGTCGGTTTGAATTGAATCGACCGGCGATGGGCGTCCCGCGCCGGTTCCTGAATCTGATCGTGGACAATCGCATCCAGGGAGCCAAATCGCTGAACTGCATCGACCTGGTCCTGGGACGCAACAAGTTGTTCAACACAAGAACACCTGTACTGCCGCCATCGAAAGGGAACAGGTCTGAATCTGAATCAGAACGGCCGCCGCAAGACGATCACAAGAACTACAGGCGGGCAGCAGCTTCATCATCGGTCACAAGAAAGATCCGGGAGATCCAGCTTCCTCAACCAGTCATGAACTTCCGATGCTCAACCGTATCCGGGAGATACTGCTACTGGTATATGAACTGTCTGCCGCTTGCAGGTCGAAAGGTGCTGTGCGTGGACTCATCTTACCGCACTGCCCTCTTCGATGTGAACACTCGCCAAGTGGAGACCATTCCCTACTTCCACGTGGCCAAGCATGAGCCCTTGCCCTGCTTTGTCCCGCTCCCATCCAGTGCCGCCGCCGATGCCACCGACGATGAAGGTAATGGCAGCTTCTACATCATTGAGGGTCGTCCCTATCAGGAGCTGCAGGGAGACGACGACCAGCTGAGCAATCAGTATGAGGCTTTTGTCTACAACAGCGAGTCCAAGTCCTGGCACAGGCGGCTCCTCCCACCGCCGCCGTTCGTTCGTGACCCTAAGCAGTACGACCCTAAGCACTACGGGTACAGGAGGAGGAGGGGCCCCGAAATCAACTCCTACGCGGTGGTCGAACGAGACGGCTCCCATGTCGTCTACGTTTCGGCAGATAGCGCTGGCACCTTCTGCTTGGACACGGTGACGCACACCTGGAGCCATGTTGGTGACTGGGTGATACCCTTCACTGGCAAGGTCGGATATGTGCCGGAGCTGAAGCTGTGGTTTGGCATTTGCACCGAGGGCTGGCAACTGGGTGCTGCTGACCTGTCCACCATGGACTCCCAGTCCCAGCCGCAGATAGTAGGCACATGGAAGGAGCTCGAGGCACCTGCATTCTGGGGGGAGATGCCGAGGCCTCCTCAGCTTGTCAACCTGAGCTCTGGCAGGTTCTGCATCTCAAGATTCTTCTTCCAAGTTGCAGAATATCTCTCGGGCTCCTTATTGGATCCCATGGCCATGTATTCTGAATATGATGATCCGGTTGACAAAGAATATTTCACTGTCTTCACTGGTGTGGATGTGGTGCCATGTATCCATGATGTCCATGGGTCTGCCCGTGACACCATTAGCGGTGGCAATGGCAGCGAGGGGAAAGTGAAGCTCCAAATGATCAAGCACAATTTAAGACGCCACATGTCTTATGGCAGTGATCGTAGTAACATTGAAGAGGTGTTCTGAATAAGTTTGGTTCGTTGGTTGCAGACCCCCTGTGTGTTATCTTATCCATCGGTCACTACTATCATGCGTCTGAATAATTTCAGGGCTTTGATTCATCTGCAAGAGAAAACTCAGTGTCTCTTCGTAGGTTGAGAACTTACTTTGTCATGAAAGTTATTTGTATGGTGATATTGTCTTTTGCAATTGTACAATCTGAAGACTCATGTATCTCACAAAACCTTTTTAGGGATTTTAATTGTCATGACCGTCTTGAGAGCGGAGTAATCCATTTTCTACTATGTTTAGTGACGATGACATCTCTTTTAATATAACGGGTACAAACTTTTTTTTTTAAAGAAAGATCCGTGTTACCGGCTTCGACAACACCGGCTTCGATTGATAAGAAGAGAGCAAAAATATATACGAGGCAGCCATCGTGGTGTGAAACGCCACGACGGCGAAGCCTACCCACGTACACAACCGAGTACACGACGACCCAACTAAAAAAGGGACTGGAGCTCCCAAAGCATGAGGCCATAGTAATTCATCGTTGCCTAGCTCAAGCATAACGCAAGAGCAGCTCCGACTTCCGACCATGGCCACACGCCATGCCACGAGACATCACGACCGAGTCGATTCCACAATGACGCGTTCAGGAAGGTTACGACGTTCAATGCGCCGCCATCGCTCGTCCAAGAGGACGGGTTTTCACCCGTGGAAATGTTGGGGACACGACGCCCCCAACAGGGAACGCGACGCCCACAGGCGTCACCGTCGCCGGGCTTTCGCCCAAGGTACCCCAGCATAAACATCGGCCCTGATGTCGGGTCCCAGCATGTCACCAACGTCGTCGTAACCAGCCATCCTGCAGAAGCCTCACCAGAGGGGCACCGGCGCGCCGGTTACGCACAGCAGCCGAAGCTGCGCCAGCCACCCCCACCGACCAGACGACGTGCCAACAACCAGCCGTACTCCGCACGCGCGCGTCCACCTGCCGCATGTCGAGGCCATTGCCGACCGCCGCCGCCAGCCCTGACACCCGCCTCTATTGCTGCCGACCATCGCCACCAGCAGACGCAAGGCGAGCGCCCCACCATTGTGGGCACCGCCCTAGCCCTAGGGCCACCGGATCTGGATGCCAAGCCCCAACCGCGGTAGCCCTTGTCGACACCACCGCCTCCTGTCTTGACCGGTAGAGGCCCGTCCGTCGCCATAACACACGTTGCAGCAGCAGCCAGGCCATTAAGGGAGGGGCGGCAAGGAGGAGAGCCACCCCTAGCGCCTCTAAACCTGGCCGCCGTCGCTGCCGCAGCCATTGCCAGACCGGCCGCCGAGCAGCAGCAAGCCGCCGTCTGGCACTTGCACGAGCCCGGCCGCCGCCACCGCACCTCTATAGGCAGCACCGCCGCCACCGTCGGACCAGACCACAACCGGCAGCCAGGGACCCGGATTCGGCCACTTAGGCACCAGATCCGGTCGCCCGGCACCGAGCCGACGAGCCTGGCCGTTACTGCCGTTGACGTAAGGAACGAAAAAGAGGAACCGCGCAGTGGAGATAGGAGCTCCGCCGTCGTCCCCGCTGCCGTCCCCGATAATCGCTGCAGCAGCCTTGGCCGGCGTAGCAGCAGCAGCCAGGCCGTTAGAGGGATGGGCAGCAAAGGGGGAGCGCTACCCCTGACGCCTGAACGAGCCCTGCCACCGCCGCCGCGCCACCACAGCCACCGCCGGACCAGGCCAGATCCGGCCACCTGGGCATCGGATCCGACCACCCGGGCACCGGGCCGGCTAGCCTGGCCGTCGCCGTCGTCGGAGGAGGAAGCCGGAGGAGAGGAACCGCACGGAGGAGAGGGAAGCCCCGCCGTCGTCCTCGGCACCGGCTCGGGCACCAGCCGGCGCGCCATAGCCGCGGCGACCCTCCCCACCGAGCTCCACGTAGCTCACGCGGGAGAGGGGTTGCCGGCCAGTTGCAGCGCGCCGCCATGAGAGGGAGGGAGGCCCTGCCGCCGCCATCCTGGCCGGCCGGGCGGCCATGCCGTCGGCCAGCTCTGGCGGCGGCGCGGCTGAAAAGAGGGATGGGGGAGGGCGGCGCTAGGGTTGCGAGAGGGCCTCCCGTGTCGCCCCGGCCCGCCTGGGAGGCGACGCGAGAGGAAATGTTCTCATAACAGGTACAAACTGCCAAGGACATTAGTTTTCGCGTTGGCAGTGTTACTTATTATACGAGCAAGGACAGGTAACCAAATAAGCTATTCAAGAAGATCAGCTGGGGAATGAACTGGTACCACATATTTAAGACTGTTCCTGAATTTTTTTGCATTGAAGTAACTAATCACAATCCCAAGGTTCATTTGTGCAACTCTAAGAAGAATCGGCATCTTCATCTTCAGCGAACCGACAAACAGCAGCTCGCTGCTGCTACCATGCCAGACAGGGTCCACACCAAAAGGGTATGCATCTCTTACTACAAGAAGGATCACATCATGTGTATAGGCAGATTTACCTAAAAGCCTAAATGGAACAGATAAAAATTCATTGTATGTAGATTGAAAAAAAAACTGTTATCATCATAATTACATAAGCCCGCCAAACATCATGTCCATTATGTCTCCAAGTTTCTGTGAATCTAGTTTCTTCTCCCGGATTATCAGATGAAGTGTTGCGAGTGACAAGCAAATCCCAATCACCAAACATGACACCAAATAAGAAAGGGAAATTCACAATGGTGAATACTCCAGGATTTGACTACACCATACGCATCAACAATTTCCTAGAACAACTAGTATAATGCCCGTGCTAACGCCACGGTATTATATCTTGGGGATGCACACGAAGACAAACATTATTTTTTTGCATAGTTTGACTTCTACACAAGTATTTGAACATGCATACAATCTGGGAACGCTTTTGCATAAGAAGGCACAGTAAAGTTATTTATCGTATTAACCATCTAAGTTACATGCTGTCTAAGTGCCTAATCATGTCTTGGGGATCTTCAGGGATCAAAACATTCGTTTGCGTGACTCTTCAAGTTCATATAAAACTGCAGATGTTTGTCTCGATCCCATGGTGTCGACACAAGTGTAAGAATGCGGCAGCATCCTATCCAACCTCTCATCACCACACAATGACAAAGAGTACTGGATCTGTCAATAAACATCCAGAGTAATCTTCAACTGGTAATGTAACAAATCCGACAACAGCTCGTTACCTTGCAGGTCCAAGTGCTAGACTGATCTAGTGACCAAGCATAAGTATTGGATCCAAACAACATAATTAATAATGTCACATATCAAATAAGTCAGCTTCCAGTAGATATTACTGGACAAAAAGAGCTCTTCGTAGCAGCTATTTAATTTTTATATGCATCTTTCCTCTGAAACAAGAGGGCCTACTAAGCTGTCTGACTGAAATCTGCTACAATGCATCTATCAGGACATTATTGTCTTCATCCATTGTCTATTCAAAAAATCAACTCTCCTAATGGTGGCTCACTTCAAGTTTCATGAAAGAAATTTGGCACTGGATTGTCACCCATACTGCTAGATTTAGTAAAAAACAATACGATATTGAAGGCTCAAATCTTACCATGTCTCCTAAATGGGGGCAGCTCACCCTCCCATTTTGGAATAGAATTTGCCTTCTCAACAAATATATGCCACATTTGTGCCAGTGCCAACTATTACAAAACGACAACATCTTTGTCGTAGTATCAACTCCAACCAGAGTCCCAACAGCATCATTAATCTGTTCGTCACAAGATCTGTTGAAACCACAAGTTGATTATAGAAGACTGACAAAGTATAAAAAAAAAAGAATCTGTGGACACTTACCAATGCAGCTACATGCAAGTCCACACATTGCTTCTCCATAGCTATTTGCAGTTCAGCCACTGGATCTTCACCTACTTCATTCCATAGAAACATCAATAACTTAGCGGAAGGTTTTCATCATTAAAAAAACATTCAGTGCATACAATTGATCCAGGCTGCACATCATCAGTCAAATTATTTCACACCACCGATTAAGACCCCAGGAATCCTAGTTAGAATGCACTGATCTAATTCTAGCACATTGATCTGAGTTCATGCAGCAAGAGGTCAGCAATTTAGCCGTCACCAACCAACCAAAGAAGAGTAGGTTCGCAGCAAGCGAATACTTTTATCCAAAATTCCATATGACCATGTATAAATTTTCTAACTTGTCTTAAGCTCATCTTGCTAGGTTGGTTTCAGTCTTTGTTTCTTCTTCTATTGGCTTTCTATTCTGAAACTACAGGACCCGAGAACACCAGTAAGACTGAACATTTATGCTAGAAAAGAAGAACTTACGACTGAATCTATTAATAGTAGGAGTGTGGTATTCCTCACTGGCAAGTATGAAGCTGATCCCATGATCCTATCTCGCCATGTTGAGCCTGTCCTGATTACCAGATATACACCGCATTTGTTTTGCTTTAACCATGAGTGCCTCCCGAGGTTTTTTTTGCTTTTCAAAGACTCCAAGAATGCAAAAAAGTTCTATGGAATTATTTCCATCAACCTCAGGAAAGATTAATCACTGCTTCCTAAAGGTATATTACCAGGCGATTTCCTTCGAAGTAACAACATTTTTTCAGAATAGTCAGTATGCGAATACTTAATCTTGAATCCCAGATCTCTTTGGCTGCCTGAACAGTACAAAACACCATCATCAATAAATCAGTCTATGTTATTTGGAACAAGTTATTAGACCTAAAATACAAAGGTTAACAAAATTACCATTTCAATATGAAATTCAATTATCAGAGCTTCAAGCACAATGTATTCTGTTCCTTTAAAAGATTAGACACAAAAGTCAAATAATTGAAACAACAACAGGAGCTGCTAAAAAAGCAGTCCACGACTGAAAATTCCTTGTCAAAATCATAACGTATTGTGAACTGATGCAATTGGCACCGAGAGTATTGCAAACATCAGTATAGCATCATAGTATTGCAAAGAAAATTGGCATTTTTTTCATTGTCAGTGGAACGGAGGAGTCGGCCACATAGCAATTTCTTCACCACACATGACGCTAAGATAAAATCACTGAACGTAGATGAATGTTTTAGGGACGGAGGAACACACAAACAAAAAAAAAAAAGCGATTCAGAGCAGAATCCATTAGCCTACCATCTTCAAGGGAAGTATCCCGTCGTGGAGCTGGTAGGTTGCCAGCCCCCCAATGGTCCATGAACTCGTCCTCCGCTCTCGCGAGGCCATCCAGCATCTCCGCCCCTGCGTGCTCTTCTGATCCACCGCTTCACGAAATCCAACCATAGCTGCACGCGCGCGCGGCGGGGCTCAGGTCATCTATGCATATGTTAGTACCTCTGTACAAATCCTTCGAAGGAAGGACGATTGGAGAGGGGAAAGGGGAAGCGGATAAGAAATATTCATGAGAAGATCCGTACATGGTTCTCGGCGAGGCCGAATGACACCGCGGCGATCCATAACCGCCCCGAGGAAATCGCCACCGCCGCGTCCGCCCTGTACAGATCCGGGCCTCGATGATGGGCGCGCCTGTCGCCGGCACCCACGCACGTAAGGCCATCGGGATGGGGAAGGGCATCACGGCAGCCGTCGGGAGGGGTTGGGGAAGAGCGCTGCCACGGTCGAGGATGATGCCAGGATGGTCTAGGGGAGCAAGGCAGCCGCGCCATGGGTTGAGGAGTCGTGGGCCGCCATCGGTCGTGGTGTCGTTGACCGCTGACTCGACCCCGCGGCCTGAGCCCTCGTACCTCGGGCGTCCTCGGCGGAGGATGTGGCAGCGCCGCCCCTCGGCATCCAGCGCCGGTCCTGAGTTTTTGGAGGCCATGGTCGAGAACTAATATAGAGGCCCACAGTCCACTTTTAAAAAATATTTATATAGATTTGTCTATAGATATATATAGTCTCGCAAATACGCACCAATTTAGATAATATTCGAAGCACCAAAAAAGCTTATATAGAATCTCTCAAAGTTTATAAAATGGACATATGTAATAATAAATAACTTACTTGGCACTTGACACTATCTAAAGCAATTTCTTCTAACATTTCGAGATGCAAAATCATTGATTATACTATTGATATCGGTCTCATCCAACAACTTCTTCTCGATACATAAAGTCGCCAAGCCATTTAGCCTTTCTTGAGACATTATTGACCTCAAATAGTTCTTCAATAATTTTAATTTTGAAAAGCTTCTTTCGGCTGTTGCGACAGTCACAGGAACAGTAAATAAGATCCGATAAGCAATAGAAATATTTGGATAACAATCCAACTCTCTGACATGTTTGAAAATCTCCATAGCAGACAATGTACCTTCTGGCAATGTGAATTTTAAAATCTTCAATTCAGAAATAAGATCATGTACCTCAACATCGGATGATCCATCAACCGAAATTTTTTCAGCAAATTTAGTGCAGCACTCTTCAAGTTCAGTATCATCTAATGACTTCAGGGCAGTTGAGCTCATTAAGAAACCAAATATATCTTTAAACTCCATGAGTTTATCAAATCTATGATTTAAAGAAGATCTTGTCATATCAATCACAACATTAAAATATTTGACTTCAAAAGCCTTCTCAGCTTCTAGAATTTCTTCTTGGTAATCACTTTTGTCAAATTGTTTCTTCCTCGTACTACGTCGTTTTACTGGAAATGATGCTTTTACACCCATGTCAGATGCAATGCCTTTGGCGATAATCAGACTAGAAGAAAACCCTTCATTTTTGTATGTCTCAAAGTATTGCATCATACCTTGTATTTGCTGCAATGTAGAGTCAATGCACATGTCTGGCGACTGCAACTGCTTGCTCACTTTATTCACGGCAAATAAAATATCATTCCAGATAACTATACCAAGTATAAACTCAAATTTTCCAATGGCATCAAATAAAGTTTTTGCATCACTTTTATCTTTAGCATCAGTCTCAGGATCATGACGTAACTCAGATAAAGCTGCTCTTATCTCAGTAGCTTGATATCTTATTGCTGAAACACTTTTGATTCGACTCTCCCAGCGAGTATTGGACAATGATTTCACAGTTAAACTAGGAACATGTTTCAGCAAAGCATTCCACCTTTTTGTAGAACTAGCAAAAAGCACATATATGCGTTGAACAATACCAAAAAATGACTCAGCTTTACCACATGTTTTGGTTGCCATATCACATAGAGTAAGATTGAGAGACTATGACTCAGCTTTACCACATGTTCTTGCGCACCCGATGCATGAACGGTGTTCTCAGGGTCACTTACATTGTTATCATCGACACCGATGTCAACATTTTCTTCATCATTCTCATTAGCTGCTACATCCACAGCAACTATCGCCAACTCATCAGGATTCGTCGAAGCAGCCGTACTAGTCTTGAAAAATTTATCAAGAGATCCTCTTAGTGATTCTGTCAGTGCTACAGCATTTCTTTTCCGTTTCCTTTTGGAAGCACCAGATTCAAACTTTCTAGATGACATTCTCCCAAAACCCCAAAATTTAAATAGGAGACAAACAATTAATGGTTACATTAAATTAATCATCAAAATTTTAAATCAACCGAACAGTGCTTGTGCTTACCTATGGATTTGATTGTGATCCTCTCTGTCCTCTGCAATGGTTCAATCCCGTGATGTTTGATGAACGATGCAGCTGCAACCTGCAAACCAGCAAACGGATCACAAATGAGAATAATGGGAATTGGGATCGAACGACGGAATGAACCCTATGAATTATTGATCTGCATCTGCTCTCTGTTACCTGCGAGGCTGTGATGCTGTCGACCGATCGTCTGGCGGCCGTACGGCGGCACAGTTTGCGCCCCGAGATTGGAAACTGAAACGTCGATGGGAATTGGGAAACTGCAAAGACCTACGCAGCTGCACTTTGCTTTTACTGGGCATTTGGCCATTTGGCCATTTGGGCTGTAGGCAGGCACGGAGGCACCAGAAGCCCATTTGGCCATTTACTCATTCGTATATACTAATTACTAATATTAGTACTAATGTATATGAACTATATGGGATGAGGCCCACCAAATCTTGAGGCCAGGGTCGGCCGCACACCCTGCCCACCCCCAGGGCTGGCACTGTCGGCATCCCGCGCAGGGGCCGCGACAACCGCTCCGGAGGAGGGGGTAGGGGACGACGAGAGGATGACCCGGCGCCCACGCTCGACTGGCGCCAGGGGCGATTTCCGTTTTTCTTTTCCAAACAAAATAAGAGAGGAACAGAGCAATGGGCAGGAATTGGATCGCTGGTCGCCAGCGTTGTCGTATATTTGAAGCGATTCACGGGCGCAGGGCGGGGCATCAGACTTTCGCCTGACGTGTGGGGCAGAAGGTGAGTTTATCCGCGTCTAACTCTTGGATAAGTTTGATATTACAGTGGAGATGAAGTAAATTTATTTGTCTGAAAATATGATTCAAGAGATTCGTTTGGACTGAGAACTTGAAATATTGAGCCAACTTGGGTGGGATATGCTATCAGCAGTAGCACGCTGAAGAGCATCTTGACTCTGAACATCGAAAAAAAAACCTACACAAAGCGGCCCATTGTGCGGCTTAATTTAGCCGGCCTAAGAGCAACTCCAAGAGATTAGCTAAAAGAAATGTCTAAATTTAGTGATTGAGTTGTTTTTTAAAATAAATCTCGCCTTAAAAAAATGGTCCAATCCAACAGATTATCTAAAAGCCGAGACTATCTATATTCAAACCGCATATGTCAGCGCATCCTAACCCGTAGACCTGGACTTCCGCTCTTTTTTCGGATCGTAGACCTCGCCGGCCTCTGGAAGAGTTCAAAAGCAACTCAGCCACACACTGTAGGGCTTGACCAAGCTCACCCATAAAGGCACACCGGGGACTGGCCATCGCCCAGCCATCACCATCAGGCATGCAGGGGCCGGCCGCACGGTGAATCGCGGCTGCCTGCCGGTGACTTCCCAGCTGCCCATCAAATTAAAGCACGCTGAGGCCGGCCAGTGCGACATCCAGCCAGTCGGCAAGCAGGTGTGTTATATTTTGGCAACCTGCACAGATAATTTTATTGATTGATAGATAATTATCTCGGATGATTATAGAATATGTCCTTCCTTATTGCTCCAGTTATGTCAACGATGGAGTCTGAAGATGAGTTCGATACATTTGTATGGAATAAAATACTCGAGTCCTCATCTTCAGATGAGGATGACTTACATGTTCGTGCCCAAACAAATAATTCTCAATTCCAGCACTTAATATAGAGACCAATCATGACAATCCATTGAATAGAGAGGAGCAAAATTCATCCACTGCTACGAACATATTGAGAAACGAAATATAATGACCCAACATCTCACCAGATAATCCCTCGACGACGCCCTGTGATGCATCTAGGAAGAGGAATTGTGGCTGCTGGCTCACGTTTGCGGAGGGGGCCTGCGATGGCTGGCAACTGAAGTCAATGGGAGGAATCACTCTACGCTGCATCAATCCTACCTCTCTGTTTTCCATCCATTCTAGATTCACATGGCCCTCGCAACTAGCAAAGTCCTGTCTTTCTTGAGCCATGGAACCGCCGGCAAACTGGGCCATCGGAGAAGATGCCCGGGCGGCCAGGTTGTTGTACGCCCCGCTCACAGGTGCCAGACCACGGGATCGCGGCGGCAGGGACATCTCGCGCCGCCGGCGATTGGTTGGGAACAGGCGCGAGGGCCGTGGCAGGAAGCTGAAGATGTGTGTCGATACCCTGGAAACAGGTATCCCAGACCCCTTGCTTAACAAACTAAAGCCCCGCAGGATCAGCATCTTGAACCCTCCGATAAACTCCCGCGCTAAAGGCCTATAGGCTGAGGCGTATCGGACTGACCCGCGAACGAACAACAACGGCCCAAAACCGAAGCCTGCTCGAGAGGCTACCAAACGGACCAGTACTGTATACGCGAGGGTACGATTCGAGCTACCCCTC
>CM041639.1:46363491-46393050 GCA_023333625.1 Bothriochloa decipiens
TCTTGCATCACCCACCGGATTAGGGAGCACGCGGACACGATATTACTTGTTGGTGTTAGCCCCTCGAGGGTCAGAACACCGACAATGTGGTTTTCGTTGAGGGGAACGGGCGCAAGGCTATGGCAGAGGAAGCTGAAGACCAGTGCAGCGTGGTTGCAGGAGCGCGTGAAGAAGTGGGCATCGCACGGGAAGGAGGCGTCTTGCGCGCAGGAAGGTTTCGCTGGCGCGCGCGAGGCTGGATAGCGAACAACGCAGGCTATCGATCTTTGGATAGCGGAATTTAGAGAATCCAAATTAGAGAGTCATTTAGAGAATCTATTGGAGACAATTTTTTCTGATATTATCCAAATTTACATTTACAAAATGATATATGCTCTGATCATTGGCTGGCTCCTGAAATGCGGCCCACCAAGTCTCCTCAGAGAAAATAGACCGAACAGTTCCTGCTCCGATCCCCGACGCGCCGCCACCTCCCTTTCTACTCCGATCAAACGAGAAGCTCCACGCCGTCGCCTCCATTGTCCAGCGCTGCGCTGCGTCGGCTTGAGAATCGACCGGCGATGGGCCTCCGGCGCCGGTTTCTGAATCTGATCGTGGACAACCTCACCGTCCCTGGAACCAAATCGCTGTGCTGCATGGACCTTAACCTGCGCCGCCACAGCTTGTTCGACACAACATTAACACGAAAGGCCGCCCTGGCATTCAACAAGATTCGGCTTCCCGGCGCAAGCTTCAACATGCGTGCGTCAGATTCCGATCTGTCGGACCAACGGATTCACTTCTTCTCGGCGGTGGCGGATCGGAGGGTGTTCTGCCTGGACCAATCAGGGCGCGGCCTCCTCCTGGAGGCGGACACGCCCCGCATGGTGATGATGCCTCCGCTCCACAGGCCCAAGTCGGATCCCATCTCCCTCTACGTTCCCTACACTGAGCCTGACTTCGATGACCTCGACGGCGGCGGCGGCGGCAACCTTTTCATCATGGACAGGAGGGTTGCCAAGCCACATTGCCCGATGGTGCCAATGGCGGCGGCTTTCAGTTCGAGGCCTTGGTCTACCGCAAGCCCACGTTCACTGGGTTCCTGTCCAAGTCCTGGCACCGCGAGCTGGTCCCGCCGCCGCCGCCATACGTTCCTGGCGGCGCCGGTCACAGTCACAGCTGCCTAGAAATCAGCTCCTACGCTGTTGTCAAAACTTGCTGTGAGAGTGAGATCTGCGTATCCGTAGACGGCAATGGCACCTACTGCTTGGACGCGGCGAGCGACACCGGCGCGTACTGCTCGGACGACGTGTGGAGTGAAGTCGGCAAGTGGACGATGCCCTTCCGAGGCGAAGTCCACTACGTTCCCGAGCTCAAGCTCTGGCTTGGCTTCACTGCCAACGACCAGAACCTCGCTGCTACTGACCTGTCCGCCATGAATTCCCAGTCGCAGCCACGGGTCCTGGACTCTTGGAAGGAGCTCGAGACGCCCAAGGGATGGCAGCAGGTACGGTACACGGACATGGATGATTGCCAGAATGTGACTGTCCTGACTGGTGTGGAGGTTGTCCGCGTGGCACAGTGGATCTTCGGATGGTCAAGCACAAATCACTGTGTCACAAGTCGAGATGTGGCGAGGACATCATCACAGCGGTTTTCTGAATAATGATTTTATTGTCGCTTTGACTCCTGCTGTGTATCTATCGGCCGAGAATAATTTTGGTTTACTAGCAATTTTTGAGTATGTACAGTATTCATTTACAGGTTGGATTGCACGCATGCTGGATGCAAAACAGAATGGTTTTAGTACTCTTCAACCGAACAAGAGCAAACACTGACGAGTCCTTCCGCACGCTCCCGCTCCATAATGCACAAGGCACGGCAAAGGCCAAAGGGCCATCACCATCACCTCGCTCACGAGCACTGAGCGCAGGTCGAGTCGGCATGGCGGCGCATCGACGACGAGCGGGGTGGCGCGGCCGCGATGTTGGCGCATCAACGGCGGGGCCAGGTTCGCATCGCGGCGGCGCATGGAGGCAGGGCGGTGTCGAGCTGGCGCGGCTGCAGACCGCGATTGGGTCATTCGGCGCGTCGGCGGCAGGGCGGGAGGAAAGTATCTCAGCATCGCCAACTGACGAGATTGACCCATTTGCAAATCCAGCGCAGCCCATTGTGCCGCTTGTTTAGCCGGCCTAGTCATTGTCAGAGGAAATACAGTACAAAATAGCCCATGAAAACAAGCCTGCCCAAGACCGTCCAGACCTATCTGATTTCTGATCTCGCGACGCCCATCCCCGCCGCCGCGCCACCCCGCTGCCATCTGCTCCGAGCAGGTTCCGACCAGAAGCTCCGCCCCGTCGCCTCCATTCTCCAAGCCCCAGCGCCGTGCTGCATCGGTTTCCATCGACCGGCGATGAGCGTCTCGCGTCGGTTTCTGGATCTGATCGTGGACAACTGGACCATCCCTGGAGCCAAGTCGTTGCACTGCATCGACCTGAGGCGCCACAAGCTGTTCAACACAAGAACACCTGTACTGCCGCCACCGAAACTGAATCAGAACGGCCGCCGCAAGATGATCGCAAGAACTATAATCAGGCAGCAGCTTCACCATCCATCACAAGAAAGATCATCCGGACGATTCAGCTTCCCCAACCAATCATGAACTTGCGATGCTCAATCCATGTGTGCCATTGGTATCTGGACTGTCTGCCGCTAGCAGCAGGTCGGAAGCTGCTGTGTGTGGACGCATCTGCCCAGACTGCCATCTTCGATGTGGGCACGCGCCAGCTTGAGACCATTCAGTGCTGATGCCGCCGACGACGGCAATGGCAGCTTCTACATCCTGGAGGGTTCTCCCAATCAGGAGCTGCAGCAGGGCGCCAGACACCAGCGGCCGTCCAATCAGTTTGAGGCTTTTGTCTACCACGGCGAGTCCAAGTCCTGGCAGAAGCAGCTCCTCCCTCCGCCGCCGTTTGCCACTGACCCTAAGCACTACCAGGACTACAAGCACCCCAACATCACCTCCTACGCGGTGGTCGAACGCGGCGGTGGCTCCCGTGTCATCCTCGTATCGGTGGATGGCGCTGGCAGTGGCACCTTCTGCTTGGACACGGTGACGCACACTTGGAGCCATGTTGGTGACTGGGTGCTACCCTTCCAAGGCAAGGTCGAATACGTGCCGGAGCTGAAGCTGTGGTTTGGCTTGGCATTTGCTGACCTGCTGGCCACCATGGACTCCCAGCCACAGATAGTCGGCACTTGGAAGGAGCTCGAGGTCGAGGCACCTGCAGGCCGAAAATGGTGGGAGCTGAAGCCTCCTCAGCTTGTGAACCTAGGCTCTGGCTGGTTCTGCATCACCACGTGCTCTACTGAATCCCATGGATTTCTATAAATATGATCCGCCGGTTGAGGATTTCACTGTCTTGACTGGTGTGGATGTGCGGCCACGTGTCCATGACGTCCAGGGGTCTGCCAATGCCACCTTTAGCCATGGCAATGGCAGCGAGAGGAAAGCGGAGCTCCAAATGATCAAGCACAATTCAAGACGCCACATTTCTGATGACGGCAGTGATGGTAGTAAAATTGAAAAAGTGTTCTGAGTAAATTTGGTACGTTGCTTCCAGACCCCCCTATGTGTTATCTTTTCCATCACTATCATGTATCTGAATACTTTTCGGGCTTCTATTTGTCTGCAAGAGACCACTCGGTATCTCTTCGTAGTTTTTTTTTTTTGAGTAATATATCTCTTCGTAGCTTGAGAACTTAGCTTACTGTCATGAAAGTCTAGCTGTTTTTTTTTTCTATTGCTATATCTACGTGGTGTTGTCTTTTGCAATTGTACAATCAGACCGACTTATATTAATTTTAGCTCTGCCGTTTATGTTGTGACATTGAAAAGTCATGAAAGTCTTAATAGCCGAGTAATAATACATTTTCTACAATGTTTAGTGAGATCTCTTGTAATATATAATGGTACAAAACCGCCAAGGAAAATAGTTTTCACCTTAGCTTTGTTCGTTACTTCTGATTTCAGATATGAATAGTCTGTGCATGCATCTCTATTGAGATAAGACAGTTGAGTCCACAACTCCATATCCACAGCGTGCTGAAGGACTGTGATACTCACTATTTAATGCCAAGCAATATACTACACAAAATCGTTTAGTGCACAAAAGCGAAACAGTGTGATTCCCACTCTCCAATGTCAAGGAATTACTTTAACAACAAAATTAATATTGGATTTAAAAGACAAAACATGTACTAAACTATTTTTTTTCATGAACTAGCTTTTTTAATAATGTCCCAAGAAGTCTTGGCACCCATAACTATGGTCACATCATATGCATATAGAACACTAGCATGCTGAATCGCACAAAAATGGACGGGTGTAACTCACGTCTCCAGCCACAAGCCAAACTCCATGGCGTGACCATGCTCGTGTTCCATTATTAACTTGTGTCGGTTGCTTAATATATTTAATGTTTTTATATTTTTGTCAATCTAAATAAATATTTATAGGATTTTGTTATCTGTCTGTCAGACTGTTTTTTTTTTGCCTTTTATCTGTTGAATTATGGGCCCTTCATTTTGCTTTAGGATTTGTGCAGGCTCTCTGGTCAGTCAAGCATTATCCATCCTCTAACGGATCCCAAACGAACCCGCGAGCCTCCGTTTTCCCCTCCGCATGACCGCTGCTCGTCTTTTACTCCGTCTGCGGTCGCGGCAACGGCGGTGGTTGCGGTGTGGCCGTCGCGGCAGCTTCCCCCTCCGCACGCCGGATGTTGTGTTTGGGGGCAGGGAGCAGTTCTCCTCGCCCTTCCCCTTTGAGCCGCGGCGCGGTGAGGCGCTGTCCTCGCTGTTGCCGTCGCTCACTCCTCCTGTGTCCGGCGTGGCCTTGCGCGGCCGCTTCGTCTGCACCACGCCTCCCGCCGCCGGTGTGGTTGTCAGGATTCAGCACCGCGCCTCTTCATAGCCTCCCGCCGGCGTGCAGCTCGCCCTGTGTCCACGGATGTCGTTGCCGTTTTCCTGTTTCCTCGCGGCGGGGTGTGTTGACTCGTGACTGTCGCGCGCGCGCTCCCCCTGTTCTGCCGACGTCGATTTGCTGATTGTTGTCTGATCTGTAAGTTCCTCATTCTTGTCCATTTTTAAGCTCATTGCCTTGTCCGTGCTGCATTGGGGGAAGGGAGATTGGGGATTGTGGCTCTGTGTACTTGTTCTAATTAGTTGTCGAATTGGGGATTTCCTGTAGATTAGTGATCGATTTGGTTGGTGTTTAGATTTAGTGCCTCCTCTTCAGTTTATTTGTGTGATCTGTGGGCCGTGCTCGATCTGCCTTTTTGCTTGATGTGATTTGGATCGTCCCATACTGCTCTAGTCTGACTGCTGGTGTCCATGTGTGTTATCCTGATTGTTCGAGCAGGCGAGATTGTCTTTGTGTAAGTGTAGTTTCGTCTGGTCGCAAAGTTGTATGTCTGTTGTCTATGGTCTGCATTTGTTGTCCACATCTGTTGTTGCCCCCTGCCTGTTTAAATTATGCCAAGTGCACCACTCATGGAATTGCAGCCGTAGCTCTGTAGTCTGATTACTATCTACATTTCCGTGTAATGAGGGCAATACTGTATGCTCTGTAGTCTGATTACTATCTACATTTCCGTGTAATGAGGGCAATACTGTATGCAATGTACATGTTGTCGTGAGAACTAAAATTGCATTTTGTTGTTTTTTGTTGATTTGTGATTAAGGATGCTTATTTTAATGTATATATCATTATTATGAGAACTATTTTACATTTCTGTTTGTTTAACTAATAAACCGGTGTACCATCTGTTCCATATCAATGTGGCATGACAACCTGTCATTATGTGAGGTAGTGTGTTGTTTGTTCTAGGTTCTAACTGCTGGAGGCCCATAGCATATGTTTTGATTGTAGAACACAAGCTATTCTTCTTTTTCATGTTTGGTAGGTGCCTAATACCTTGAGAGAAATAGTAGGCCCATATTTCTGTTTTTGTTCTATGTGAGCCATTCATTTAGGACTTCAAACAATTGAAATGCTTTTTCAGATTGCAGAGCGATATCTGGTTTGCCTCTCTCCACGAGAGCAACTGCCGTCATGGTCTGAATGCCCTTTTTGAAATACTGTATGCCTGCTTTTAAATTAAGTCCCATTCAGTTTTAATGGAGCATTAGCCAAGCAGTGACTGAAATAGGCATGACCTGCAGGTAGGTAGTCTTCACCTTGTTGTATATACTTGTTCTATTAGTTGTCGAATTGGGGAATTTTATATGTTTAGGTTCTGTGAGTTGTATTTCTTTTTTTGTTAGCTGCTTTTTGGATTTTTTTATATATATTTGACTTGTTTTAGTAGATTTTGCATTTATGTTGTTGTAGGTGCTGTTCTCTTTTTTTGCTGTGATTTTTCTTTTTTTTTTAGTTCAGGGAGCATTTGATTTTGTATAGTTGTTTTTGGGATGTAGCTCATCCTTTTTTTTTTTGGCTCACTGTGTCTTCTTTGATTTGTATGAGATCTGGGGGGTGGGGGAAGCTGATTCTTGTATTTTTTCTTTGTTAATTATTATGTGTCCAGTTGCTTGAAACCGTTAAAACCTGGTATGTGGAGCACTCATGCACAACTCACGATCTGTCATTTTTCAAGGAAGTGGTTGTATCGTGTATCCTCTGACTTCTATTGGCCTCATGGCATTTCTTTGTTAATTATTGGACGCATCATTTTGGGCTATTGGTGCCCTAAATTTGTCTTGGGCTAGTTCTAGCTATTTGTGGGTTTTTTTAGTTGTATGGTGTTGCTATTTTTCTTTTACCTTTTGAGGGCTCCAAAGCCTGCTGAACTGATTAAGCTGCTGGTGCTGTTATTTGTCTTTTGCCTTTTGAGAGCCCCAAAGCAAATTGATGTTGTTTTTTTATCGGATATCCACTGATGTTTCTTATTTATGTGTGATATTTAGAGTTGAGATGAATATTTAATTTTTGTGACTTGTTCAGTTATAGATGTGGTGATTATTGATGTGTGAGGGAGCAATAGGTGTAGTTGAGCTAAGTTTTCTTAGCTTTGATGTGTTTGCTAGCTGCAAACACATGTCAATCTCCATATTCTCATGCAGATACGTGCTATCACTCTGTCAGACCATCTGTCAGATATTGTCACCCATGTCGACGATGCAAGGTTCTATCTGCACAAGGTAATCCTGTACCTTTTTATTACTTAAGTTATGAACAAAGGTAGGTTTTTTTTTTTTCCGAAAAATGAACCAAGGTAGGTTAAATTGACGATTTTTTTTACCCAAAGCTACTTGTGTACTTGAGAGTTAAAACAATGGATCCGCCACCATACAGCTATCAGCACACTAGAAGATGTTGCAATAGTAACATCTTTTGTCAGGAGCCACTTGTAATTTGTATCTTTGTTCCTTTTTCGGGATGTTTCCCATGGTCCCTTTAGATCATGCTTCAGTTCCCATGAGTAACCTTTCATTCTGCTAGGTGACAGCAATGCACGTACCATGCAATTAAGAAATGTCCTCTTGTTCAGTCCTTATATGCACCTCTTCTATAAGAGAACATGTGCTACTGCTTCATTCTTCAATAGTAGAGAGCATCTGTGCTACTACCATGCTGTCCTAAGATTTTGTCGGTACACAACATCTGATGCCTTTATCATGTTGTTTGGAGAATTTTACTAATCTATTTTTTTGGATGGCTAACCATTGTGCTAATGTTTTCTTCTGCTTCTCAATCCAGGTGGCATTGAGTTTTCGCTCAGGCTCACTTTGCAATGCAGCAGCACATTGCGCGGCAAAGTGCAGCAGCTAGCAGCACGACAGCAGCACATTGCGTGCAAAGTGCAGCAGCTAGCAGCACGGAAGCAGCCCCGAAGCTAGCATCATCAGCAAAGCGGCTAGTAGCAAAGAGCACTGAATTGCAGCGGCAAAAGCAGTGAGCTGCTGGCGTGCATCAACTCTGTTGTGATCTTTGTAGGATCGGTTGATAATTTTTTGATCTACCAGTTAACGGGTTTTGGATCTTGTTGGGTATTGTCCTGTGTAATAAAAAAATCTGACAGATTTTTTCTTGTAGTATGTCATTTTTTCTATGGCTGATGTGTCATCGTTTCATTTGTCTAGAATCTGACAGATTTTGTGTTTAAAAATCTGTCGACAGATATATAAAGGGTCCCATATTTATATGCATATCTTTTTGTTTTTAATTTTTATGTACATGCTGCTTCCTACGTTCCAACTTCTAAGTTTCTTTATTTTTTTATCATATCTAGATGTATAACAAAATAAATATACTAAAAAAGTTAAAATAACTTATAATTTCGAACGGAGGGAGTAGAAAACAGGCACGACCCATTTTATTTATATCTGGCATAAGTCTTGTACATTTGAAACTTAAATTCTTCCTGCAATACTACGTTTGAGTCTTAAGTTAAACCATTTAGTCTAAAAAATGACTCCAAATATTTAGAAAAAATATCTAAATTCTTGTTTAAGAAAGTACAATTGTGTCATATAATTTCTCAATATACATGTTTAGGTGAAATCTGAAGTTTCTTAACAAAGCAGATTCTCAAATTAAATTTCAATTAAAATCTAAAATTAAAAGCATTTTCCAAATAAATCTGATTAGACTTGGTCATGGTACGCGTAGCCCATTGTGTCGCTTAATCCAGCGCAGCCCATTTTTTTAGAGGCAGGCAGCGCAGCCCATTATGCCGCTTAATTTAGCCCGCCTAGGCTGTCTCCTCAGAAGCGGCCCATGGCCCCTTTGAGAAAATAGCCCAGGAACAGTTGGTGCTCCGATCCCCGCCGCCATTCTGCTCCGTCCGGTTCTAAGACGAGAAGCTCGAGCGGTCGCCTCCATTGCCCAGAGCTGCGTTGCATCGGTTTGAGAATTGACCGGCGATGGGACTCTCGCGCCGGTTTCTGAATCTGATCGTAGACAACCACACCATCCCGGGAGCCAATTCACTGTGCTGCATGGACCTTAACCAGCGCGGCCACAGCTTGTTCGACACAGCAACACCGCCGGCACGCAACAAGAAGACAACGACACGAACACGAGCACCCAAGCGAAACACCTTGACCAAGATTCGGCTTCCCGGCGCAAGTTTCAATGTGCGTGCATCAGATTGCGATCTGACGGACCAGCGGATTCACTTCTTCCCGGCGAAGGCGGATCGGAGGGTGTTCTGCTTCGACCAGTCAGGGCGCGGGTTCCTCCTGGAGGCGGACACGACCTGCATGGTGATGATGCCTCGCCTCCACAGGCCCAAGCCGGATCCCATCTCCCTCTACATCCCCGGCGCCCAGCCTGATTTCGATGACCCCGGCGGCGGCGGCGGCGGCGGCAACCTTTTCATCATGGACAGAAGGGTTGCCAAGCCAGAGCCCGAGGGTGTCAGTGGCTTTCAGTTCGAGGCCTTGGTATACTGCAAGCCCTGTGTCAGTAGGTTCTTATCCAAGTCATGGCACTGCGAGCTGCTCCCGCCGCCGCCGCCATACGTCCATGGCGGTGCCGGCGATCACAGCTGCCTGGAAATAAGCTCCTACGCTGTTGTCAAAGCTGGCTCTCAGATCTGCGTATCCGTAGACGGTGCCGGCACCTATTGCTTGATCGGGAGCGACAACGCCATCGACACCTACTGGGAGGACGACGCGTGGAGTGAAGTGGGCAAGTGGACGCTGCCCTTCCGAGGCGAAGTTCACTACGTTCCTGAGCTCAAGCTCTGGTTTGGCTTCACCACTGCCGAGGACCAGAGCCTGATACTGGCTGCTGCTGACCTCTCCGCCATGGGTTCCCAGTCCCAGCCACGGGTGCTGGACTCTTGGAAGGAGCTCGAGACGCCCAATGGATGGCAGCAGGTACAGGAACCTCAGCTCGTCAGCCTTGGCTCTCGCAGGTTCTGCATCGCGAGGTTCTTTCGCACCGACACCACCACCATGGATGATTACCAGAATGTTACTGCCCTGACTGGTGTGGAGGTTGTCCGTGGTGCCAATCTCTTTGGCAGAGTGAATCTTGAGATGGTCAGGCACAAATCACTATGTCACAAATCGAGATGTGGCGAGGACACCATCACAGCGGTTTTCTGAATAGTTTTAGGGTGCCTTTCACTCCTGCTATGCCATATGTGTATCGTCTGAAACTCTGAATAATCTTGGTTTACTAGCTTGATTCACTAAAAACCAGTTTCATCATCATAACATAAAAAGCAATGGTGAATTTGCACGTGACAGTCATAGGTGACTGAATAATTACCGCGTTCTCCTTTTTTTTCGGGTATGTACAGTTTTCATTTACATGTTGAATTGCACGCATGCTGGATGCAAAAGAGGAGGAGGATGGTACATCGTTTGCAGGGCAAGAACCAAGAACGCGGACAGACGAGAGACGACGTTGAGCAAGCAATGGTTGTCACGTCACAGGCGGAAGCCGAAGCGCAGGAAGAAGAAGCAGAGCGTGGCGAGGACGACGGCGGACTCGATCACCCACAGCAGGTGGAAGACGAAGCTCTCGTACAGGCGCCGGAGGAAGTCGACGCGCGGGAGGCCGTTGGCGGCGGCCCCGTGCCTCCGCCGGCGTAGCGCTGCGGACAGCGCGCGGACGCGCAGCGACCACCGCGGTGACTGCTGCTGCTGGCCGCCCTTGCCCGCGGGTGTCCGTGTCCCGGCCACCGCCGCCGCCATCTTCTTCCGCAGCCACTCCCGCTTCCTCCCGCCGGCCATGGATTGGTGGCGCAACCGATCGATCGGCTGGTGCTGCTGCCGCTGAGAACGAGCTCTCTGCTTCGACCTGATCCTGTCCTTGATTAAACGCTAGCTACCTAGGCGAGGCGAGGCGAGGCGAGGCTAGTCTGCCCAGAGCTTTTTATGTTGGAGGGAAGCCGGATCTGACGCGTTCTTGGAGCCGCGTGTTGACGAATCGTTGGAGCATGATTTTCTATATGTATCCTCTCTGATATCGTATAGGATCAGGTGGGGTGGTTGAGATCGGCCGGCAAAAGTCGTCTCCCGAACAGGTCGGGTCAAACTGTAACACGGGCCTGGGTGCAACGCTAATCAGACCGGCGGTTTCCTGGGAAGATGGCATTGTTCCTGGCTGTAGAAAAGGGAATTTCTACTTCATTCATGCACAATGTAACTATTTTGAAGAAGTTGTAGAGGACTAGAGGAGATAGTATCATGTCAGCACTTTTCACCAGTAGTTTGCAATAAAAACACTTTTTAACAAAATCTCTGCACATATCTCAAAACAGTACATCTGAGTTCTATGATTATTGCATTGGATTGGGTAGAGCTCATGTCATCAGAAAGGCACTGCTTGGCGCTTCCTCCCTGATAAACTATGTCCTTGAGGCATATCTTGAGTGCAATTCCGAACAGAGTGAATAAATGAAGTATAAGGAGGTAACCTGGATTCCCATGTCAATAGACGAAATTCCTTTGGGCCTAGCAGAAGGATCTAGAAGTAGTTCTCCAATTGACAACTTTGGTAATTCTGTTGTAGCTAGAGCATAAGAAGTCGAGCTACTTCTACTAGTACAAGGTAATAAGATGTGAAGAGGATTAGTATCATGACTCGAAACGAAATCCGTCATGTCTACCTCACGGCCTTGCTCAAGAAGTAGGTTTGGGCGATGCCCATAAGCGAAGAGGTTCTTCTCAATCAGTTTTCTGCACCTGTTCAGTATGGAAAGCCAGAGTTGAGCATTCAGGTTGCTTGCCAACACGTCAGCCAATGCATTTGCTGCGACAAGTGATCCATATTGGTGCAATGACTTGGCAAATTCTTCTGCTATATGTACTAGTCTTGGATGCTCTGCCGGGTCTGCACTTCCGAACACTAGGTTCTTGAAGAGGTACCATAACTCCTCGTAGGACAGAGCATCAAGAAAGATTGGCCTGACTGACCCAAACGTTGCTAATCTTCCAAGCTGGCCTATGATGATCACCTTGCTTCCTGTACTAGCTGTTCTTGTCACAAATAAATAGAACTAAATCCATTTCATGTCATCAACGACATCTGAAACAAAATCCACTACTACAAGTGACGACATCCCCACCAGGGCCTTTTCGTGGTCGAAGATGGTCAGGAAGCTGTCTCCGTTCAGATGCAGAATCGAAGCGAATTTCGAGCGTACCCGCTCGTCAGCACAGACATGGGCGACCAGAGTCTTCTTCCCAACTGCAATAGCACCGATGATTGGCAGGACAGGAGGTGGTGCATGGTCATCTCTCATCTGATTCTGATGGGGTATGTTTCTGCAGTAAGAAGTTGAGGAGTTTTTGCTTCTCGGCATGTCGACCAAACATGAAATTGCCGATGTAAAGATGTGCATCGTAGGGCCTACGGGACAAGCGCTCATCACACCCACACAGAAGCGCAACGAACTCTGCTATGTTCGCTACGGCTGTTTCCAGATTCTCCAAGCCGGCTTGTACCTTGTCCTTTTTCACTGAAGTAAGAACTGTGCGGAGACGCTTGAGACGAGTGGCAGAACGCAAGGAGATTGATGAGTCGCTAACCTCCTTGTCGTGGAGCTGGAATATCAAGGTATCCAGCGCATGGTAGCCCTGGTACATGGCCTCCGACAGTATCTTGAGCTGTATCAGCATCCCAGAGTTGTTGATGTATCGCGCATCTGCCTCCTCGACGACGGTATGAGACCTCGTCAGGAGATGCCGCAGCCTCTGCCGCTTCTCCGCCAATCCTTCATCTTCATAGCTGGTGCAGAATCTGTCGAAGGCGAAGGAGATGAATCGGCTGACGAGTTCACCAGCAACTGCAGCTATGGCAGATTCCATCGACTGCATACAACGGATTGAAGAATGGACAGCTAACAGCTTCGCCCCTCTTTTTGACAAGGGCGTGCTACTATTGGTCTCCTAACATTTGGTCGTTTCTTCTTGAATCTCTCTGAATACTTTTCCCGTCTTTTACGCTGCGGAACTCCACCGCACATCTCACGCGTATTTTGACCAAAAGGGCTCAGAGGTGACCAATTGTTTCCAAATGGACGACAGCAAGACACGTTAGTATACCAGCACACAAGTCTACTATATACCATGACTCCCTAATAAAGAGTAAAATATTCTTTTTCTGAAATGACCTCTGAGGATGGTTTGACTATTCTTCACCGCACAAAAACACATGCTCAGGTTGCTGAATGATGATCAGATCAAGCTTTCTTTGTATCTCAAGATTACTGTTAACAACAATGGAAGCGAGGCATCGCTGTTCTCTACAAGTCACATAGAGTTGGTTTTCATCTTCAATTCCAAATCTATGGCATGGATAAAAATGGTGTACTAACTCTCATTAAATGATGTCACCAAAAAAAAACTCTCTTTAGATGCAACAATGCTGGCCGCCGGTGCCCGGTGTATCGGCCACCGCCGTCGCCATCTTCTTCCGAAGCCACTCCCGCTTCCTCCCGTCGGACAGCGGTTGGTGGCGCGATAACGTGATCGATCAGCTGGGCTATTATGCAACTAAGTGCATCCGGTAGAATTCCATTGGGATGATTTAGCAAAACATTCTAATTTGGCTTTCTTTTATCATGTTACTACCAAAACGCCCCTAAATCACCCAAGCCTCTCTTCTTTTATCATGTTGACAAGGCCCATGATATAAGGCTCGTCTAGTAAACGAATTTTTTTTTTCTTTTTTCTTTGGTATAATGAACATTATACGTTGTATATGCGACTGGTACTAGTAAAAAAACAGTCACGCAGCTGATTCAAAATCTATTTTCTTATGCTAGAAACGATTTTTTCTTTGCAAATATAGTTTTTCTTCTATACTGAATAAATAATTATCCATAGCCTTGAAAAATGTTCCACCGTGATAAAAACAAATGTTTATTTGAAAAGGAAAAATACTCCATCGATTTAAAGGCTAAAATATTTTATACGCAAAAAAAGGCTTAACTATTTACAGAAAAGAGCATTAACATTTATGACACCAAAAAAATACATTGTGAAAATATGTCATGACATGTAACACATCTTGTTTGGTGCCATTAGTATATATAAATTTGGTCAACCTTAAAAAAGTTTGACTTGTGACAAGTATTGAAAGGTGACCCTGGTGCAAGCGGTAGAGCTTTACCGCCTGTGACCAAGAGGTCCAGGGTTCAAGCCTCAGCCTCTGCACATTTATGCAGAGATGGCTGCTGGCTATTTTTCCTTCTCCAGACCCCGCAGTGCAGGAGCCTACGGCTCTGGGTACGCCCCTTTGTGACAAGTATTGTTTTATTTGAGACTGAGGGAGTTGTGTAAAAGGTACCAATGTGACAGCGTCGGAGTAAAACTAAAACAACAACATAGCCTTTTGTCCTAAGTAAGTTAGGGTAGGCGGAGTAAAACTAAGCAGCAAGGAATTAATAATGCTGATGCCAGTCTGGAGATTAACACAATGGATACAAGCTTCAAAGCCAACGGTCACTCAAGAAAATTCAACAATGTAGATCAAAGACACCAAACATAAATTGATGGTGATACTGAATATGGCTGCATATAACTGAGAAAATTGTCTTGCCAACTAGAAAATTGTATTGCCAACTAGACATAGTCACATAGGTACTAGTAGACTCAATAGACACTGACGGCAATGACACCGAATATTACTGCATATAAAGCAGATAAGTTATGTTCTTGCCAACAAGACATAGGTACTTAGTTACAGTCAACCAACCTGGAACATGAAACCAAACTACTAAGCACACAACGTCTTCATCCTTCCCTCACAACACGTCTCAACAAAAGCCCATCTTATGACAAGGGAGATGCCAGGAGCAGGATCACCAGAAAAGAATCAGGAACAAGCTCTACCCAACATTCCCTTGCCCATTTGGCAGCAGCTCACTCTTTCCATCCCTTCCAACCTATCAGATTCAGTAGCTATTCTCAAGAAGCGGAGTATTGTGGAAGCGGAGTGTTGTGGCTCCTGATTCTGACTCTAAAGTAAAGAGTTCCATCTCATTCACGCTGTTCGGTTGAGTACGTATTCTCAAGATACGGTCTTTTACAACCACTAATCCTGACTCTAAAGTAGTGATTCTGTTTAAAAGAGAGTTTCTGTCATCATCAAGTAAGAAGGAATCTATCTCTCAAGTTGCCATCATCAATTAATAATTTTTCTTTGAATGATTGCAATGCAGTCAAAAGAAGAGGGGAAGCTTCTTCTGTGCCTATGGAACCATCATCTTCACAAATGTTTCCTGTAACTCCGGTTTCTGAATCCTCCTGTGACATAAAGAGAAGTCATATATAAGTACTAAGATTTTGCATAAAAAAGTGCGGCAGGGAAATAGATTCTAATGATATCAATTTATTTAGCAATGCAGAGTAAGTGGACAAAGAATTTCAGCCTCAAATATAGTCACTATAACATTTCACATCCTCATGGTATCACATAACGTAAACAATCCCTCATGCTATTGTATACATCCATCAATTGAGCTCCCCTGCTACGAGTTGAAGTTTATCCATGTTACTTCATCTAAACCTGAAAGCCGATGGCAGAATTCCACAACAATACCATAGCCTAATACTCTCATGTGATGCAAACAGCGTACAACTGAGGGACAAAACATATTTCACCTACATTGTGTGCGTATCAAAGACATAGGTATAAGCTCACCTTGCCATTTATCAAAGAAGACGGCCAGCTGACCATGAGGTAGGGATCAGCTATACAGGGAAAAACCTGTCCTTCCTTGTGGAGAACATTCATTTCGTCTGTTTCCAGGCAGCAGGAGAGGAACCACACAGGAGATGGAGGGTTCCTGCGGTAGATGACAGATAGGTACACAAAGCCATTGATAACCACCAAAGACCGCATTAGAACATCATCCTCTTCTGCACACTCGGTGATCTTACTGACATTTGCACGCAACGAGAACATCTTGTGCAGCATGAATCTCTGGACACCATCATCATCGGCTGACCAGAGCCAAACAGAAAGCATGAATTTCATTAGACTCACAAGACAGAGCTCCCCATCCTTGGTCTGACCAAGCTGAAAATGTTCGATAGCCGGTGGCAGATCCATCCGAGAGAGCTGAAATGTCGCAGTATCGAGCATGAAGATGCATCCAACCCCATCGTGCACCCAACACACGAAGCCACCGGCAACCGTGACAGCGGGGCATCTGTCGCTCTCAGCTGGCAACGGCGACCCGGTCTGCATCTCCGGCAAGACGACCTGCCACTCCATGGTGTGGGACGAGAAGACGGCCACGCGCACCCACGCCCAGGCACCGTCGCGGTGAACGCAGACCACCGGTGACGGCCGCTGCTCCTCGCCGTCGGGGGAGAGCGTGTGAAACTCAAGGAGGGCGACGTCGTCGATCTTCGGAGCCTGCGAGTGCGGGCTGTAGCAAGCGAGCTGGTCAGTGGCTCGGTTGACGAAGTTGGCGCACCCGCCGCTGTAGTGGATCTGGGGATGGGTCTGCCACTCGGAGTTGGAGGCGTCGGAGTCTTGGAGTAAACAGGTGAAGCCGCGGATGCCGTTGTCCTTTCCTGCATCCGCAGGGACGATGGCGCGAAATTGTGGCTGCAGAAAGAGGGCGAGGAGCGGCGGTGCGCGGAGCTGAAGGAAGCGGCGCCGGAAGGCGGGGGAGGAGCGGACGGCGCCGAGAAATGCGTGGCAGGCGAATGCGGCGCGGGCGAGGCTCGTGACGTCGGGGAGGCGCAGGAAGATTTCACGGAGAAGGTCATCACCGAGCGCGGTTATGGTGGTGGGCATGGGTGGCGGCGGCGGCGGCGGCACGGAGGCGGCCATGGCTGTGAGCCTGTGAGGAGTGGAGGAGTTGCGGCCGAGTGGGGAACGGAATCCAACGACGGAACACGGCTCCTTAAAAGGGCCCACACAGAGCTCACAGGCCGGCCCATGTAATATGACCCATGTAGATCGTACGTTTTCATTCTTCTTTTTTCCATTTGTCACGTAATTTATTTTTTTACGTGAATCTCTCCGTAATATATAATTATGAAAATTTCTCCACTGCCTTTTTCTGTCCGTCAATTTTCTATCCGCCTGTTCCACCTGTGTTCTGTTTCAGCCTCTTCCCTGTAGTTTTATATTTTTTCAACCGGAAGCATCCGTTTTCTATCCCAAATAGTATACACGGGCAGGAAGAAAAGATCTGATATCTCAAATACAATGGAATCCAAATCAGACTATCTAAAAATAGCTTCAATTTGAATCGAATAAGAAAGAGAGTTATAGCTGACACAGGGCCTAAATTTCCCAAATCCATAATGTTAAACGTAAGAGAAACAAATTGAGGCAAGAGAAAGAAAGAAAAATTGACCAAACATCTAAATCTACATCTAAATCGGATAACGCGTACATATAGAACCTATCATAAATTTTTTGCTGCCGGCATATGGAGCAATCACCAAAATCTGCGTCCATATATAGTCCACATACATGAATCGGTCCAAGAAAAAATATGAGAAAGAATTGAATTGAGGAATCATAGAAAAAAATCGAAAAGGACGGGGTCACCCACGTCGCCAGCCAGGTCTACCCACGTCGGCGCCTCTACGCTAGCAGGTGAGGGTGCTCGCACAAAGGACGAGGAAGCCATTGCTTTACATGCAGGGAACAAGAGAACAAAAGAGCGCATAAGAAAAAGAACAATATTGGCAAGACGAGAGAGCGACAATGAGTCTACTTCTTTCCTATTAAGATTGGATGCTGCTTACCGGTGTCGCGGCTTGGAGCCTGGATCGAAGAAACACCATGTTCCCAAGCTCAAATCCACCTGAGCTTTGAAACTGTTTCAAGCAGCTTGCGTACAGAGCTTAGGCATGCAGGACCAAGCACCATCCTTGGATCCAGGGTAAATCAAAATCAAAGACGCCAGGAATTGAAGATGCGATATCTGAATTTGTATTTTTGTTAGATGAAAACCTGAGAAATCGAGAGAGAGGAAGAGGAAAGAGATGCGACTATGCGAGAGAGAGAAGAGAAGAAGGGAGTAGGGACGGTGCATTGGTGGTGGTTGTGCAGAGCAGCAGTGGGGTTGTGTGGTCATGCCGCTATGCGGCTCTGCGTCTACGGACGAGTGGCTCCTGGGCCTTGATGGACATGTCGCTTATGCCACGTGCAGAAAGAATCCTTGCGCTGGCAGTTTTTCCCAACAGAAAAGGATAAATCCATGTGCAGACCGGCAAAATCACAATACTAAATGAAAGAAAACAGAGATGCTCCTAAAAAAACTAAAGAAACCAAATAACTTCATTCCACGTAATAAAATTTGAACTAAAACCATCGTAATTCTTAAGAAGGGCACCCAAAACAAATTATGTTGGCATATAATGGGTTTAGTACCATAATTTTTGACTGTCTTAATAAACTTTATATTAACATTGAAAGTTAAAATCAAGTTAGAATATAAAACATTCAAGAATCCGTTGCTCTTTTCGATACTTGTAAAGTTAGAGCAATTTGTCCATATATGTGTGGCAATCTAATTATATATATATATATATATACCTATCTATAAAAAGCAAAAATTTCTCCACTCAATTTTCTTTCACCTCCGTGTTTGGATCAGTGACGGTAGGTTCCTCTCTTCTGTCCGGTACAGAATTAGGATTATATTTAATTTTCTACCTCTCCTTCGCTTAGAACTAGGATTATTTAATTATGACATCCTAGCTTCTATTCGAACGGTGAAGATCGGATAAAAGATAAATCCAAATCCAACAAGAATAGTACGCAACAGCAAAGATGAAAAAATAGTCAAAAAAAACTTGACATGAATGAGAATTGCCTTTGTTGTTGTCGTTCAACTTTGACAGTTATCATTATGGATGGTCTCCCATCTAAATCCAAGCTCAAATGAAAATAGCTCCGGAAACACAAATAGCTTATAAAATCAAACCAATCCACCCATACATAAATCGATCGATTTGAAAATCAGATCAAGCCTCTAGGTCGTCCAAAGTGCCCGCGACGTGTCTCAGCGCCACCATCAAGGTCCGCTTGTGCAGGCAAGGCGGCGAGCTTGGCTAACACGAATTGATCCAAGTGGAAATCAGATCAAGACTCCGCGCCCTGACTTTCGCAGTCTGCACTGCCAATCAGGTACACTTGTCCAGGGAAGGCGACGAGCTTGGCTAGCTGACGCTACGAGGACCTCGTCCGCGTTGGACTGGACGTGAAAGGCCATGATGGCGGTAGCGGGTCACACAAGGCCAAATGAACGGGAGCCGCCACTGGCCTTAGCGCCGCTGTTGAGGGCAGCTGCTGCCACCTCACACTGTAAAATAAACATGTGACGCCGCTAGCCATAGACATAGCCATCTATACTCATGATTTATATTCATGCGAGTTAGATAGCATATGTCCAACCAACGTACGCTATATGATTCTAAAGTATACTAGAAAAAATGACACAAGTTATAATTTCCGTTGTAACGCATGGACATATTTGCTAGTATTATAGAATTTTGTCTTTTTTTAATCCTAGCATGGCATGGTTTGGGAGTTGCTATATCTCTTTCGCAATGTAATGTGCAGGACCATTGGATCATCATCCAAGGGTGGATCTGTTAACAACTCTTTTTTACAAATTATGCATGTCATCATATTGTTATACAAATAGAGAGACATAGAAAAAGTGTGCATGTCATCCTATTTGTTTTAAAGAAATTCGGGGGATCAAAATAATGCCCACCTACTTTTTATTCCACAGTTGCACGGCAAGCCGAGCGGTGGAAGGGCGTAAACGCCAATCCTCGTACAAATTTTGAGAGGTACAAAGAGGGTTGAGAGAGATTACAACTAACACTAGAAGCTTACAACAACACTTGAACTGAAACAATCACAACACGACAAAAACAAACGAGGATAAGCCTTGACTTAAGCTGAAAGACGCCAACCACTGTCAATTTGCACTCTCACCGAACAACATACTCGCCGACTTCACCGTAGCCTTTGCACCCTGCACTGCTCCTCATAACTGCGCCGCTCCGCTGCTGCCCTCCACTTAAGATGTGAAACCATGGAATGGGAACGAACAGTTGAGTGGGGACTAAGAGCAGTGGCGAGCACGAAGGCGCAGGATCACCGAACACAACACCCTCCTTGAGAATGATGGAACCACCTCCGCGCATCCAGGCCCACGTATCGCCATTCAATGCCATTCACGGGGAGGAAACTGTAAAGGGGAATGGCGACAGCGGTGGAAACTCCACCCGGCATATGATATACTGGCACCACCAAGGAAAGCACCAACGGAGCAGAGGCGCCAGAAGAAGACGCTCATCGAAGTGACGGTAACGGCTAGCAGCCAAGCCAGTCAAACCCAAGAGAGAACAAAAGCAAGCGGCACATAGAGGAGGAGAAAAACAAGGAGCAAGATGGCACGAGGGGTGGTCGTGGCGGAATACAGGCGTGCCTTTTGTGTCGATGCCTTCAATAAGGAAATGACGTCCGAGGGCGCCAACATCAACGTATTTGCAGCACCAAGCTCGTATGGGCTTTTGCCCCGAGACCTGCAAGGTGAGAGGCCAAAAGTTGGAAAAAGTACCGGCCGAGGCTATTGGCAGGGCAGGGCATGACAACTTTGAATGCTCCAATGACGCCTTCAGAGCACTTAGGGGGACTTTCGTCCTAGGGATGGTGCCTGTGCCCGCCAGGTTGCCTTCCACGGCATCGCTCCAGCAGGGTCGAAATCTTCAGCAACGCCCCCACGAGGGAAACGACGCACAGGAGCGCCGCCGCCGCTGTCCTGGAGGTTGTAGCAACACCCCAGCTAGGGTTTTCACCCTGATTTAGAACGACTACAGGGCAGGCAGCAGCACGAGACCACTGCCCAGCCCTCCGCACACCGCAGCGGCAGGGTTGCTCTGGCTGTGGAAGCAGGGCCACCGCCGACCGCCTGGGTCGGATAGCAAGCCCCGAGCTGAGCGGTGCGGTGGGGTGTGGTGCTCTTCCCAGGCCCCTCCAGGGGCCAGACGCGGTGGCCGCCGGAGCGCCGGATCAGGGCGAGGGGGTCCCGCCGACCGTCGCTGGTCGAGGCCAGGCCGCCGCGGCAGCCGGCGCTTGCATCAGGCGAGGGACCGGGACCCTGGGCCGCCGGCGTCCGATTCCACCAGGTGAGTGGGGAACCTAGGTGTGCCGCATGGACGCCTGGCCGCCTGCTCGAGGTCGCCGGCCGGCCGCGCATGCACGGGGCTGGGTCGCCCGCACGCCACTCGCCGGATCTGGGTGGGGGACCGCCGGATCTGGGCGGCGGATCGCCAGATCTAGCGGCGGAGGGCGCGGATCCGCCGCTCCCATGGTCACCCCGGTCACCTTGCTCACGAAACAATGGGAGGGGGGACATGGAGAAGGAGGGGAGGGGGACGAGGGAGGGGCAAGAGCTGTTGCTGGTCACCTTTTTGGGCGCCAGACAGTTGGCCGCCACAGTCTCTAGCTGGGGGAGCGGCGGCGGCGGCGGAGGGGTGCGCCGGCGGGGGAGCTTGTGGCGGCGGGGGAAGTCGCCCCCGAGTCGCTCCTGTACGGAGAGCGACGCGGGGCGGGGGGGGGGGAGGCAAGAGAGTTGCGAGCATGCTACGCATGTCATCCTGTTGGTATACAAATAGAGAGACATAGAAAAAGTGTGCATGTCAACAGCTATGTTGTTACAAAGTGTGCATGTCATCCGTCATAAGAGGGAGCGAAGGGATTTCTTCCGACAGAGATATAAAAAAAGTGAGAAAGAATATATTTTTTTTAAAAAAAGAAAGAAACAATTTCGTAGCGTTTCTTCGACTGGTAAGATGAAGTCATCCAACCTACACCATGGTCATGTTATATTCGGAACGAAGGTCCTGTACCTGCTGTGGTACCATAAAACCATCGCTGTGTATGAGTCTCTATCTGTACACGTGCTAACAAGGGCAACACTACTGTCTACTGCCAGTGCCAGACACGGCGTCACCGGCCTGTGCAGCCAGCTGTGCTACTCTTGACATCCGCCAGTGCACTGCTGCAGTCTCTGTTGCATCGGCGCACGTTTGTCTCGGTTCCAACAAACCTTCAACTGAACGTGTACGCGCGGCGGTTTCGAACCGTCGTTGCGCTGCGCGTGCGGACAAAGTTCAATCAGCCGCTCACCGTCAGTGACAGTGCTGCGGTCAGGACGCACGTCGTCGCCAGAGACACGGCCGCCGCCGTGGTCGTCTTGCGGCCGTGCAGTGCCCTCACGGCGGCGCTGATGTTGTCGCCGTAGTCCGGCGGCGACATGTTCCCGTATAGCGGAGGGGAGTTGCCGTACCCGGCCGGTGGAGAGCTCCCGTACCCGCCGGGCGGAGACCCGTACGTTGGCGTCAGCGGAGTCGACGTGTTCAGGACCGAACCACCGGTGCTGTAGTTCATCAGAAAACGGCACAAATCAGCACATGTAGCTATATGTTTCTTGTGCTTCTTTATCTTTAGAGTAAAAGGTTTTTTTTTTTCTTTTTGGCTTGAGTTGGTAGAATTTACCTCGTTGCTGGATACTGACACGTCGAAGTACCTATAATTGGAAACAGAGAAGCGAACGAGTGAACATCTATGCAGATTGCAGAACAGGAACTTGCTTGGATGCTCGATCTCGACGTGTTCAGAGGGTGGAGCTTGAGTTTACTTGGGTTGGCAGTGGTGAGGACGGCGGTGCCGGCGAAGTCGCAGCTGGTCTGCACGGGGTTCTTCTGGTAGTAGCTGTTGAAGGCGTAGGAGGCGTGGTCGCGGACGGTGTCCGGGCTGAAGCAGCTCCGGCCCTGCTGGATCGGGGAGCAGTCGGCGCCGCCCTGCCCGCACGCGTAGTCCAGCGCCACCTGCAGCGCCGTCGCGCTCGCGCTGGGGCTCGCCACGCACCAGCTCCCGCCGCCGCCGCCGCCGCCGGTGGCCAGAGGTGGCGTCGGCGTCGCCGGCGTCGCGGTGGGCATCGCCACGGGCGTCGCCGTCGGGTTCACCACCGGGACCGTGGCCAGGGGCGACGTCACGTCGCGCTCCAGCCGTTTTGGCATGTCTGCTCCCTGCTCACTTCTTCCTCCTGCAGCCAGCGTGAACCAAACCAGCAACGTTCAGTTCAGCAGCGCATGGATGAACGAAAGCTCTCGGCTCTCCCCTTCTCCTTAACCTGATCTCATCCAGTATTTGGACGCTGATTAATAAGCAAAACAAACAAAAAGATAGCAGATGTTTGTTTGGTACTCCTAGTTAATAATCCTGATGATAAAGCGTGTATTTGTCTGTTGCTGCGACGCACTGACATGACACTGCTCGACGGCTTCAACAACTAAATAAAGCGACTAAACAAGCAAGGAAAAGGCAGTAGTAAGATCTCCAAGCAGAAACCATCCATCTTTGGTGTTCAAATCGAAACTACTAGTAGCAAGTAACGCAGTTACTTTCGTGCCAGATAACAGAATCATTAGCACAGGAGGCAGCAGAGTAAGCAACTCACCATGGGAGTGGCAGGAGAGGAGGAGGAGAAGAGACGCCAAGCCATGGACTGGCCTCAGAGACGCCGAGCCATGGACTGGCCTCAGAGCCATTCCAAGCTTGCTCAGCTCTGAGCTCTGAGTCAGGCAGTGCTTACTAGCAGTAGTAGCCGGCAGGGGTGTGCTGATTCAGGAACGAATGTGTGTAAAGCGAGATGGCCAGCTGCTGCTGCTATCACTCGTCTTCTATTCACTGAATCTGCAGAAGCTGCTGGTGTGCAGACAGACCAGACGCATGCTTTGTTCAGTATTAGACGAACAAACAGAATCACGGGTCTGGCCGGGGAATAAGAGGAAACTTGGGCGGGCAGGCTGCCTGGTCAGGACAGCAGGAGGCTTTGGGTGATATGCTTAACAGTACAGTAGTGAGCAATAGATTAAGCAAGAGGAGTGGGAAAGTGAAAAAAGAAAAGAGAGAGGCTGGGTGAGTTGGGACTTGGGAGGCGAAAGAAAGAAATTCTGTGATGCGATGCGAGGGTGGGGCACTGCACTGCACTGCCTTCGTCTTCATGATGGCTTATTAGCCGCCATGATGAGGAATTGATTCCCGTTTGGTGCCCCCGGATTAGGCCGAACATTTCTTTTCTTTTCTTTTCTCTTTTGTTCCAGATTGGTATGGGACGGAATGGAATGCGATACCCTCTTTCCTCGTACAATACCAGTACCAGTACGTGTTCTACCTCTTTTGTTCAGAGTTCAGACATGCTATCTCTACTCCACGCAGACTGCCGATGGCGTGCACGGCAGGCGCCAGCAGTGATCTGATCTGACCCCTTTTACCTGTCGATCTATGCACCGGGCTGACGGTCTGGCTGATCTGGATGGAGTTTGAGATAAGCTGGTAAAGAAACAGGAGATGAGCTTTCTACTTTCTATCTGATGCTGCCTGCTGCCTTCATGGTTATGGCTTCGTCTCCTTTGTACCGTGGTGCAAGCAGAGGCATGCATTTTCGATCGTGATGCATATCTTTTAAGTTTTGAGAGAGGAAAAATCCTAGAGATTATTGGTGATGCACTGATGCTAGCTCCATTTTCCTCTCTACCTTTGCATCTCTTTTCGCGCGTCTCGAGCGGAGCAGCTGCGACGGTCCGACGGATCGGCCGTAGAAAAAGCTCGCAGATTTGCTAGACCTAGACCGCGCCGCCTAGTACTGCATCTATTAGCAGGAGAAAGACGAACATGGTCGCCACATCCGTGGGGTGAGCAGTAGATGCGAAAGACCTAGGAGCCACGACGAGCAGATGCGGAGTTGCACTAGGCTGCATGCGTAAAGGCCGGGAATCTAGCTATCTGCTGGCAGTGGCTTGATCTACTGCTTACTAGAATGCTTCCATGGAATTCCAGGTGCAAAGGTTTCGTTTTTTCCTTAAAAAAGGAAGAGAAGATGTTCAGACATGGAAAAAAGTAGTTTTGCAACTTTATTTTAATTATTTTCTTTATTTTTTCGGAGTAGTTTTGCAGTCTGTGTCATGGAAGCAACGAACGAGCAAGCAAGCGTACTAACCATGGCGTCGTTAGTGGGCTTTGCCCGTGGCAGTCATATTCGTAGCTCAGGGCAGGGGGTCCAAGTCGAACACTAACAACTTGTTTCGATTTGTTTTTAAGAAAATTGCAGAAAGGAGAGTATGAAAATTCCGGTCCACGTCTAGAGGCAGGCGAACAAAAGCCGCTGTTGCCGCCGCATCCTCCCCTGCTGTTCGATCTCGGGATTGCTGCTAATTCGAACACTAACGGCAGGCAGGCAGGTAGGCCAGACAAACAATGGATGACAGTGGCCCGCGTCTGGATAAAAAAAAAAAAAAGAAGTCTGTGCTGACTGCTTTGCTGCCTCAAGCTGATCGAACTGGGCCAGATGAGAGAAAAGAGAACAGGATTGGCACCATAATTGCGGTGGAAAAAAAAAGATCAATTTTATCTTCTTAGCTAGTAATCCGTGTGGTATGATTTTTCTACTCAAACTTTGAAACAAGACATCTTGCAATCTCAACTCTCAAAACCGTGAGTTGTCATCCAGTTTTCTATCTGACTTGAAAAATGTTTCCAAGCTTCTCAAAAGTTAAGAAAAATCTAAAGATGAATTGGTACATGGCAAATTCAAATAAAGTATCTAGAGCTGACGAAAGTATATCAAGAAGTTTCCAAGAACTAAATTTAGATATATAAAATTGAGAAACATTTTTTTAATATGTTTTGAGAAAATCTATATAGAGAAAAAAGTGAGATGCGGTTAGCATGAATGCAACGAGTTTTTAAAATACTAGCTGCATGTCTTATTTTTGTTATGGAAAGTTTGAGATAAGCTACTAAAATCTTAATGTATTGGGATAATTTAGTTTTCTTGGATATTGTTCCCATTTTCTAGATCTAAATATAATTTTTAGAAGCTTCTAGAGATATTTCATGAACTCTAAACATTTTATTTACACAATTTCATGTCCATATACAAGACAGGCCATGTCATTTAGCCCATGGGCTAGATGTTCGTCAAAGCTTTAATGAGGCTACTAACCAATTAGGCCTGAAAACCTGCATCTTCGCTGAGCTAGGCTCTCCGCATGCAAAATCAGCAGTTTGTTTGGTTGGTGTACGTGGCTCTCTTCATGCAAGATTCCCCTTGGAGCCAGGCTCTAGAAAACAGGGCGATGCAGGATTGGGCATGCAGCCTGCATGAGATGAGAGAGCAGCGGTGCAAGGCCAGCTCATGCATCCACTCAACCAAACAACTTCTCAACCCAGCCAGCCATGTTGCACGCGCGAAGGCAACCAAACAAGGAGCAATTGCATGGCAACAGCCTGGTCATGGAGGGCCTGTCTCGGCCGGTGCCATGCTGTTTAGGGCGTGCAGAAACCAAACACGCCCTACGATCTGATTTAGATCATGGCGTCGTTGGTGGGCTTTGATTATGGGTCACGGCCTACGGCCCATGGGCTGCAAATTCGGCCCTATCGTTACACGATTGCTTTTCCGGCCACAATCCTCCTGATTTCACATGAACTCGGTTTCACCACCAAGGCACCAAGGCATCAACCGATTCAGTGCACTGAAGCAAATACCATTATTTCACTTTCCATGAGTCCAATTGCCCAAAGCACGCCAAGGTAACTCATCGTCTATAAGCTCGCCAAACTGACATGCAAAAAATTTCAGTACTACATACTCCTTCCTCCCTCGATTCCAAATTATTAAACTTTTGATTTTTTTTTAGATATGTAGTTTTTGCTAGTACTTAGATATACACATACCTAGATATACTATGGAAAAGCAATATATTTATAAAAAAATAAAACATCTTATAGTTTGGAATGGAGAAAAAACAGTGACTTCAGTTCTCAACCAAGTGAGAGCCGTGGTTGCAGGTTGGAGACGACAGCAGTCGGCAGACGAGAGCTTGGGGCCAGCGACTCCGGCATAATGCAGAACCGTGACTCACTCATTCACTCACTCGACAGCCACAGCTCGAGTTCAGTCATCCAGCCTCGACTCCCAACATCTGTCGAGGTAATCTAGAGCTGAAAGAAAGCTTTGTGCCGGCACCGGCGACGGTGACAGGAGTTTGGCACGGGCCCTGCAGAGGAAACTGCTCGCTGGCTTTCTCTGCGCCGCTGCCCAGTTCGCTATCCAGTGTTCACAACAGTAGCTGTTGGAAGTTGGAAACCAATGGCCATCCATCCCGGCTCCGGGAAGAAAAAGGATAGCGCCTTTTGACCCTGAACCCGCGAAGGAGGAGCGAGTGGCCATTGTTGGTATCGGCCCTACCTCCGGCAAGTTCAGAACTTTCAATCCTGAATCTGTCGGTTTCAGCTAGCCCAACTGCACGAGCCAATAATTCCACCTCCTCTTCGGCTCCATCCGCTTATCGCAATGAGCCCCCGACTGCCCCCGCGTCGCCCTCCCGCTTGGGCGACCCGGGCGGCACCCCGACTCCGCCGCCGCTAGGCGTCCTCCCTCCCCCCTCCTCTCCCTTCGCCGCCGCCAGGATGCCCGCGTGGCTCCCCAGGAGGGCGGCAGCGGGGCCTTCTCCCGGGAAGGGGCGCCCGCGGAGCTCTGGGAGCGGCGGGGCTCCTGGCTCCGGCGGCCGTGGTGGCGGCCCTGGGCGGCACCATCACCCGGATCCGGTGCTCCATGGCCGGACTTTGCTGGTGGTGGACGGGGTGACGGGCTGGTGGCGAGTCAACGGGCTGCTGGTGGTTTTTCGGTCGTCGGGGGCTCGATCCGCGCAGGTCCGGCATGGTGCTGGCCGGATCACAGGTGGCCGGCGTTTCAAGCTCGTCGTTCTTTGGCAGCATCCCCCGTCCCCCCTCCCGGTGTTGTCTGCTGTCTGCTTGGTGTGCGGTTGGCGTTGCTGCTGCCAGCCGCAGTCGGCGGGGCAGCTGACGGCTTGTGGGGTGGGGGCGCTCATGGTGGTGGAGAGGCTCTTCGGCGGCGCGGTGGTGGTGTGGCCGGCGGTGATTTTGGCAGGTCTGTGGTGCTATGGAGGTGTTGTTGTCTGTGCCGGGCACAGTGGTGGCCGCTCCCCTTCGGCGGGGGGCACCGACAGGGCGTCGCGGGGCTGCTGTCTTTTCGGGTGTGGGGGCGGTGGAGAGGCTCCCTCCCCTTCTGCTCGTCCCCCGCCTTCTCTTCATGGTGGTTGTCTCGTGGTGGTGGCTGGGGTTGTGTTGGCGTTGGGGGCGGTCTTCGTCTATGCCGTCCCTCCCCCATGCCTCCGACCACCGTCATAGGGCGGTCGTTATGGAGACGGAGGCCATGACGTCCACAAGGGTGCTGATCCGAGGCTTTGATCTAGATCCGGCACCTTCAGGGGGTGGCAGTGCCTGCGACAGGAGCTCGGCCGGTAGCGGTGGCCAGCGGCTGCTACGGTTTTCGGCGGGCGGTGGGTGAACGTTCACGGTGGCGGAAAGCTGGTGTTCGGTAGGGGGTCTGGCAGGGTGCTGGCGTAGCTTTGCGGCTGCTTGTGTGGTCGGCGCGTCTACTCAGGTGAGGCTTCTTCTGGATGGCCGACAGCGACGTCTTGGTGGCTGGCGGGGACCCGAGATCTTATCCAACATCGGTGCTGGGGTTGTTTTAGGCGAAAGTATGGCGACGGCGACACTTGTGGGTGTCGTTCTCCTGTTGAGTGCGTCGCGTCCCCAGCACATTCCATGGGTGAGAACCCAGTCCTGTCATGAACGAACGACGGCAGCGCTTGGGCGTCATAACCTTCTTAAAGGCGTCGTTGTGAAATTCGACTCGGTGGGGATGTCTTTGGGCAGTGCTAGTTCGTCGTCTCCGCGAACGTGTTCGTGGTTGGTGCCAGCGGTGGTGTAGGCTTAGCTTATTTTTAGTCGCTTAGTTTATAGGTTTTTGTTGCTAGCTTTTAGTTGTTTGTTGCGTCAGTGGTGGAGCTCCCAGTGTTTTAAAGTGAAGGCTCGTGTTGACGACCCAATCTGACCAAGTTATGGTGGTTAGAGGTTTGTGTCGATGTCCCAGTCCGACCAAGCGTGGTTGAGTTGGCGCTCTTTGTAGAGCGAGTTGAGTTGACATGGTACCTATGTGTGCAATTTGAGTAGGGTACCCTCCATAATTGTATTTGTGGTTTTCGCCCAGTTTTCACTTCGAAAAACTGGACGGGACGTTTGTCTTCTTTTTTTCTCTTTATTCGTCTAATAGAAATCACGGCAAAACTTTTACCATCCTTTCTTTAAAAAAAAAAAAAGACAGAGGACCATCCGATTTTCGTGAGAGACGAAAAGGAATGGCAAACCAGGAGTTCAGAAAAGCGTACTAGATACGTTTGGATAAGCCCATGCAGTCTTAATCCTGCCAAGATAAGTTTTTGATGTTGGGGCTTATCTAAACGTCATGCGCGATGATGTTCTTGATCTTTCGAGCTGCTTTGTGCTGAAGGATGTCATGTGCCGTTTTTTGTCAGTAATTTGAGTTACAGTACAATGTCTACTCGGTGTCAAATCTGGCAGTTTTCAAAAACTAGTATTTATGTTAATTTAAAGACACTAGTGTAATACTGGCGGCTGGAGCTGCTGTAGTGTCTGGAAGATTGAACACTCCACCCTGGAATCCCTTTTTG
>CM041639.1:46393060-46477739 GCA_023333625.1 Bothriochloa decipiens
AATGTTTTTTTCTAGATTTGATTGATACTTGCAAGATCAGACTGACTTGATATATTTTGACTACCAACCTGGCTACCTGATAAGCATTGCCCTTGATTTTTTTTTTTCAAATATGGAAACGGACTCTTATTTTAATGTATGCATTTTGCTCCGACTGTGTCCTCCGGCGTGATATTCCTTACACGCATCATGTCTGGGGCCACTGACCACATGTCTGTGTACTCCGTTTGCTCTGTACACGATACAAGAAAACACAAGTTGCTCTGTACAATAAGGAACTGAAGAGGAATTGAGCAGGAATGGAGAAGCACGAGGCTGGTTGCCGTATAAGGAACCGACGAAGATGGAGGATGAAGGAACCACCAACAGCTCATATATACGGGGTTTTTTCATACAGAGTTACAGACAGCAGACCAATGCTGTCCAAGTCATACACACACAGAGAGAAGACAGAGTGACAGGCATAATACACCGATCGAGTCCACTTGGCCGTAGTTTTCAGAGAGTTCGTCGTCGAGAGGCTGCAAAGCTGCACGTTCTTCAGATCACGACGCAGCACATCAACATTCGCGGAAAGGAAAAAAGGGTCATATTTGACGTCGAAGCTGGGATAAGTTCAGCACTCGTTTCTGAAGAAATGGAGCAGGATGCATCGGCAGTCACGTTCAGAGCTCTGAACTTTTCCAGCGAGGTGAGCAGGAACCTCACCCTTTTGGGACCAAACTAACTGCCGGCACGGTGCCGCTCACCTATATCCCAAACGTTCCCTGAACGAACAATTTTTCTCTTGCTCTGTCCAATAAAACAATGCGGCTTAATGGCTTATCTTTGTCGTCAACAGTGGTTGGATTCAGCAATAATGCACGTACAATTTGTATACTACTATGTATTATTGTATCTGTTCTTTTCTGATCCAGAATTCCACATGGCGGCTGATTCGGATCCATCCCGTGCCCACAACTAATCGTTAAAGTGCAGTGTGCAGACCGCGCAAGAAATGCTGCAAGTTGCTCTATAGAAACCTGGAAACTGAAGTCATGCAAGACTAAGTAATAGGAACCAGCCAACTGCCAAGTGCAGACTGCTACCTGCCAAAAACGGGTTAAGTCCCGAAAAAAAAAAAAAAGACTGCTACCTGCCTGCATGCTCTCTCCATGGCAAATTGGCAACCCAAGTCTGTGCAAAATCTTGCCTCTGATGTCTGAACTTCAATTCTCCACCTTTTGACATTAGCTTAAATCTTTAGGTTCAATACGAAACTCAAAGTTTGTCTTTTTTTTTTGGCCAATCTGGATGGCTTAGTTTGCTCGGTCACGGATCGACCTGAATAGTTTCTGGGATCAATCAAACTGCAATCCTACATGCTGGAAAATATCATGTCCTTCTTCACCCAGAACCACTAGCCATGAACGGATCATATTCATATGTACTACGCGAGAGCATCACTGATCGATCACTGACAGCGATCGATAGAACGCGTCACCGGCACCTGGGGCCGCTGCGTTTTTCAGAGCCACAGATCAGAAGCCCTAGAACCTTCTTCGTATCATTACCAACCACCACGATCATCCACGTCACCAACAAAAATCTATTTCACACATCACGTTTGGTATGACATGTAACCATAGTACTACCGCCACCAGTTACAAGCAACTGTGGAGCTCAAGCATCATCTACAATGGCGCATAATGAAACGAAACGAAACTACCGGGGGTACCATGCATGACAGCGACCACCCACTCACCTCCAGCCACCATTAGGGCCGCGGCCATGGCCCACATGCCGAGATTAGCCGGCGCTAATGGCGTGGTTTGCTTTTAATCAATATACACACATGAATAAACTAGTACACCGGAATGCGTGGCGCACATGGGCACGTACAATACCAGGACAGCCGTCTTCCCTCGGCCTCACATTGCCACGCTGGACCCACGGGCGGCGTCCGACGTGGAGCCGGCCAGCGCGGCGGCGGTGGGGTCGTCCTGACCGGTCAATGGCGGCGGCGTCGTCGTCGCAGCCGCGCAGGCGAGCCGGGCCGGCGCGCCGAGCGCCGCGTCCACGGCGGCGTCGCTCCACCGGTCCTTCATCGCGCGGTTCAGCCGCGCCACGAAGCCCTCGCGCCGCGCCTCCAGGTGCCTCAGCAGCCCCGCCGACATGCTGCACCCGTGCCCGTTCTCGGCCAACAGTGGTGTCGCTGCCGTCTCCGCGGCCGCGACGGAGGCGAGGTATTCGACCATGGACTCGGTGACGCGCGCGGGTGCGGCGCCGCGGCCGTCCCAGAGCCACATGCGCGCGACGGCGCGGCGCAGCGCGGCGGCCACGGCGTCGACGGCGGAGGTCGACGCGACGAGGCCGGGGCTCAGGGTGACCACGTACTCCCCGGGCGCCGCTTCGTGCACCGTGGCGTCAACATCGCCCGCGGTGAGGTTGTGGCCGGCCATCCGGACTGTGACGCGGCGGACGTGCCTGCGCGGGAACGACGGGTCCGGGAACAGCGCGCGCTCGACGCCGCGGCTGGCGTGCAGGAGGGCGCGCTCGGCGCGGCCATTGGACACGAAGAGCAGGTCACACCGCCGCCCCAAGGCGCTGCCGCGCGGCGCGTCGTTCGCGACGGCCACGGCGAAGCCCTTGCCGGCCTCGTGCTGCGCGAACAGGGACGCGCACGCGACGGTGATCACGGCCGCCACGCGGAGCACGAAGCTGTGGGTGGAAGGGGAGGCGGAGGAGGATGAGGAGGGCGACGGACGGCCCGACGGCGCGGCGTCGTCGGCGGTGGTGATGTCGACGCAGGATGAGGCAGCGGGGACGGTGGAGACGGGGAGGAGGAGCGGAGCCTCCATTGGTGTGGCGTGGTGGAGCCCCGCACTGGAGCCGGGGGCCGAGCACGGGAGGAGAAAGACCAGCAAAAGCCTAGGCTTTGGCTTGTAACTTGTAAGCAAGGCAGGCGACCGGAACTGCGTTGGTGTCTGCCACAATAATGCGAGAGGCGCGGGTTATTTAACGGCAAATATTTTGGCGTCCGAGCGGCGCTGGTGATTGATTTGTGTTTGTTACGTTGGCCGTCCAGTGTTAGCTTGACAGATTTTTCTCGGACACGTCCAAGGAGAAACAGAAGATGCTGAAATCAGCAGGTGAACGCAAATCTATCAATGCCCATGATTGATATTGGATAAGCATGGCTTTATATCGCTGAGATCTAAGCATATGTATCACCATTGTTACCATCACAAATATATCAAGAATATCACCCCCAACAGATACATAGCACAAATTATGGAACAACCACAAATCTTAGTGCTCATAGCACAGTCTGGCCAGTGGCCATCGTGGTTCTTTATGGTTCTATTTCAGCCATACTACATTGTCATTCGTAACAGGATCGGCCACCACAGTTTTTATGGTTCTATTCAGTCACACGTTCCAAGTCATTCCCTGTTGTTTACAATTTAATTCATGACACTATTAAGCAGTTCGGTAAGGTTACAGAATGTTGATCCAAATGTGCACAAAAACTACAAGCAAAGCGAAACAAAATACATTTGAGCGAGGGGACTACCGCTGCCAATAATAATATGTTCAATGGTGGAACCAGAAACTTTGAATAGAGGGTCGGCTAAACTTGGTAATTGGTATGAAAATGGAGAAAAAGTTAGCACACTTGCAAAATGTTTGGCGGTTAAAATTATGATTGCATCCAGTTTGTTCCTTATGTTTTTTTTAAATCTGAACAGGGTTAAAATTTCTTCATATATGGTGTTGTGGTGTAGGCGTGGCCCTTGCTGGACACCTTGGTTTCTCCATTGAGGGTGTTGATAAATAGACCCAACTTAATCGTAGAAGAACTAAAATACCTTTTTAGTCTTAGTAAAAAGGAGATTGAAAAGTTGTATTAGTATGGGGTGCCGATTTCTGCAAATATGGCATAGGCCTGTAGTAAGAGCACATTCCAAGCAAAACAATTGATATATAACATAACTAGTTAGAAAAAATTAACCCGTTTTTAGTAAATTGCTACAAAAAAACACTAAATATTTATTAATTTTGAAATTTACCTAAAAAATGATGTGGGCATTGGGTGCCCACACGGCACGTTCTAGGTAAACTTTCGATCTTTACACCAAGCAGAGACGTTGCCATGCCGAGGTGCGTACGGGGCTCCAGCAGATAGGGGGGCTTGAGCCCCCACACTAGATCTACTGGTGTATTTAATTTGTTGATGTCGATGTAGTAAAAGTCATCTCTGTGAATTTATCTCTGGTAGTTTATTAGAGGTGTAGAGATATTATAGAAAAAGATTACTGATAGATGTTGCAGTTTCCTAGTGGTAGTAGCCGGATTCAGGCCTTGTGGTCTTTTTGGGGTGGCAACAAAGACGCTTCTCAAAACAACTGGTTTCTTCATGCCATCAAATTCGTCGACATGGTAATAAACATATCCTAATATTACAACCAGTTTCCTAGTATGCCACACTAAGCCAACATGATACAACTCAACTCAACTCAACTCAACTCAACCAGTCGCTCAAAATGACCCAACCAACTAACTTCCACCACAATTCAATTCAAAAACCAACACCCAGCATAATTATGAACATGAAAGAGAAGACCCAGGCCATGTTGGTGACAAGTGCATTGGACTTCAAACATGGTGGGATTACCATTCAAAAAGGTTAATGAATAAAAGTTGACTAGTGGGCTTGGCTGTAATTCGAAAAAACAAGGCCAAACAACATTCAAGGCTATCGTGGTTTCGTCACGGGGGACACAAAGAGTAGCTTGTTCCTTCCACATACACGAGTAGTCTGTTCCTTCCACATACACACAAATATCAGGAGAAAATAAAACTTCATAAGCACAGCTCAAGATGAGAATTGGATAACCTCTTCCCCTGAAACCCGCACGTCCGTCAAAACTTTGTCTATTGAACTGAAGAGTAACTAGAGATAGCGTATGGTTTTGCAAATAATTTTTTTTAAAAATGTGTTTCAGCTACTATTTGTGACTATAGCTACAATTTATTCGAAGCGAACTATCATCCTAGAAAGTAGGTTTAAAAATCAAATTTTGCAGAGCACTATAGATAATTTCAGCACCCAGCATAACCACTATGAAACACACAGCCGTCTAATCATTGAGAAGGCTATACACTTCACAACCACCGTATAACTCTCACCCTCATATTTTTTTTTTATAAAAATATCTTCATGGTGTCCACAATGGTTCTGACTTCTGACATATCTTCAAATTACTCAAGCGTGATTGCAACTCAACTCTTCTTTACACATGCGCGGACATAGTTCACCCTTTTATATGGATTCCATCCTGTTATGTGTACCTGCCAATTCGGAGGTTTTTTTTTTTGTCTTCCAGATATTTTCTTTAGTTTTATGCTGAAAATATAAGTAAATACTCCCAAGTTCAGTTACAGAATAGGATGAAATTAAATAATATGACAAAAGCAACATAATGTAAAATTTAAGTAAATACTCCTTTTTTTGCGACTACTCATCCCGCTTATTTGATGGTTTTCTGTCTTTTTTTCTTTTCATTTCTTGAAGCTTTTGCTTTAAGTTTGATCGGTTAAACTCTTCACGCTTTTGCTTTAAGTTTGTGATATTATATTACAAACAGTAAAAACTTAGCAAAAGCAAAACTTTAACCTATATCAAACCAAAAAGCCAGCAAGAGTTATGTTCAAGAGAATGTTGGCCATCCAGTGTTCAGCTTGACACATTTTTCTCGGATGCGTCCGCAAGAACATGCTCGGGTACAGCGGCTTATAAGGCCACAATTTTATATTGTATAAATCCAAGCAAACTATCATCCTACACATTAAGGGTATGTTTGTTTCAGCTTCAGAATCAGATGAATCAGATGAGGAATAGTGAGAGAGGAATAGTGAAGAATCAGTAGAATCAGTAGCTCCAGAATCAGAAACAAACACACCCTAATAAGAGGAGTTGGGTATAAAATTAAAATTTTGCAGAACTTTTCAACCCCACGCACTTTCGTCATAGACAGAACTATCTAATTCTACGATACACTTCAACCAACCACCGTCTAACTCTCATCCTCCATAGATTGCTTTTAGTATTTCTTTAGGATGTCCGCAATGCATCCGACTTTCCGACCGGATCTTTATTAATACTAGCAAAAATATCCATGCGTTATAACGGGACGCATGTCTATTGCATAATTCTTATACCGATAGTAATAAAATATTTTTTATTAAATTTATTAATTATATTTAAGCCAACATTAAGTAAATAAAATAATTATAAGATCGGTCGTCCTTGGCTTGCTAGTTAGTTCGTGAAGACGTATTGAGAAGAGGTACAAGTGGGTGACATAGCAGCCACAGTTAATACCAACTAAAATTTATATTTTATATCACTTCCTCCATCCATTTATTAAAGTCATCTTACCAAAAAAATCTTAAAGAATCAGAGTCGTTTAAGCTAGGACCGTGGTTTTCACCTCATCCCAGGCTCATGCGGCTCCTCCTCATTGGTCGAGTTAATTCAACAGTCACCGGCGGAGTTAAAAGAAAGCAGCTATTAATGGGCAACACTACATACACGGCTCCTCCTTGGTCATTTGGCCTGACCCTAAAATGACCCCAACAAATAAATAAAGCGGGAGTATGTCTTTTGACGATTATGTAACCTAATTAAATAAAAATTAATATGGACTATCATTTTCGACGAAAACTAATTAGTAGCTTCATAGACATGTCAATGGATGGCCATTGGAACTAATTAGTACTTATTGATCTCTATTTATAATAATATAATATAATAACTATGAATAAATATTTACGACAATTATGTTACTGTAACAATGGGGATATTTACCATGATGTTATAGTAAATCATATAGTAAGTATTTACTATAGTCTCATAAATTAGTATTGTAATTATCATGGCTACAAATGAAATTATTCTATAGCCAGCTGTATAAGAGTAGTTCTAATTCTAGCCGTAGATATATCTTAATACTATTATATATAATATATGTAAGATTATTTTAATATATGCAATATCATATTTTTATAGTTATATTTTTTTCTTGCTAGATTATTTTAATACACGTAATACCATATTTTTATAGTTTGATTTATTATTTATATTTTATTGTCTTGCTAGATTATTCTTATATATATACATATACATATACTTACTAATACTATATTTTTATAGTATGTTTGTTTGGCTAGCGGATATGAGTATTTAAAATTGTTACGAAGTTAAATAAAAAAGCTTCGTTTAGCATCATGTAAGTCTTTTTTTTTTACTTACGCATCATGTGACCCCTTGTGTTGTGGTGGTAGCGTCTTGTAATTGAACAGTGAAGACCAAGGTTCAAATCCTAATGACAATGGTATTTTTGTTCTTTTCGTCAGCGGACACAAAACGGAATAAAAAAAGATCCGGATATAACCTGGTGGCGGACAAAAATTAAAAGAGCGGACAAAAAAGGTGTTGGAAACTTTGGAGATTTATTAATAGGTATTATGGTTTTAATTATGGTTTTCTAACCGTAAACATATAGGACACGGAGAGGTGAAAGAAAAAAGATAGAGAAATTTTGTCTCTTTATAAATAGGTATAGATTAACTTTTAAAAATCAGCTTGATGGCATCCCGACTCTTCTTTAGACTTACTGCAACAGAGTTCACTCTTTTCTTTATAATACTAATTATGGATTTCATTCCATTCCATGATTCCATCCCGTTCTGTACCTGAATCGGACACGGCGATGATCGAGAAAACAGTCCGGAGATGGTGCTCTACATGGACAAGTTCCCCTCCAATGTCGCCTCCCTCCAGCCCTATCTTTGCCCGTCACACTCTGTTCTTGTGCCGTCTTCAACCCCATCCGGCACTCGAAATATTTTGTGTGCATGATTTCCTAGCTTTGTTTCTCCTAATCCTGGTTACTACAAGAAAAAGGCGATATTGGCCCATTGTAATGTCAAAAACAATGATCTATTCAAATTTCAAAGGAAGAAAGGACCTGACGCAATGTGGCCAACTTTGATTTGGGTTCTCTTCTTTAATTGTAAGGTACATGAATAATTTCGATTGATATGATCATTAGTCTATCCTAGGAATCCGAAAACATCAGGCTGTTTGGGACATTGGCATGACCGTTGCGCCGATTCTGTGGGGCCAAGAGCGACTGCGGGCACTTGGGGTTGCAGCTGTCGCAGTGGGCCTGGCACTGTCTCCGTGAGTAGTAACAGGAGTCTTCAGTCTTGCAGCAAAAGCAGTCTCGATTGTTACAGAGCGTCAGGACACAAAATTTCACCGTGAACTCGCTCCCATCTAATGCCGTGGAGTTGACGGCCGCGGTAGTAGCATTATTGCTCGGGTGCCTCATTGGAATTCCGACCTGATCAAGTAGACCTCGACGACCTGCAAATCAGATCCATTCATATAGGTAGACATGGCATAAATGACATTCAGAGCCCGGCATAATCGACACACTTACATTGTGCAGGCGAAGCGAAGAGCACGACGAACAAGAACACGGCTGCCAAGCCGACGCTGAAGCTCCTGGCCGCCATACTGGTGGATCCGATCCTTTCGAAGGGAGCGACGTATGCATGTACATAGCTAGCTTAGTAAGGATTGCTTATGGGTTTTATATATAGGGCACATGTATGAGGTACTAGTGATGTATACATGGAAACATAAACAGCATTTGCGATTTTGATTCCCTCTTAATCTCCAAAATTTTTTTTGATTCACTCTTAGCTCTTGCCATGTGTGTGCAAGGAAAAGTGAACAGCCTTTTGAGATTTTGAATGATTAATTCCTCTGTTTTTCTGTTTCGCAAAAAAAAATTCCTCTGTTTTTCTCTACTCCTTTTCTCGCGTCAGGAAACATCAAAAACAAATCGTGAACTGTTATATTTTCCAAAAAAAAAAGAGAAAACAGCAGAAAACAAATGGCAAGGGCCTCGTATGGTTGTTTCCTGTCGCATCCTGGGCCCTCGCCACTTCCTTATTTTGGTTTGGGACGAGCTTTTACGAGGCCCACCATAATACGTTGCCGGGGTAATGTGTGTGTGTGTGTTGAGGGAACCACCTGATTCCATCACGACCGTGATCGAGGACATCGTGGTGCCGGAGTTGCAAGCTTAATGGCGCTGGAATTCAGACTACCCTAAGGTTCACTTTCAAGGTATGAAAATAGATTAAAAAAAGATTAGCGTAGTTGCGATTTTGCGAATGTTTGGCAGGAGCTAGTAAAATTATGATTGCATCAACCATGTTGTTTATGTGTCTTCTTCAAAATCTAAACAAGGTTAATTTTTTTGCATGCTGTTGGGAGTGGGGGCACTTGATTCTGTCATTGAGGATGTTGATAAATAGACCAAACTTAATCAGCAGTTGAACTAAAAGCCCTTTTACTCTAAAAAAAAGAGAGTAAAAAAATATAGAAAAGTTGTATTAGAGTAGGACACCGTTTTTCGCAAACAGGGTAGGAAGGGCACATTTCTAGCAAAACTATGTTATATAATAACATAACTAGTTAAAGAAAATTGCTTTAGAAAACACTAAACATTCATTCGTTTTGGAATTTAGTTCAAAAAATGATGTGGGCGCATTTGTTGCGCACACCGAAGGGTGGGTAGGGGAAAGGACCTCGTGCTCATTGGGTGAATTGCAGGATGTGGTATGGTATTGAAGAGGTAGGGGAAATGACCTCGTGCTTATTGGGTGAATTGCAGGATGTGGTATGGTATTGAAGAGGTAGGGGAAAGGACCTTGTGCTCATTGGGTGAATTGCAGGATGTGGTATAGAGCCATCATCATCAACGTTGTTGTAGAGGCAGAGGTAGAGCCGTTATTGAGGAGGAAGAGGTAGAGCCATCAGGTATGTTATTGAAGAGGTAGAGCCAATGACACGTTTTAGGGTAAACTTTGGACCTTTTTACTAAGTGATGTTGCATGATAAGGAGCGAATAGGGGGGGCTTGAGCCCCCACACTGAATCCGCCTATGGCCATGGTGGCAAGTGCGGATCAAAGTCTTGAAATGGCGGCAGGTGAGGTGCTGATCAAGTCTAAGGTGTAAGATGTGGTGTGAACAACCTCTTTCTCTATATCACATCATGCTAGCGAAAGCTTAGTCGTTTTGTTGATCAAAAGCAGTTAATAAAATGCATGCTTCCCTGCCTATTTTTTTTATTTTTCTATCTTATTTTATTATTTTATCTTTTATGTCCATACTTTCAACCTAAACAACAATATTTCGATTATACTGACCCTAGGAAATTTGATGTTTTGACTTTTAATAAAACTATAGTCTGGGCCATATAAGTTTAAGATTGTGGTATATCTACCTCCATGCATTCTTTTTCTTTGCAGATTCATGTACGGATCGCCTTCCATAAAGAGATACATGGATAATTTTCAATTAAGAACTATTTTTTTAGGCAAACAAGAGGGGCAAAGAACTCCTACGGCCCTACTAAAAATTTATATTAAAAAAAGCTAAAGTAGAAACCACAAAAAGTTAAGCACTAATTTATCTTAAATCTAAATTAAAAATAATAAAACATAAAAAATTTGGGGCATATATAGGATGTTTCAAGATGATGAATTTAAGAAGGTAGATAGACATGAGGCGATGCTCCGGATGATCGAGACGGTCGTGTGGCGGCGGACTGGCATTGCCCTTTGCGCCGATCGATCACTGCAGCGGCGGCGGGCACTTGGGGTTGCAGCTGTCGCAGTTGGCCTGGCACTGTTTCCGTGAGTAGTAACAGTAGTCTCCAGTCTCGCAACAGTAGCAGTCTCGTTTGTTACAGAGCCTTATGACACAAAATATCACCGTGAACTTGCTGCCATCGTCTAATGCCGCCGTGGAGTTGACGGCCGCGGTAGCAGTAGAATTACCGCTTCGGTAGTTCATTGGAATTCCGACCTGATCAAGTAGCCCTCGACGACCTGCAAATCGAGGTCATAGATATATAGACATGGCATAAATTATTGGATATTTAGTCATTTTACACCATGTATTAATCCATAAATGTGATAAGTAAAATACTAACGCCAGTATGATACGTGCGACAGCCTCATAATCGCTACTGCTACTGCTACTCATTAACATAAGCAAAATAACAGCAGTGATAAAATGAAGCATAAACAGGGATCTCGATTTATACCCTTGCGTGCTACTGCCGGTACCCGCGGCCAGTACAGCACCATTATCGCCTGGAGCGCCACCTGCAGGGATGGCGGTGAAGTTCGCCACACTCGCACCAGCACGCGTCCTCGTGGCCATCTTGGTGGTGGACGGAGACGAAGTCGGGGAAGGCAGCAGCAGCGTGTCGGAGCAGTCGCGCCCTTGGACGCTCCCCAAAAACTTGATTGCCCGCCTACCCGAGCAGGTACGCTTGACGGGGCAAGTTCCGGAGGCCTGCTCACCAGAGCCGCCTGTGCTCGCAGGGGATCTGGCCGGAGGTGCACAGAAGCAGCTCAAGCTCGAACAGTGGAGGCGGCGGCGGCGGCGGCTGGTCGGGAGGAACAAAGCCTTAACCCTAGCGTCCGACAGGAGCCCCTTATATAGGAGGCGCCCCTGTCGGGGGACCGTTGGACCTGTCTGGCGGCCGGGTGGGCTGGAGCGGCGGCTAGGGTTTGCCTCGGCCGGATGGGCCGAGTGGCAAAAACAAAGGCCTAGAGCCAACCAGCCCAAGGCCCACGGCCTCAGGCCAAAGCCACGCACGCCATGCCACGCCACGCCAGCCCAGCCCACGCCCACGCCCACGCCCACGCCCACGCCCCGGCGCGTCGCAACGCGCGCGCGGGCAGGCGGCTCGGCTCGGCGACGACGGCGGCGCGCGCGTGTGGGTCCCAGGTTCTCCTCCTCAATCAGCTTATGTGGGCATCCCAAAGCTCACTATTTAAGTTGAGAGTCCTCTAGGTAATTAGTCAAGTTGGTACTAATCACCTTTCCACTTAATTACACAGTTGTGGGCCTTTGAGGTTTTCTGACTACTTAGAATAAATAATGGGCTTGACCCAATTATCCTAACATAAATGACATGCAGAGACTATAGCAAAGGTTGTAATCTACACGGCCGCCAGGCCGACGCTGAAGCTCCTGGCCGCCATGTTGGATGCGATCCTTTAGATTGGGAGAGACGTATTAGAATGTTTGAACGTATGGGTAGTAAAGCCAAGCAAGGATTGCTTGGGTTTTATATATAGGGCACATGTAGGAGGCACTAGTGCTGTATGCATGGAAAAATAAACAGACTTTGCGATTTTGATTCCCTCTTACGTAATCTTAAAAAAATTGATTTCCTCTAGGCTCTTGCCCATGTATATGTATACAAAAGGAAAACTGGAAAAGTGACCAGCCTTTTGCGATTTTTTGATAGATTGATTCCTCTGTTTTCTCTACTCCTACTATTTCTTTTCTCGCGTCAGGAAACAACAAATACAAATATACAAATCGTGAACTGTTATATTTTCCACACATAAAAAAAGGAAACAACAGAAAACAAATGGCGAGCTCGGCCTCTCATGGCTGTTTCCTTGTTTACTAGAATCCACGCGCGGCGTTGCCGCGCGCTCGTCTCTCTTAGGCCATCCTGCTATACATGAGTTTATATGGAATGTCATTCGTTGATAAAGCAATCAATTAGATCACAGTATGGTTCTTTATCAAACCATTCAATAGGTTTAGCATTACGAAGATAATGGACTTGACTAATCTTTGTATTAGAGAAAATAACTACTAGTTTCTTATGTACACTTGTACTGCTCCTAATCTAAGGCATGTTTGAGTTCTAATACACTCTAATAATGACTTCATACACTGTTATATTGTAAAATCAAATGGAATTTCCCTTGGGCAGTTAACCAGATTGATAATGTGTGTGTTTAGAATACACTTTAGCATGTTGTAGCAGCTGTCATTGCGTCTCCACGCACTACCAGTACATTTGCTGTTTCAAATACATCAATTTAGGTGGATAGCCTGGTTGCTCAGGTGCAGATTTCATTATGCAATTGCTCTTACCTGGATAAGCAGGGCGGCTGCTTCAATCTTGTTTCTTTGAAAATATGGAAAGGAACTCCACATCTTTCATTCTGTGTTTTCAGGAAAAAGCACCAATTACAGCGGTGTCCTCTCTCGGAACAAAGTCTGGAATAGATTATCGACACCGTACTATAAGCACACAGATGTTTATGCCAAGAAGAAAAAATAGAAATGAGGGCGAATGAACTATCACGATAGACATCACATTTTGGCTAATTGAAAGCAAGATGCTATTAGCTCGTGAAACTGTATATTTGTAAGACATGTGAATTTCGTGAAACAAATGGTCATTGGTCTGCAAATCTAGTACGAGGGATGAAGACCAAATTTCAATCACTTTGCTACGACGATTAACTCACCTAAACTGAACAGCTTGAGCCTGGCTTTGTATCTGCAACGCTCTGTTACTTGTTTTAATATCAAGGAAAAAGTTTATCTGCGTAGTTTACTGGATAGAAGAACTTTTAGGATCACAGCTCATGAAGTCAAGCAAGAGGCAATTGAAGCCTGTAAAGTTATATATTTGTAAGATATTGGCACTTTGTTAAACACATGGTCACTGGTCGGCAAGCCTGCTTGGTACGGGAGAAAGAAGACCAAATTGCAATCATTTTCCTACAACGACTAACATATATAAGCTAGCGGTGTGAGTCCGGCTCTGTATCAACAATACTCCATTGCTTGTTTTAATATTAGCGAAGAAGTTTATCTGCGTAGTTGTATAGTGAGTTTAATATTTGCATTAAATGATTTGAGCTAGCTCTTGAGCCTTACTTACATCTTGTAAGTGGCATGCTCCCTTTGTATAGGTTAGTGGATTAGAATGAAGGAGAGATTTAGTTTAGTCTTAACGGGGAAAAAGCGCTTTCAAGAAACTTACCAATGGCAGCTGTTAGACCTCGAGCATAAGAACGTGCAGTAAGTATTGTTATTTTTTAGGAAAAATTAGATCTATAGCACCGAAAGATCCAAGATTTAGAAAAATACCACTGAAAGACTGAGATATAGTGAAATAGCATCGAAATGTTACTCCGTTATTAGCTTCTACCATCCACACTAAATAGACGTTAGTTGTTCAATAAATCTTCTCTATGACGTGTGGGCCCCACCGTCAGTTTCATCTTCAACCTCAGCCATCAATACGCAGCAAGGGAACGGAAGGAGGTCGTGCAGAGTCCTGGCTGCGTCGAACTGACTGGGTGCGTGCGGAGGCTTGGGCACACGGTAGCGGCTACTCAGTTGGGCGTGCGATGGCAGAGGGCAGGGACGCTTCGCAGATAGCTGTGGCCGCCGGCTTCCGAGCGCCGGCCAAGGGCAGAGGTTGGAGAGGAGAATGGCGCAGAGCCGCGGAGCGCCGCGCGCCGCGTCGGGTCTCGGGAGTGACTCGCGTCTCGCGAGCGGCGAGCGGGATGGACAGGGGCTGGTGCATGGACGAAAGGTGCGACGTTCAGCTTCGAGGACGCCACTCCAACTCCAAGCAGAGCACGCGACTCCTCGAGCTCCTTAACCACGAGCCTGAGCACGCGAGTCCTCTGCCTCCTCTTGATCGTGTCCGTGAGCTCGTAGATGGTGGTAGCGCCTCCATCACGACCTGCCAGCGTGTGCAACTACGGCCGTGGCAGTCGGTGAGGGCAGCTGCAGCGGTGCGGCAGGAGAGCCGCATACGGCGCGGAAGCGGAGAGATCGAGTGACCGGAGGCACACTACGACGAGGTTGAGCAGGTCCTCGTGGAGCCCCGCCCAGTTGGCCATGGCAATCGCGGTCCTCGTGTCTGCTATTGCGTGCGTGTGTTGTGTTCTGTTGTTGCGTGGTGTGTGTGCTAACGTGAAGTTCACGGAGTTGCTAAAAACCTATAACGTAGAAGTTTTCAATGTTATTTTTCTATAGTTCAATCTTTCAATGGTATTTTTTTATATTTTGGATCTTTCGGTGCTATAGATCTAATTTTTCCTATTTTTTATAGACAAACAATGAGGCAGGCAAGAACACTAGGGCATTTCATCGAACGGCTGGGAAGCAAGGAAGGGAACTATGCTGGAGGGAGGAGGGTACGGGAGTGGGACGGACATGGAGCTGGTACTCGAGCTCAGTGTCCATGCATCAGTGGAACTGCAGAAGCATGCTACTAATTTGTATGCTCATTGCTCATCGCAAAATAGAATGAATGAAGTCCAGCACGCCGCCATACATGTCCAAGGCGCCCAGCTGCAAAAAATGAGCTTGGTGCCAGCGTAGTTGTTGATTGTCGTGCAGCTGATGTCGGTGCGGCGGTGCCGCCGAGCAGTTCGGGGTGGTGGAAGCCTCCTCCACTTCGCCGGCTCTCCCGACGCTGCTCCACGGCTCCGCGGCTCGGCCTCCCGCCTCCGTCCCCTCCTCCTCCTGGCGCGAGCGGGGCGGCCAGCGGCTCCAGCGCGGGCGGGGTACGTGCGCCGTAGGCATGACCATCGCAGCGCGGGTAGGGGCCCCAGCGGCACCGGCGAAGCCGGCGCAGGCAGGGAGCGGGCGCGGCGGCCCCGGCCGCTCCGGTCCCCATCTCGGCGCGGGCGCCAGCCCCAGCTGCCCCTGCTTCCCCGGTGTGAGCGATGGTGCAGGCGTGGCGACTCCGGCCACCCCGAAGCAGGCGGCGAGCGCAGGCATGGCGCCTGCAGCCACCCCGACGCGGGCGTGCTGGCGGTCCGGGCACCCCGGAGTGAGCGTGGGCCACGGGCACGGCAGGTACGGCCAGCCCGACGCAGGCGTGGGGCTCGGGCGAGAGCCGGAGGGTGCGGGTGCGGCGGCCCCGGCGAGTCGGCGACCTTGGCCCTAGCGGGGGTACGGGCGTGGCGGCTCAGTGCGACCTCGGCGGCCGGCGAGCAGGAGCGCCATTGAGAAGAATTTCGTGCGGCGGTGTGGCCTCCTCCGCGACCCTCGCTTACCTCCGTCTCCGTCGATAACGAGGACCTGCAGCTCTATTGCGCTAGACGCCCTTCAGGTACATGTCTCCAGCTCCAGCAAGCATTTCGCGGTGGGTAGAGCTGGACGTAGCTTACTCTGTTTTGCTTGCGGATTTGGTGCCGCTTGGGAACTTCCATTCCGGTTCCAGGCGGAGGCATCCTTGAGATAGATGGCCTGTGGTTGCATCGACCTGCTTCTCCCAAGGTAACTGCAGATGCAGTTCTCTTTCTTCGTGGCATCCTTGATTCAACCAGTACATTCTTGAGACAAATGTGTAATAATACAGTGATATCCTTGTCTCAGAAGGTAAGGTTTGAACTTCAGGCAGGACTAATTTACTTTATTAGTTACGATATGAAATGAACAAAAACTAAACGGAGCAGAGAATCAACTTCGCATTAATAAACCTTGGCTATTGACTTGTCTCCTCTTTCAATCCTTTGAAGGTTAATCCTAAAACCTTTATTGAATGTACAATATGATAGAAGAATTTTCCCAGATACAGATAATTGTTGATAACCCCGTAGGCTTAGTGCTTGCACTAGGCTTCACATATGGAGGAAAATAGAATTGCAAAGAATTAATAGATTTAGTATTTCTACACGTTGATTTCGTTGTGTTATACTTCAAACATCTTTCTTGACTGGTGAGTAGCAATCCATGTGGACAGTTCGTCAGACAAAAACTAAAACTACAATGTGTGTAGAAGAGGTTCCAACTACCTGTAATATGTGATTTTGATCCCATCTCTTTCTCCTGTTTATGCTCAGATTTTGTTTTCCCTTTGAGCAGTTCATAGATTAATGCTAACCAAACTATATCAATGTCACGAAGGAACCATGCTTTTGTATATTTCAGAGAACAAAGGAATCATGCTCTTTGTATATCTAAGATGAAATATTGCGCTATATGGTTGCATCTGCAAAAATATATTCTCATTGCTTCTCATTTTTGCAGTGATCCATGAACAATTGATTTATTCAACATATGCATGAAGCGAGTGTCATGAATCTCCAGGAGGTATTAATTGCTTTTGCAGCTTAAACTATTCGTTTGTACTATACAACTAAAACTATTCGTTTGTACTGTACAGATTAAGTATTGATAAGGTCATAACAACGATCTCTCAAGCAGAAATGTGCTTTATTTTTTTTAACGGCAATCTTTTTGCCTTTGTATGCTGTCCATAACAAAAATAATGTCTCACCAGAAATATTTCCCTCAATTGAACTTCCTTCAAAAAAATGTATTATACATGCCCTAGAAATTCTAGAGTAAATCGAATCTTGTTTGTGCTGAAATTCATCAGAGGATAGCATATAAAGATTCCATAGCAATTAAGCATTCAAGCTAATGAAACAAGTCTGTGAACATACATGAAGAAGAAATGGCATAATCTGATTGCAGTGTTGCTTGCCAAAGGGAATACGAACAAGGTAGGAATATGCTGGCTTAGTCTTCTGGAGTCCTGGTTGTCATGTCGCATAGCTCGGTACAACTTAAAATTTTCAGTGTAAAAAAACTCTCCTGACTACTTGATAATATCAGTTTCAGTATAATCAATGTTTCGCATGTTACAACACTTGTGTTTGTCAATCACAAAACTGAACTAAATGTTTGTCCCTTCAAATTGAGGGACATTCCTTGTCTCTACAGACAGAAGAAACTTATCAACAACTTATCTACGTTTGTGGAATAATGACACAGGCATAAATAAGTCCTCAATCATCAATGACCAAGAAAAACCTCATTGAAAATATGCATAATTATATTTCAATTCGCTAATGTCAATGATGCAGCACCGGCAACTTAGTTAAGTCAAAACAATCTCATCTCAAAGTAAAATGCAGTTGTGACCCCCATGCGTAGTTCAGTCCATTCATATTGCTACAAGCAGTCATGTGTTATGGTAGTTTTCAAAAGAAATTGTCGTAATCATAACTCCTATCTTTCACACATGCTACTTATATAAGGTGGAAGTTCTAACCATCAATCTTATCCTCCTTAGGTCTACAGATATCTGAATTTTGTCATGTAGATTCCTAAAAAGATCCAATCAAATGTCAAGTATCAAAATGATTCATATCTAAGCTTGTAAGTAATTTTTTTCTTAACAGTTTGGGGACAAATCCTGAAGAAAGCTCAATATGCCATTCAACTTGATCCAACAACAACAACAACAACAACAACAATAACATAGCCTTTTGTCCCAAGCAAGTTGAGGTAGGCTAGAGATGAAACCCAAAAGAGACCAGGATATATAGGACACATAGAGGGTACAAGAAAAAAGGATTACGGTTCAGGCACGTTAATTGCTAGTATCCAAGCACTCCTATCCATAGCTAAATCCTTAGGGATATTTCACTCCTTAAGGTCTCTCTTAACCGACTCGTTCCAAGTTAGTTTAGGTCGACCTCTACCGTTCTTTACATTATCGACCCGTTTTACAACCCCATTACGCACCGGCGCCTCAGGTGGCCTCAGTTGGACATTGCCAAACCATCTCAACCGCTGTTGAATCAATTTCTCCTCAATTGGTGCCACCCCAACCCTATCCCGAATATCGTCGTTCCGGACTCTATCCCTCCTTGTGCCCACAACACCATCGCAACATACGCATCTCTACTACACTCAATTGCTGGATATGTCGCCTTTTTGTAGGCCAACATTCAGCACCGTATAGCATCGCCGGACGAATCGCTGTCCTATAAAACTTACCTTTTAACTTCTGAGGCACCCTTTTGTCACAGAGGACGCCTTTTCAACCAACCGGCTGAGATTCTATGCCTAACATCTTCATCGATGTCGCCATCCTTTTGTAGCATCGATCCTAAATACTGAAAAGTATCCTTCTTGGCCACCACTTGCCCATCGAGACTAACGTCTCCCTCCTCATTCCTAGTCGCACTGAAGTCGCACCTCATGTACTCGGTCTTTGTCCTACTAAGTCTAAACCCTTTCGACTCTAACGTGTGCCTCCATAGTTCTAACTTCCTATCAACCCCTGCTCTTGTCTCGTCAACTACCACCACATCATCAGTAAAGAGCATACACCAAGGGATATCACCTTGTATGTCCCTTGTGACCTCATCCATCACCAAAGCAAATAAATAAGGGCTCAATGCTGACCCTTGATGTAGCCCTATTTTAATTAGAAAGTCACTGGTATCGCCATCACATGTTTGGACACACGTCACCACATCCCTGTACATATCCTTGATGAGGATGATGTACTTAGTTGGGACTTTGTGCTTTTCCAAGGCCCACCACATGACATTTTCTGGTGCTTTGTCATATGCCTTCTCGAGGTCAATAAAGACCATGTGCAAGTCGTTCTTCTGCTCCCTGTATCTCTCCATCAACTGTCGTAATAAAAAAATCGCCTCCATGGTCGACCTACCAGGAATAAACCCAAATTGGTTTTGGGTCACACTTGTCACTCTTCTTAGGCGATGCTCGATAACCCTTTCCCAGAGCTTCATCGTATGGCTCATCAACTTAAATCCCACGGTAATTAGTACAACTTTGAACATCTCCCTTGTTCTTGAAGATCGGTACTAATATACTTCTTCTCCATTCTTCAGGCATCTTGTTTGACCGAAAAATAAGGTTAAAAAGCTTAGTTAACCATACTATCGCTCTGGCACCTAGACATCTCCACACTTCAATGGGGATACCATTAGGGCCCATCGCCTTACCTTCCTTCATCCTCTTCAAAGCCTCCTCGATCTTTGTCTCCTGAATTCTCCTCACGAAGCGTCTGTTGGTATCGTCATATGAGTCATCCAACTCCAAGGTAGGACCCTCATCATTCTTCCTATTAAACAACTTGTCAAAGTACTCTCTCCATCTGTCCTTGATCTCCTCATCTCTCACCAAAAGTCGATCTGTCCCATCCTTGATGCATTTGATTTGGTTGATGTCCCTCGTCTTCCTCTCGCGGATCCTAGCCATCCTATAAATGTCCTTCTCCCATTCCTTCGTACCTAGCCGCTGGTAAAGGTCATCATACGCCTAACCTTTTGCTACACTCACCGCTCATTTTGCAGCCCTCTTCGCTATTTTATAGCCTTCACTGTTGGCCGCACTCTTGTCATGGTGGAGGCGCTTGAACCACTCCTTCTCCCTAATAGCCATTTGCACCTCGTCATTCCACCACCACGTGTCTTTCGCTTCCTGTTTTCCTCCCCTACTCACTCCAAACACATCTGAAGCTACCTTCCGAACACATGTCGCCATCTTTAGCCACATGTCATTTGCATCTTCTCCTTCTTCCTACGGCCCCTCTCCTAGCACCCTCTCCTTAAATGTTTGCACTGCTTCCCCTCTAAGCTTCCACCATTTTGTTCCCGCAATCTTGGCCTGATTGTCCCGATGGACACGTACCCGAAAGCGAAAATCCGCCACCACAAGATTGTGTTGAGGGACAACACACTCCCCAGGTAACACCTTACAATCTAAGCAAGCACGTCTATCCCTCTCCTTGCAAGGATAAAGTCGATCTGGCTCAGGTGTTGTCCACTACGAAAGGTCACTAGATGGGATTCCCTCTTCTTAAAGACAGTGTTCGCTATCAACAAATCGTAGGCCAACGCGAAGTTCAAAACATCCTCCCCCTCTTGATTTCTATTACCATACCTGAAACCCCCATGCACCCGCTCGAAACCTACATTAGTCGCACCCACATGGCCGTTGAGGTCACCTCCTATGAAGAGTTTCTCGCTGATAGGCACGGTACTAACCATGCTATCGAGATCTTCCTAAAATTGTCTCTTGATGCTGTCGCAAAGACCTACCTGTGGGGCATAGGCACTGATCACATTCAGAGTCGAGTCTTCAACTACCAACCGGACTAGGATAATCCGGTCGCCTTTTCTCCGCACATCAATCACTTCATCCTTAAGGCTCCTATCGAACAAGATGCCTACACCATTCCTACCCGAAGTTGTTCCCGTGTACCAAAGTTTGTAGCCAGTATTCTTCACCTCCTTTGCCTTCTGGCCCTTCCATTTAGTCTCCTGTACGCATAGAATATTTACACGTCTCCTAATTGCTGTATCGACTAGCTCTCTTAACCTACCCGTTAGAGACCCTACATTCCAGCTACCTAGACGAATCCTAGTTGGCTCGGCTAGCTTCCTTACCCTTCGCACCCGTCGAGGGAAGTGTGAAGACCCTTGCTCATTTATCACTACACCCGGGCGCAGATGTAGCGCGTCACAAAGGTTGCGACGACCCGACCCTTGCTCATTTATCATCGTACCCGGATCACGATACGACGCGCCACTAAGGGGATGACGACCCAGCCCTTACCCATTTAACACTACACCCGGGTTCCGATGTAGCGCGTCGCTAAGAGGGTTACACCCCAACGAATCTCTTGTGGGTTTCATATCCATGAGAGTGGTTGGTTTTGAAATGTTGGTTAGCCGAACCTAACACACCCTCATCCTTTACCCGGACTTGGGGCCGGCCATTCAACTTAATCCGTGCTTACAAATTTACCTACAGAAAAAAACAGTTTGGTCCTCTAATTATATGATCTGAGTTAAAAACAAGAGCCTTTACTACGTTTCACCAAGATTATTTCTGAAGTATGGTTCACAGATCAAATACTGCCGTTTCAAGCTCAAATTAAATTCGATCGTTTATGACTTCTCTCAACTTATTATCAGTCGATCTTGCAAATTTGACTTCGTTAATGCTTAAACACAAGGATCATTGCACCATCATTTTTTTCTTAAGACAGTTTTTATTTAAAAATATATAATTCAACTGAGAATTTGGTATGTTGTATTACGAAGATTATCTATTCCTCAAATTTATGATGGAGTTACTTCACTAAACATTGGTAAGTAACACGTTTGTTCTTCCTTGATCTGTAAATCCCATTGCGTTCACTGCAGTGACAGGTTAAAAAATATACAATTATCTGTAGAATAACTCAAAATATACAACATTGATTGGAGCTGCACCATTTGGAGTTCATGTAATCATCACTACACAAGAAACAAAGATCGGTATCTCACTCTAGAAATTTCAACGTTTTTGCTCCTACTGATACAGTGTCTGACCATTTTAGATAGCTTGAGACATCTTAGTCCTTTGCTGCGCCTGTTTTCTAGTATTAACTTAAGTAGTCCTTTAAATAGCTTTCATGAATCATATTTATAAGTTATCATCACTTGGAGCGGCTGTTCAGCATATATACATAGGACATAATTTTTTTCAGAAATATCCAAACTTTAGCAAAAAAGTGGGGAACCCACCTTCTATTTTTGAAGTTGCAATTCTCATAAATGTCTGCAGAACCAAAGCATACTGTCAGCCTCTACTTTGCAAGCAAAAGTTTGTATCATAAGGGAAAGAATATTACCCCACTGAAGATGAGCAACAGGCGAATCGAGCAAAAAATGTCATCAAGAAAGACAACATGCAAGGGAAACAACAAAGATCCCATGTACCAGATCCAGATGTGTTAACCTGTTAAAACTAAAGAAATTAGTCCTGATTTTCATGCTTGGTCTGTAAACTTCCCGAATCATCATTCATCAAAACTTCTTCGGCAGCACATCTGCAGCCTCTTTAGTATTCATGTCTTTAAAATTGGCCTCCTTTTCAGGTTTTGAATGTTTAAAGACAAATGTTCTACTAAACCAAATATTCTAAACCAAATTTGACACTTGTACACACGTATTGTGGTATTAAATAAATAAATAACAGCCTGTGGCAGTATACATGTATCTGTATCACGTGTTGGTTCCAACTTCTACTGTACCCAGGCAACCTAATCTAAAACATTTCAGTTCCCAAGGTTCTATCCTTACTTGCATGTGTAAGCTTACAGAAAGAAACAAAATGCTGTAATGATTGATTGGTAAAGAGCACAGAGATAATTCTTTTACAGGGGACTACCTCTGGTTAATAATGTCCGCAACCTAGAATTCTTCAGGTCTGGAAAATTTAGCTTGTCATAGAACAAGGATTAGCTTCAATCAGCTTCTTCAGCTCAACTTGCATTTATTGCTCTTGCAGATTTTGTATCTCTCATTTTCCCTAATATATAACAAGGAAAAAGCAGAAATCACTTGATGAGGAATCCAGAAACAGCTAAAAGCCATTATAATAATGACAGCAGATCAATGCTTACAAAAGAAAATAAAGGCTGGCCAGTTAACTATTAACCTAAAGTTCTCCAAGGTCAGAAGCTATTTGATCTCCTTAAACAACTCCTTGATTATTGACAGCAATATCATAGTGTTTCTCAAGCTTCTCAAGTGGCTCACAGCAGCGTTCAGATCTTATGTTATCAAGCAAAACACACACATTAGTGTTTTACCACATAAATGAAAAGATAATATAACTACAAAACAACACAATCAGTACCATTTTTGCAAGATTCTGACGTCATGATAACATCAGCTCCATATCGGCAAATCCTCAAACAATATTTTACAATTCTCTCATCATGACATCATCTGTTGCACAACTAAGAGGGCAAATGTGAACATGACAATCAAATACTAATCAATGATTAATATTAGCCACCTTGGGCTTACCAAATTTCTGTGGTCTAAAATCTTGGGCTTACCAACATGGTCCAAAGAAGAAGCTAGCATAACACTTTCTCATGTTCTCTGTGAGTGTGAAACACACAAATTTTAACTGGGTATAGCTCTATTTCTTATGTCCATAAACCAAACACTATAGAAACTAGGATAGAATGGCTTCTCTTCCTCTTCCTTGGCGACTCCGTGCCGGGACACTCTTCGAGCCATGGCCAACTGATTCGTTTGGCAACAGGACTACGATCGTGTAATTTAAAACAAATAAGGGTTGTTTGGAACCCAAGAATTTCACAGGAATCACACAGTAATTTCAATTTCACAGGAAAACCCCAGTAATAGATTTTTTTCCTGTGTTCCGAACAGGCCCTAAAGTCTCATAACTGCACGTTGGCATTCTATTTCTAGCACAAAATGCCAAACACTTTGAATAAATTCGATTGGCATGACACAAAACGGCGTTTTTCTTGGATAATCTTATAATAATATATGGTGGATACCATCATGAGCTGTTTGGCATTGAGAAAGCGATCAAACGCATGCAACATATAGTTTGATGAAAGGCAGCACTTGATGCAGTGACTTGTGATTACATCCATAACTTAAAAACATGATAACTGATACTCGATGTTCACCTAGCTAAGATATGCTCACATATTCATAGTTCATTGAAGCTCACCATAAAAACAGGGCCATGACAGAAACTGACACAAATTTCTAAACAGAACAATCGTTCTGCATACCAGAACTCCAGAAGCATGAGTTGAAACATGATAAAATTCATCATCAGAATCCAAAATAAGGTATATGAAAATGAAAGCATCATCCTAAGCCTAGCCGAGTTTCTGCAATTTTGAAGCTATAAGTCAAGTACAGAGCTGCAGTCTTGAAGAGTACACATCAGGGCATCTGAATGTGTTAAGAATGAAATGCAACTGCGGTTGCTGTCCATATATAGCCAGTTTGCTGCAATCATTTCATTATGTGCCTCATGTGGCTATTTTCCCATTGCAAGCAGATGCATATGCATCGGCAAGGGTAGGAAGAACATCCTTATGAGGATGTACAAACTTAGAGCAGAACACGTTATCACTAAGCGTGACCATGGAGTAGAAGCTCTGATCTTTTCGGATTAATCCTTTCTCCAGGAGCACCTTCATCACGTAATGTCGGGGCACCAGCCGGCGTTCCAGACTGTACATCAGGATTGTGGGCAAGCCCTGAATGTACTGGGTATCGACGCCGACCACTCTGGTCAGAAACTCACAGATGCGCTGAATACTCTCCCTGGAGCGCGCAAGCACCAACGGGTTCTTCTGCACCATTCTGGCAACATCAGCATCTGAGCACCCGAGAATCTTGGCCATCATCTTGAGCTTAGAGACCATGGTCTCCGGGCCGAGGCCTGCCACGGCGGTCACAGCCTGCCTGAACAAAAGCGTGTTGCGGGGCACGCCCATCTCATCAGCACGCACGAGGATGGCCCTGGTGCTGTCCGGGTTGCCGGTGATCAGCCTCGGGTTGGCCACCAACATTTTGCCAATCTCCTCGACAGATAGACCGTACTCCTGGAGCAGCCGGATGTTGATCTTTACCACTTTGTCGAGGTCGGAGGTGACGAGGTAGGCGTTACGCTTGAAGATGCGGAGGAACTTGTCGGGCGAGCCGAGTAAGGGCATCCAGAAGCCGAGCTTCTCGTCGATGTTGAAGGTGCGGAAGGAGTAGGGGGCCGCGCGGACGAAGCTGCTGATGTGCGCGGCGGAGAAGCCGTAGCCGCGGAAGCGGTCCACGCGGACCCGCAGGGTGTTGTCGACGCTGCAGTTGAGGATGCGCGGGTCTTTGGCCACGAGCAGCGTGATGTCGGCCTTGGAGAGGCCGAGCGCCGGGCCGGCGAGGAAGGAGAGCACTGCGTCGGCGTTGGAGGACGATTTCCAGTGGGAGAACCACTTGGCGGCTTCCGCGGCTCGCTCTTGGGTGATGCCGCAGGTGGAGACGAGGTAGTCATCGGCGGCGAAGTGGCCCGGAGAGGAGTAGGTCGCGGCGGCGGTGGAGAGGAGAGCGCGCTGGAGGGGGAGCTCTATGAGGGATGCGGAGCGGTGGACGGGAAGGAGATCTTGCAGGTGAAGGGAGAGATGTTGGCGGAGCATGGCGGCGGCGGCGGCGGCGGCGGCTGTAGTGTCACGCTTCCGGGACGCCCCCTTCCTCCCCCGCGAGTCAAAAGACCAGCGCGACCGGAGATCTGTTGGGCTGAAAAGCATTATTTGAGCCTACAAGTGTCGGGCCGAATCCAACAACAAAGCACTGTTGTCTTATAAAAAAAAAAAGCATTGTGGTTGTTGTTGTTTTTGTTTTAAAAAAAGAGCGGCGAACATTAGAGCCCTTGTGTGTAACTTACCTCGTATTTTTCTAGATTTATTTCAGAATTTTTCGTCGTTATGTTTTAAGCGGTAAACGACGTTGACAATGAGGCACTAGTGGCGACTTTAGATCTGGCGTCTTGCTCAATTCTTCGGAGGTGCTCATAGTCACATGGTAAAGTTTGCATACTCGCTGCAGAGGCGAGGCATAGGCGGCGACGGAGCGCATGATGGTGCCGCCCCCGTCATCCAGGTCAGTCCCGTACGATCGCATATTCGCATTTGTGCTTGAGTTACTGCTTGGGCACCCGGCAGAAATCCAGGTGTGCTCGGGTCTCGTCTGCAGGCAGCGCTCGCCCTTGTGGTGCGCGGTGGTGGTCGCGCTCGGCTCGACCGCATGGCCTGCGTCGCCTCGCCATTCGCTCGACGAGCGAGCCGGAGAAGGTTCGCGCCTGCGGCGCAGAGGCCGCCGTGCGGGGGAGGGGGACATCGTCGTCCGTGCCCATGGCCGGCTCGCGCGTGCGGGTGCGTAGCCGCGGCAGGGCCGGGGTCGCCGCCGCGCCGTTGCACACCACTCATGGTGGAGAGGGCACCGTCGCCCATGGTCCGTGCTAGCTCGGCCACGAGGGTCGCCGCTACGCCAGGCCGGGGGCCGGCCACTGCCGGATGGTAGTTGCACGCACCGATGCGCCGGCCAGGTAAGTCGACAACGGTCGCGGGCGAGGCGGAGTGCGCAGGCGCGGCGGCGCGGGGTAGGAGTGCGTGGCCCGGCGCCCTGTCTCCTTCTCCCTCTCCCTCTTGTTCTCCCCATGGCAGCGCAGAGACGCGGTCGCGGCGCGGTGGTGCCAGGGCAGCCATAGCCCCGACCAGCTCGCAGCGCAGCGGTGCGAGGGCGACTGTGGGGGTATAGACCTATATCCTCGCAGCCAGGCTTTGGGCTGCTCGGTCCAGATGGCCCAGATAAGAAGACGAAGGCTGGTCTATCATCCTCATGGTCGGTGGGCCAGACGACAAGGGTGAACCCGTGGTCCACTGCCGCCCGGGTCGGTGGGCCGCACAGGTGTTGAAGGCTGCTTGGCATACAAGTAGTCTTAGTCGGTTAGATCTGTTCGTGTACTCCAATGATACGGCGTAATGTAACCGACCATAGGAAAACCCTAGATATGTAACCTTGTCCCCTGGCTATATAAGGCGGACAAGGACCCCCTAGAACGCATCTGAGCTCATCTCATTGTACTCTGGTACTCATCAATACAGCAGTAGAAACGTAGGATGTAGGGTATTACGCTTTCGAGCGGCCTGAACCTGGATAAATCCTGGTTGTCCTGGTTGTTAGTCTCGCATCTCACATCTAGATCGTAGGTTTAACGCGCCCTCACCGCAAATCTACTGTCTCGGGGTATCCCGTGGTAGACTGTCGAGGAGCTTTCATCGATAGTGGCACGCCAGGTAGGGGGTGCGCGATCTGATCATCAGGCGATACAAATGGTTTCATTCTTGACTTCTATGGACTTCGAGGCAGGCGTCTCCCTCACCGTTGGGACGTTCACCTGAACTACTGGCGTGGCGACGTCCCTCACGTTCACGGGAGCAGCACAGTCGGTCCTAGCTCCGGCTGTGACGCAGTCGGCCACAGCACCGACCATGCCAACCACTTCACCGACAACCCAGATCTCAGGGCCGTCCCCGGGGTAATCCATGCCACCCATGACGGCCGTGGAAAGGTTGGCCATGCCAGCAGCAAAATGGCGGCTTCCTTGCTACCAGAGGAGGCACATCGACAACTCCGATTTGATCGACATGATCGATCGGCACGGTACAGGCCTGGTCGAGATCCTAGAGTACGTGGAATCCGCTCCCGCGCGGCTTCGTGAAGAATGCCTAGATTTCCCTGTCCGTCCACGTCGGTGCAATCGCACCAACCACCCACGTCGCGCGGATCCAAATCTGCCCGTGGCTCTTGGGCCACCACCTGTCCGTCAGGATGGCAATGCTCGACACCGACAAGGACGTACGGGCCAAGCCGGTGGCCTACACCGACCAGATCTAAATCTGGCTTCGGCGTGAGCACCACCTACAAACCATAGAGTAGGGCCTCCAGCCCCTCGTCGAGGTGGACCCCCCATTATGGTGGAACGCCACCAACAATGACTTGTGCCCAACCAGGGGCACCACCCGCAGTGCCCTGCGCGTAATCAGGCTCGCCGCACCGTCATCCAGATCCAACTCTGGCTACTGCGCGGGCTCCACCTTCGGTTAGGCTGGACGAGTTCATCAACGTGCACCAGCGCCAACGTACACCCAGCCACGCCAGCCACCAGGCTCGTACGGAGTAGAGGCAGCGGCGCCGGGCGCAGTAGACGCAACTTGTACCAGGGCCGATAGATCCAACTGCTCCCGGCCCGATCAACACACCTATCTTCTCGCGCGGGTTGAACAACACAGCCGCGTCCGATGTAAGGAACCCGCAAATTGCTCCCCGGCGACGTGACGACCACCTCTTGGACCTAGATCCCAATCTGGTCCTGGTCCTGGAGGATCCGAGACCCGTGGTCGGCATGGTGGCTTTGCGACAGATTTCTTCCGGATCAAACGGAACGATCCCCGAGGACGGCAGCAAGTCCGATCTCCTCTCGGGGCTTGATAGGATACCCTCCGTCTCCTTCGACTTTACCGAGTATCTCCTCTCTGACGAAGAGAGTCTTGAGGATCGGAGTCAGGAGAGCGTCAAGGACAAGACGCCGACTACATCGGTTTACCAGAACCGGTCTACCGACACAACACCAAGCACCCCTAGAATTCCACTGGGGTTTGATGGCACAGTGTTCATGGTCAGCGTGGACGAGCCCCCTGTTCTGAACAAGATGGAACAGGAAAAGCAGGCAAGGGAGGCTCGCAACGCTGAACGGGAACGCCGATGTGTCCTGGAAGCACAACAAGGAAACGCTGCCAACAACGGCGGTAATAACGTTGTCAACGATGGAGACGGGGCAGGCGGTCAGCCGCGCCGCCTCCAACGTAACCTTGACAACGAGTTCAACATGGTGGGTAATCAACCTGTCCATGAAACTCCCACAGCCAACATAGCTGTGGCCATGGATCGGCTTAACAACCTTCCCCCGAACACACCCGGGGTTAAAGCAATCCGTGATTTTTTGATCGCTGCCAAAGCACAAGTAGTCGAGCTCCGCTCTGCTGGATCCCTAACCACATCGCATCGGTCTCGGCAATCCCGGCACAGTCGTTGTCGCCAGCCATCGAAGAGTGACGCCGATAACGAATCCAACCAGGGAGGAGCTCCACCCGAGCAGCCTCGGCATGCCAATGCCAACGATGCCCCAAGCGAGGAGCCACGCAATGACCGGCGCTAGCCTGGCAATCGCCAGCGCGGCATTCGGCCACAGGCCAATCGCCGCGCCGAGCACAACTAGGAAGTCGAGCAGCCTTGGGACCAAGATCTCCGTGACCACCTCGACGAGCGCTACCATGCTCGAGCGGACCAACACCGTTCTCAGAGGAACTCAAGGCCGTTCTCTGGCCAAAGAACTTTTGGATCGGCGACGTCAAGATGTACGATGGACGCGGCGATCCCGAGCACTGGATCATGCTGTACGAAGTGGATGTCAAAGCAGCTGGTGGTGACGAGTATGTCATGGCCAACTACCTGTCGGTAGTCCTGAGCAACATGGTACTTCCTGGCTGCTCCGCCAACGTGCCGGCTCCATCCACAGCTGGCCTCAGCTCAAGCAAATGTTCGTCGACAACTTCAAGCCCACCTGCGTTCAGTCGAGCACCAAATATGCCCTGGCGCAGGTACGACATCGTCCAAGGGAGTCGCTGCGATAGTACATCCGACGCTTCTCCGACATGTGGAATCATGTGACCGACGTCACCCCGGCGGAAGGGATTGACCTCTTCATCGCCGGTCTGGTCCGGCCACGTGGTCTGCACCTCAAGAAGGATTTGCTCCTCGAGCAACCAAGAACCATGGAAGAACTCCTCTCCATCGCCCACAGGTTCGCCCACCTCGACGACGGGCTGAACGAGGGCGATATTGGCCCCTCCAACCGCAACTACCGCCACGACGATGACCACGACCGCAACAACAATCAGGACCTCCGACCAGTTCGACGGGACGATTGCCGCGACAACCATCGTGGCAACCGTAACCCCGACCTCCGCGATGACGATCGCTCCTTCAGGCACCGTGGTCGGGACGCCTACAATGGTGGTCAGCGTAACCGCAATGACTACTCCATCAATGCGGTAAAGGGACAGAAGAGGGGGAACGACGAAGAACTTGACAAGTTCCTCAGCTAGGACTGCCCTTGTCATCCTGGCAAGGGTCACACGTTGGGCCAATGTAGAGTCCTCGCCGATGCGCTCGAGAAGACGGCCAACAAGAAGCCGCGCCCAGCCCCCAAAGGAAAAGCCAAGATTACCGTCCAGCAGGACGACGCCAACGAGGAAGAAGCTCAAGACCCAAACCCACGGCATGCCTACAGGGATCCTGTGAAGAATGTGACTGCTGTCATCTTCGATGACAAGGTCGGGCTGGAGAATGCCTGGGACAAGAAGCTGCTGACGCGGGCCATCGTGGCCATCCAGGAGGCTGATGCTTTTGTTGCGGATGTCAAGGTACCTGCCTGGTCCGAGGAACCCCTATCGTTCAGCCGCGATGATATGTAGGCTAAAATCCCCGATGCCGGTCGTTTCCCGCTGGTCCTTGACCTGGTGATAGACGGTGTCCGGTTCGAGAAGGTGCTCGTCGATAGTGGCAGTGCCCTGAACATTCTGTTCTACCCAGCCTTCAAGGAGCTAGGGCTGAAGCAGGAGGACCTTAAACCGTATGAGTCCCCGTTCTAGGGCATCATGCCGAGAAAACCCTCATATCCCCTTGGGCAGATCACTTTGCCCGTCCAGTTTGGGACGAAGCAACACTTTCGCATCGACCATGTCAACTTCATCGTGGCCGATTTCGGGGGCATCTACCACGCCATCCTCGGCCGACCAGGGATCGCTAAGTTCATGGTCATTCCCCATTATGGGTACCTCATGCTCAAACTCCCTACTGAGCAGGGCGTTCTGTCCCTGCGCGGTAACGTCTTCATGACACGTGTGTGCGAATCCGACGCCTATGCAGCCGTGGAGTTCGAGGAGTTGAAGCACGCCATGGAGCACAGCAGCCTGGGCATCAAGGAGGCGTCCCCAGCAGACCTCGAGGTCTCGGTCGGGTCTGCTCGATGACCTTCCAACAAGGTTAAGCAGCACAAGGTGATCCAGTTTGACCCGGTCGACCCCTCGAAGACCACGAAGATCAGGGCTATCCTTCCCCCCAAATAGGAAGACACACTTGTCCAGTTCCTTTGAGAGCACATCAGCGTGTTCGCGTGGAAACCCGCAGATATGCCAGGTGTTCCGAGGGAAAAGGCTGAGCACTACCTTGACATCTCGAAGACCGCTAAACCGATCAAGCAGAAGATGCGACGGTTCGCTCGTGACCGCAAGGAAGTCATTAGGGTAGAAGTAGCCAAGCTTCTAGCAGCTGGCTTTATCAAAGAGGTGTATCACCCGGAGTGGCTAGCCAACCCGGTTCTTGTACTCAAAAAGAATAATGAATGGAGAATGTGCTTTGATTACACTGATCTCAACAAACACCGCCCTAAACAGGCTTTCAATCTCCCTCAAATCGACGAGGTGGTAGACTCTACCGCAGGGTGTGAGTTGTTTTCTTTCCTAGATTGCTACTCGGGCTATCACCAAATAGCCCTCAAGATGGAGGACCAGGAGAAGACTGCCTTTATCACCCCCTTCGGTGCTTTCTGCTACACGACTATGTCGTTTGGCCTCAAGAACGCCGGAGCTACCTACCAGTAGGCCATCCAGGCCTGCCTCGAGCATGAGATCACCGACGACCTTGTCGAGGCGTACGTAGATGATGTGGTGGTAAAGACCAGGGAGTCCAACACACTAGTTGCCAACCTCCAACGGACTTTCACGGCCCTCAATGCATTCCAGTGGAAACTAAACCCCAACAAGTGCATCTTCGACGTGCCTTCCGGGATCCTACTCGGCAACGTTGTCAGCCAGGATGGCATACGCCCGAATCCCGAGAAGGTCCAAATTGTGCTGGATTTGCAACCACCACGAAGCATCAAAGATATCCAGAAACTCACTGGGTGCATGGTGGCCTTGAGCCGCTATATCTCGCGCATGGGCGGAAAAGGGCTCCCCTTTTTCAAACTCCTCAAAGCTAAAGAGAAGTTTGAGTGGACGGAGGAGGCCGACCAGGCCTTCAAACAGCTCAAGGAGTACCTTGCAACTCCCCCAGTACTAACGGTCCCACAAGAAGGCGAGGAGCTTCTCCTTTACATCGCTGCTACAACTAACGTGGTCAGTATCATAATGGTGGTCGAGCGTGAGGAACCCGGACACGTCTACGGTGTGCAGTGCCTAATCTACTACGTCAACGAGGTTCTTAACGAAACCAAGCAACGTTACAACCATGTCCAGAAGTTGCTCTATGCACTCTTGATCACAAGCGAAAGCTCCTCCACTACTTTCAGGCCTATAAGATCACAGTGGTCACGGAAGCCGCGCTTGGCGACATTCTCCAAAATAGAGACGCCAGTGGTCATATTGTTAAGTACGCGTTAGAGCTCTCCGAGTTCACGCTGACCTTTCGCAGCCGTAATACTGTGAAATCTCAGGCCCTAGTCGATTTCATCGTGGAGTGGTCAGACCTCAACTTGCTTCTGGCCGATACATCTGCCGACCACTGGCGGATGTACTTCGATGGTTCCTTGAACATCGACGGTGCCGGAGCAGGTGTATACTTCATATCTCCATCCAAGGACACTCCGTTATGTTTTGCGCATTCACTTCAAGGCATCCAACAATGTGGCTGAGTATGAAGCCACCCTACACGGCCTCCGCATTGCAGTCGAGCTGGGTATAAAATGGCTCCTGGTGTATGGGGATTCTGCTCTGGTTATCCGACAAGTCAACAAAGACTGGGACGTGTTTAACGAAAAGATGGATGCCTATGTTGCAGAAATTCGCAAGCTGGAGAACAAGTTCTATGGATTGGAGTTCATCCATATCCCTCGCACCGAGAACGTAGGTGCCGATGAGCTATCCAAGCTCGGATCATCTCACGCCAGGTACCTCCCGGCGTGTTCGTCGAAGATTTAATTAAGCCTTCGATCCCCAATCAGGCTTACGATGCACCCGCGCCCAGTACCGCTATCGACCAACTTGTAGCGGCCCTCAGTGGCGAGGCTGAAGAGGTTGAACAGAGCTACCTCGACCAGCAGGGATCCGACGATGGTAGTAAGCCAGCCGAGCAGGCGACGCGTCCCGAGCCCGACTGGAGAGAGCCCTTCGTCAGATACCTGAATGACCACCTTGTTCCGAAGGATAAGATCAAAGCCCAACAACTGATCCGCAGAGCTCGTGCCTACCTCATGGTTAACGGCGAGCTGATGCGCAAAGGTCGAACATCCATGATTTTCCAGAGGTGCATCCCCAAAAGGAGGGATAGAGCTTCTGAAGAACATTCACACTGGCACTTATGGTAACCATGCTGCATCCCGGACACTGGTCGGCAAAGCATACCGAGCAGGTTTCTACTCGCCCATAGCCGTCACTGATGCGGAAGACTATGTACGCCGGTGCAAAAATTGCCAGATGTTCGCCAAGCAAATTCATGTTTCTGCACATGAACTTCAGACCATCCCGGTCGCTTGGCCATTCTCATGCTGGGGACTTGACATGATCGGTCCCTTCAAAAGGGCTCCCGGCGGCCACACATGCGTTTACGTACTCATCGACAAATTTTCCAAGTGGATCGAGTACAACGCCATCAAGAAAGCCACAGCTGAAAAAGCGGTGCAGTTCCTCGATAATGTCATCCACCGGTTTGGCATACCCAACACCATCATCATCGATTTGGGCTCCCAGTTCACCAGCGACGAGTTTTTTACTTTTACGATGATAACAACATCAAAGTCAAATATGTGTCCATTGCTGATCCTCGAGCAAACGAACAGGTGGAGCGAGCTAATGGTATGATCATCGATTCCTTACGCAAACGAGTGTACTGGGATGACAAGGATCTCAAACCTGGTCGGTGGCTCAAGGATTTGCCTACCGTGGTCTGGGGACTGCGTACCCAGCCCAGTCGTAACACTGGAGTCTCTCCGTACTTCATGGTGTTCAGATCCGAGACTGCCCGTACTTTATGGTGTTTACGATCCATGGGTTCTCGATGTCCTTGGCCCGATCGAGCCTGTGATCTGTCTGGGCATACCTAGGGACTGCGTGGCAGTTTCCCATCCAGTGGTGCTTACAAACCACAGGTTCTCGGTGTTCTTGATCCGATCGAGCCTAGGACCTGTCTCGGGCACACCTGGGGACTACAATTCAGTTGGAACACGTCCAGTCCTGTAATGCTGGCCATGACTAGTTGGTGCTATTTTTGACTTTTTTCTTAAAAAACTCAATACAACATATCCTATCTTCTATCGAGTTTGGGGACTATGTGGACCCACGTCACCTCACAGTGACTTGGGCTTATATTGTTCTGAACTCTAGAATTTATATAGGTATTCATCATTAACTTCGTCCAGCTAGTGTTTTATTTGGTTTTTTCTTTCAAAAAGCTCAATACAACATATTCTATCTTCTATCGAGCTTGGGGATTACGTGGGCCCATGTCACCTGGCGGTGACTTGGGCCTATCTTCTGTTCCTGGTTCGCTGCCCTTATTTCCACAGATAGTTCAGGTTAACATTTCAGTGATACTTCGTGTCATGTATTAATGTGGGCCCACGTCTCAGGACGTGAAAAGAATTTTTCTTTTTCTTGGAACACCATGCATCTTTTGATAGATCACTTTCCTTGACGGAAGCCGTGGTCAGGAGCAGACTTACGAACTGCTCAGGAGAGGCCTCGATGATGTTGACTGATCAGTATCGGTTCTGGTTGGGACTACGTGGTCAGCATCGGTACTGATCGGGACTATGTAGTCTGCATCTTCACTGCTCGGCGTCACGTGGTCTGCATCTTCACTGCTCGGCATCATGTGGTCTGCATCTTCACTGCTCGACATAGGTCAAGAAGGCGACTCCCTCAAGATACATGGTGCTCGAGGACTAGCTGTGGGGGTATAGACCCCGTATACCCTCGCAGCCAGGCTTTGGGCTGCTCGGTCCAGACAGCCCAGATAAGAAGACGAAGGCTGGTCCATCATCCTCCTGGTTGGTGGGCCAGACGACAAGGGTGAACCTGAAATGACCTCGATTTCCATGAAGGGAAATCCACAGAGTCGAAGTATAACATGATCATTTAAATCACATTACCCGATAACAGTTGAATATCATCATCCATACATCAAACAAAAGAGTGCAATAGAGAGGATTACAATAACTTATTACATCGCCACTTGGTGGAATCACAGTTCATGCAGCATAAAATTAAAAGCTTGAAGATGCAGAAGCTATCATCTCCGATCTAACTTGAGCGTAGGTACGAAACCCTCAAACACTGTACTCCCCAGATGAGTACTCACTCCTTGAACCTGAAACCAAATTTTCAGTACGATATGTACTGGCCACTCCCACCCTATGCATTGCTTTGTGGAAAAATTGGATGCAAAACATGGATATAAACAAAGGAACCTATAAAGGCTGGGGTTTCCTATGTAGCGATCAAGTATATAAGTAATTAAAAAGCAAGTTTTATACACGTTCCCATACCCACACCATCCATAACCATCCATCCCTGAAACATCATCCCATATCCTCCAACACCATCTCAGACTCGTGTCGACAAGCCAACTCCCTCTCGGCTTGCCTCAGCGGCCCGCAGCCCTCAACCTGGCTCACGGCCGGAAATCATACTCAGGGGGAAGGTAGAACACTCCACTGACTAGTCTGGTGCAAGCAGAACACAGGAAAGGTCCATAGCCGAACAAGTCAGCATATGTATCGATCGATCAACCATACACTCTGCAGAGGTTTCACTAATCCATCAGATAACCATCATCGGTGTTGATCACCACCTAGGAAGATTCTGGTTGCCTACTGCCATAGAATGATGCCATCCTACCTCTCAGTCCTGGAACACCCTTAGAGTGGCTGATACTGTGAGGAGTCTATCTCATGATCTCATTCCCGCAGAGCATCATGATCATCTCGAAAGGGTGTGAGACATCAACATGCTCCTATCTCCCTGACACACGCTCGCCTGATAGTAATGGCATCGATCTATCCAGCGGTTCGACCGTCTCCCCCCATTGGGAAGCGAGTGGAAAGCAAGAGATTCCTATGATCCGATTACCAAGTAGCAGTTTCTAAGTGTGACCAAGCCAAGATGTCTTCTCTAGGGTTGATCTTTAGCGTGCTACCATGGCACCTTCGTCTTGGGTTCCACCCCTCAGAGGCTCACACCCGAAGATCACCATTGCATCATAGTTAGTCCGCCACAGACTGCTAATCATGAAAATGTCCAGATACATTCCCTGGCAAGACTCGCTCCAAAAGCTCATCGTAGATCCCGGCTCGATCGATTCAACCCTCACCCTACTCCCTGCCGTAAGCTCCACCCCAAACCCAGATACAGCATCATCAGCTCACAAGCCCATCCGTTCCATCAACACACGCCTCTAGCCTGGCACCCTCTAGGCCCTCCCAGGGTTCATCACGTCGCATCAAAATGTAAGCAAGTGAAGTTTATATACATAACATAACAGAAAGAAAGTGGCTAACATAACAGCGGGTAAGCAGGTGATAGGTTACAACAAGGTAAGGCTCATCAAGTAGTAATCTACTATGCATTCCTAGCACAGACGATCTATTATATTGCAACAGAAATTGAAACACTAGCCATACTACGTTTGCCATGCGTAATTGGATCTACGAGGTTGGGTGAGATGTGGCACCTTCACTGACGTAGCTGTCGAACTTCTCCTAGTAGTCACTGTCGTCAGACTTGTCCTCGCTCGACCCTGTAACCGAGAATTAATGGTCGCATAAGCGACCCCTATAGACTAGCACAAAGAACGAATACCAAATAAAAGATCCAAATGCACTCAAACATAGCAAAAATAGGTAGAGCTCGATTTATGGAAAATTTGGATATGTGGATCATAATTTTTTGAGCTCGTATGAATTAGTTATGATTTTTTGAAGATTTAACCATTTTCTGAAAAAGAAAAGCACTGGTTTATTCTGGTGTTGACACGTGGTAGCATATGATTGGTCCACGTGTCGCGTGGGTTCAAACAGAGACAGATCAGATGCTGACGTGGTAGGTGACGTCATGCTGACGTCAGCATTGACTGGGTCAACGGTCGTCTGACATGTGGGTCCAAGGTGACGTCACTGCTGACGTCAGCGGTCAACGGTCAACGGTCAACTGACAAGTGGGCCCCACTAGGCCGTTAACGGGCCGTTAATGGGCCGAGTGGGCCAAATCTGGGCCGGGCCGGGCCCGCCACGTGGCACACTCCGGTGCGGCCACATCACCAGTCCAGATCTCAAACGGGCTCTGTCCACAGCTCGTGTCCACGGTGCTCCGGTGCCTGCTGGGTCCACTGACAGCGTCTCTGGTTCACGTGAGCCGGGTGCATGGGTGTATCCTCGGGTCCATGCGGTCCACAGGCCGGTCCGCGGTGCACCGGCTCACACTGGGTCCTACTCGCAGTGCCTCTAGCCCTCGTAGACCATGTCCACCGTCTTCTTGATGAACTGATCCCCTCCTCTGTTCTCTAGTCCGACGGCGCAGCTCGACGGCGGCGGCTTCGTCCTCCAAATTCCGGCGCTCCAGTGGTCCTTCGGCTACATTAACTGGCGCATCGTCTTTGGGACGTCACAGCGATCACGGAGGTGGTCTTCAAGGCGGATGCTTGGCTCCCGGTGGCGTGCTCCACGACCGACGGTGGCTTGACGATGACGGCGCACGGCTGCAGCTCGCGGGTGACTCAATCCAAGACCTAGCGGTGCGCAGGGGTTCGATAGAGGTTACGCAACACCTCGCCGATGCGCCGGCGGCGACCAAAATCCACAGCGAAGTCCGCGTGGGTAGCAACTCCCACGGCGGAGCTCCGATGAGGCCTCGGTGGTGTAAACAAGGAACTAGCGTGCGCACGATGTTCATCACATCAAGGAGACTGCAGATCTAGGGTCAAAGGAGCCCGTGGCTCAGCGGTGCGGCGGTGAGGCGGTCTCACCGCGGCGGTGCACGAACACGTCGGTGCGGCTCGAGTCCGAGCAGTGTCAACAGAGCAACAAGCCATCGTGTGTGTGCGTGCGTGAACAGAAAGAACATGGGCTCGGCCTCCGTGTCTTGGTGCGAGACGCCATGACCGAGAGGTAGCAGGTTCGGCCAGGGGCTTGGAAGAGACGGCTATGGCGGCTGTGCTCACCGGCGTTTGCAGGGGATAGGGAGTTGTGGTACGAAGTCCAACGGCGTCGGCTCGCGGTACAGCTCCTCGATCCTCACTCCGGCAGCACCGCAGTAGCTCCGCGGTGGCGCACAGCTTCTTCTCCGGCGGACCTCCTTCTTCTTCTCCGACGGCGACGACTCCTTCCCCGCCCCCTTCTTCCCCTTCCTCTCCTTTCTCCTCCAATGGGCAGTAGCTAGCGGTGAATTGGGAACCACCAGAGCGGTGGCGGTGGCTGGGAAGCCCTAGAGCTCTGGGCCTTGTTTATATAGAGGGTCGACGGAGGTTGGTGGCCGACGGATGGTTCTTGATCGAGGAAGCTCGATCAAGTGGTCAGGAGGGAGTCCAGGTCACCCGGTGGGGCGCGGTCGGTCAGTGAGAGGGGGCTAGCAAGGGCCGGGTGAGCCTAAGCATTTCAGTGGCATAGTTCACCGCGGCGGCCGGAGGGCATGGCGGTTATGAGCTCGAGCGGCTGGGGGCATTCCCGTCCGAGGAAAGCTTCCAGGCTGCTCGCGCGGTTACTGTAGGCTCCAGCGGGCAGGGAGACAAGCCAATTTGCGCTTTGCGGCTAAGGATGAGAGGGGACAGGCACGGGATAGGCTGTGTGCGGCGGTTGCGAGCGCACGTGCGCGAGGGAAAAATCCCCGCGGCCATGGGTGCTATGTGCAAGGGCTGTCGGCCCAGGTGGCACGCGGGATGGTCATCGATGCGGGGCCGAGGCAGATCGGGCGGCTGGCGGCCTTGCGTTGCCATCACGCGAGCGGGCGCGACGCATGAAAAAGCAGGGGAGGTCGGGGGGACCTCACCCAAAAAGATGACAGGTGGGTCCCACGGCGGGACCCACTCGTCAGCGACCGGGGCTGGCTGCTTGGAGGGTGCGGTGTGGACGGCCTCCTTGCTGGGCCGCTCCTGGGCCGGTGCGGCGCGAGAGAGAAAGAAAGAGAGGGAGGAAGCAGCTAGGGCGGTGCTGGGCTGGCTTGCAGGTTTGGGCCGAGAAGGCTTCTTCCTTTTTATCTTTTCTTTTCTCTTTTCTATTTCTGTTTTTTTTCAAATACTTCTATATATATACACATGTATATACATATATGAGATGTGTCAATTTTTGCGTAATCAATTAGTGGGCATACAAGACCCTTATATTTGTTGGGTTATTATTTCCACAATATTTATTTGAGAAAATAAATATTGTTGATTTATTATTTAGCATCACATAAACCAAAAAAACAAATCACATGTGGAAATTAAAATGCAACTTGAATGCATTGCACATGAGCTTTGAGTGGCAAGATAAGAACATGAGGTACTTGTGCAACATATGTGGGACTTTAGTTATATGACACAACATCACTCTGGGTTTTTGTGAAAAGAATTTTGTAGCTCGGATTTTTAGGTTGTTACAGTCCTCCCCCCTCATTGGAATCTCGACCTCGAGATTTAAGAAGTGACATACCCTTCAAAGAGGTAAGGATACTGTAGCAGCAGTTGTCTCTCATCTTCCCACGTTGTTTCACGTTCGGTGTGATTGCTCCATTGAACCTTGCACATAGGAGTGGACTTGCTTCTAGTCTCTTTGGTGTCATAACCCAAAATCTTGATAGGGTGCTCTTTGTACTCCAGAGTATCTTGGATATCAAGCACATCAGTGGTAACTGTTTCTTCTTCTGGTACCCTCAAGCACTTGCGTAGCTGTGAGACATGGAATACGGGATGTACTCCTACCAACTGTGGGGGTAGTTCAAGTTTGTATGCGAGCTTTCCAACTCTCTGACATATGCGGTAAGGGCCAACATATCTTGGGGCTAACTTTCCTTTCACGTGGAATCTGACGGTACCCTGAAGTGGAGATACTTTGAGGTAGACATAGTCCCTAGTCTAAAATTCAAGGTCTCGGCGCCTTTTGTCAGCATAGCTCTTCTCTTGGCTTTGCGCAGTACTCAACTCTCTAACTTGAGCTACTCCTTCCCCAGCTTCCTTGATCTTGGCAGGGCCAAAGACTGCCCTCTCACCTGGGTGGTCCCACATCAACGGGTTCTGCATGGTTTGCCATAAAGAGCTTGAAAGGGTGACATCTTGATACTTGTCTGGTAGCTGTTGTTGTAAGAGAACTCAGCAAATGACAAACACTTCTCCCAATCTGAGCCATATTTGAGAACATTGGCAGCATATCCTCAAGAATATGATTCAACCTCTCTGTCTGACCATCTGTTTGAGGGTGGTAAGCAGTGTTGTAGTCAAGGTCAGTTCCAATGGATTTGTGTAGAGATTGCCAGAATCGGAACATGTATTGAGGTCCACGATCTGACACGATACTCTTTGGAGCTCCATGAAGCCTAAGTATCTCCTTGATGTACAAGTCTGCCAACAGAAAGTGTGCTACCTTCATCAGACGATCAACTATTACCCAGATGGAGTCATGACCTTGCGGGGATCGAGGCAATCCCATGATAAAGTCCATGGATATGCTCTCCCACTTCCATTCAGGAACATCGAGTGGTTTGAGTAATCCACCGGGTCTTTTGTGTTCGATCTTGACCCTATTACAGATGTCACATTCAGCCACAGGTCTAGCAATGTCTGTCTTCATGTCTTTCCACCAGAAGTGCTTCTTCACATCTTGATACATTTTTGCACCATCAGGATGGATGCAATACTTAGAGTCATGTGCTTCTGACAAAATCTCTTTACGCAAGACAGGATCTCTGGGTACATAGATTCTGTCCTTGAACCAGATGGTTCCATGCTCATCTTCCCTGAATTCGGGGTTGTAGCCTAGTTTCATCAACCCACGTATTTACTCCATCTCCTCACAACTCTTCTGAGCTTCACGTATTCGCTCGGTGAGATTATACTCGATGCGAAGTTCGTACAACAGACCATGGGGTACTATCTCGAGCTGGAGATCTTCAATTTCTTTCTTCAATTCAGGTGGCAGGGTTGAGTTGAATAGAGCGTGACAGTAGGTCTTGCGACTAAGAGCATCTGCGACTACATTTGCTTTTCTTGGATGATAGAGAATTCCATGTCATAGTCCTTGATTAGCTCTAGCCATCTGCGCTGCCTCATATTCAGATCTTCCTGAGTGAAGGAGTACTTCAGGCTCTTGTGATCGGTGTATATATCACACTTGTTGCCAATGAGATAATGCCTCCAGATCTTCAGGGCGTGCACAACAGCTGCTAAATCGAGATCATGAGTGGGGTATCGTTGCTCATGCTCCTTCAGCTATCGGGAAGCATAAGCAATAACTTTTCCATTCTGCATCAGCACACAACCTAGTCCTTGGCAGAGGCATCACAATAGACGACAAAGTCTTTAGTGATATCAGGTAAGGCTAGGACAGGTGTGGTAGTGAGCTTCTCCTTCAGAGTTTGGAAGCTTTGTTCACACTCAGGTGTCCATTCAAACTCGTTGGTCTTCTTCAAGGGATTTGTCATAGGACGAGCTATCTTCGAGAAGTTCTCAATGAATCAGCGATAGTAACCCCCAATCCCAAGAAACTCCTGATCTCGGACACATTGCGAGGCTGCTCCCATTCTTTCACGGCCTCTATCTTTGTAGGATCTACAACAATACCATCAGCTGAGAGTACATGACCAAGGAAAGCAACTTCTTCAAGCCAGAACTCACATTTGCTGAACTTGGCATAGAGTTGGTGTTGGGATAGCTTCTCGAGCACAATCCTCAGGTGTGCTTCATGTTCTTCGACAGTGGCTGAATAGATCAGGATGTCATCAATGAAGGCTACCACAAACCGATCAAGATCATCCATAAATACCTTGTTCATCATGTTCATAAAGTAGGCAGGGGCATTCGTGAGACCGAAGGATACAACGGTGAACTCATACTCCCATAGCGTGTGACAAAGGCTGTTTTGGGAATGTCTTCTTCATGAATCTTCATTTGATGGTAGCCTGATCGAAGATCAATCTTCGAGAAGTATTTAGCACCACGAAGCTGATCAAGCAGATCATCAATCCTGGGCAGAGGATACTTGTTCTTGATAGTAACAGCGTTGAGATTGCAGTAGTCAACACACATCCTCATCGTACCATCCTTCTTCTTCACAAACAGAACAGGTGATCCCCAGGGCGAGGCACTAGGACTAATAAAGCCCTTGTCGGAAAGCTCTTTTAGTTTCTTCTTGAGCTCTTCTAGTTCATCAACTGACGTGCGGTACGGTCGCTTAGCATTGGGACCGGTACCCGGCACTAGGTCAATGATGAACTCAACATCACGATCAGGTGGCATGCCTGGCAACTCTTCTGGAAACACACTCGCGTATTCTCTGACAATGGGGACATCAGCGAGAGTCTTCTCCTTTTTCTGAGATTCTGCCTGAGACTTGAGTGCATTCAGGGCATATAGAACAAATACTGATTTATCCTTCTGAGGTGCACGTCTAACTGCTTGGCCAGAAGGGTGGGTTATCTGAACATATCTGGATGAACAAGAGATCAAACCCCTGTGCTTGGTAACCCGTGGTCCACGGCCGCCCGGGTCGGTGGGCCGCACAGGTGTTGAAGGCTGCTTGGCATACAAGTAGTCTTAGTCGGTTAGATCTGTTCGTGTACTCCAAGGATACAGCGCAATGTAGCCGACCATAGGGAAACTCTAGGTATGTAACCTTGTCCCCCGGCTATATAAGACGGACAAGGACCCCCTAGAACGCATCTGAGCTCATCTTATTGTACTCTGGTACTCATCAATACAACAGTAGAGACGCAGGACGTAGGGTATTACGCTTCCGAGCAGCCTGAACCTGGATAAACCCTGGTTGTCCTGGTTGTTAGTCTCGCGTCTCACATCTAGATCGTAGATCTTAGCGCGCCCTCACCGCAAATCTACTGCGTCGGGGTATCCCGTGGTAGACTGCCGAGGAGGTTTCATCGACAGCGACCACGGCCCTGCCCAGCTCGCCGCACGGCAGCTCGGCGACGCGGCGGTGCAAGGACGACGCACGGCCAGCGGCCTCCCGGAGCGGCGGAGCGAGGACGGTGCGCGCCCGCGCTGGGCCGCTGGCCACCTCGCCCGCGCCAGGATGGCCGCGACTGGACCAACCGACGGCGGGGCGTGGGAGTTAAAGGCCGAGGGGAGCGGAAAGACGAACGGCCGCGTAGCTTTGCGATGGTTCGGGTCGTTCATAACACGGGCGAGGGACCCGACGGACCCGCTATCGAACGGAAGGGATAGCTTGCTCGCTTGATCCGACAGTTGAGGGAAAACGGGCGACATGGCTCAATCGGGTGCCCGAGCTTGGACCCGCGTTTGGATAGGTAAAGATTGTAGTCGCATCCTGGGCCCTCGACATTTCCTTATTTTGGTTTGGGCCGAGATTTTACAAGGCCCACTATGCTACGTCGCAGACTCGCAGGGGGACAATGTTTTTGAGGGAACCACCTGATTCCATCACGACCGTGATCCAGGTCTGAGGACATGCTGGTGCTGGACAGTTACAAGCTTAATGGCGCTGTGCTGGAGATTCGCAAGCTTAATGGCGCTGGAACTTGACTACCCCAAGGTTCATTTTCAAGGTTATATCTGACACTCCAGCCTTCAACAAATTCGACGTTGCAAAGGGGCGCACCACTGCAAGTCTGCAACGGGCAACGGCAAATGTTGTAACAAATACATAATTTCCATTGAATAAATGAATTGATCAATCCTTCAGTTGTGCGCAAACCGGCACATTTTCGCCTCAATATATCGCGTAAAAACACATGTTGAAGAGTCCAAGACTCTATGTGATCACCTCTTATGAACTACTAATGCCAAATGCCACTTCTTGCAGGCTAGTCCTGGAGAAGCTGTGGCCAGCATATCAGCAGCTAATACATCCTTGACATGCCAGATGGCACAACGCCAACGTTTCGGTGAGCGCCAGCGCCGGCACCTACTGATGCCGCTGCGGCAGCAACAATGCCGTTAAGGGATCTTGTGTATATGTCGGTGTCAGTTGCTATTCTATCTAATGGGTTATTCTTCTTTGGTCCAGCTGGGAGATGGAAGGGGGGTGCTCTCATGTTCACAGCCACATCAGGCGAGCCTTTGCTGTTTGTACAAGTATAAGCCTGCTGCGACTGCAGTGTGTAACCTCCCATGGCCTGTGATGGGTTGGTACTGTCCAATCTTGCAGGCATTTGGCGGTAACCGTATGCTTGTGGGTTTTGTTGATGCAGAGGATACCCTGAATTCATCACTGAGCCATTAACTCTTACTGATCCTGCTGGCAAACATAGGGAAAAAATCTCAGAAAAGGGCCATCATAAGTCAAAAAATATAAACAAATCATTTGTAGTACTCCCTTCATTCCAAATTATAACTCGTTTTGGCTTTCATAAATGCTAATTTTTTTTCTCTGAATCTAAAACATAGACACATAGCAAAAACTACTGTACTTAGAAAAGCCAAAATGACTTACAATTTGAAGCAGAGTGAGTAGTAGTAAGTGAACACAGAAATACCTGCTTGTGCTTGCAGCCCTTGTGGAGCCATAGATGCCCTGTGAACATTTCCAGAACCACTTCCTTTCTCCCAAGGATTCTTACATGAATCATCAGAGACTGATCTAACCCTTGATGAGGCAGCAAGAGGTAGTTCCTTGGCAGGAATTGGATTAGAGTGAACAACAGTAGTCCTACAAAATGAAACTGCAGATTAGCAAAACGACAAAAAAAACTTTCACTCAACTAAATTACAAGGACAAAAGGACAGAAGCACAGGCAATTAGTGGAGCAACTGTTTATGAACATTCTAAACACATACTAATTGTCAGTTTTGATTTCCGAAAATAAAAACATGACTTGTACGATGCAAGGGAAGCATTGTACAGTTCACTTCAGAATTCGGGAACATGTGCACCCCCACAATCCTAGAACATTGAGACCAGTGAGTACTGCTGGAAACACCTCTGGTGTCTGGCCTTATCTTGCATTCAAGACGAAGTATAGGAACTTTGAAATTATCCATCAGAACTACAATTTTATCTTTTAAGTTTGAACTCTCCATGATCATCTAGCCTTGGTCACTTCACTCATACCCGACCCAGAAGGATGGCTCTCTTACCTAATATGGAGACAAATTAAGACGTACATGTACTTGAAAGTGCAACTCAAAGCAGCCTGCAAATGAAATCAAGACTATGATGCCCTATTTACCTGGGAAGGGATGCATGTTTCCTGTCTGTTGGAACTGATGGGCCATTACCACCATTCTCTTCAAGATGAGAAAACTGCTTCTTGAATTGATCAACAGCACTGCACAAAAATAGCCAGCAAGTCTTCCATCAAAGGGTTGAAACGGAATGATACATGAGTAAATACATGCATGCGCAAAGCAACATACATGTGCAAACACAGAAAAGCTAAAACCTTGGGTAGAGAAAGGTTGTCCTCTCTGTGCCATTAATGTAGCTATTCAGCAATTGTGGGTGATATTCCAGTATCTCACGAAATATCAACTCTCTTATCTCTTCCTTTGACATTCTTTTGTGCTCAAAGTCAAATTCCACTTTTCTGATTGGTTGACAGGATGGTTCTCTTTCAATCCTGGCAAGACCTTTGAAGTATGGATCACGCAATGCCTGAAACAATACATATATTGAAAGAAATGTCACAAATACTTAGGATTACGAAGTAAGGTTGAAAGCAACATCACAGATCTAGTTCCACAGAGAAAAATTGGACACAAAAAGGTTTAAGATGAGACAGCAGCAAAGGACTACCTCTTCTGCTGTTGGACGGTCCTTCGGATCAAACGCTAATAGCTTTTCTAGTAGTTTAAGCGCCAAAGGATCTGCATTGGGAAACTTCTGAGAAAATGGAACAGGGTCCTTCTTTCTCATGCTGCTCAAGTACCTTCTTGCTTTCTCATTCCGAACCTGAAAAGGAATAAAAAAAAACTAGTTCAACTTTGGAGTCATTGAGCCATGAGATGAACTAAAAATAGAGTTTCCTTGGTTATAGCACTAGGCACTGTACCCGGGAAATTGTATCCATTGATGGCGTGCCTAGAAGATCAGTCATCAAATCTAGCTGATGAACAACATTTTTACCAGGAAATAAAGGCTTCCCTGTCAACACCTCAGCAAATATGCATCCAATGCTCCAAATGTCAATAGCTGGTGTGTACTGCATTTTTTGGGAATAACAACAATATAAAAGCATGTTCAGATTATAGACAGTCTGGCAATAATCTATATAAAAATCAAAGCACTCTTAATAGTAAGGAATGCTCATTTGATTATTATAAAGCTGCAATTCAGCAGGTTATTGGTTCCTATTTGTGCATAATAGGGACAAAAAAAAGGTAAATATCAATCAGATTGATCCATGCATAAAAATAAACCACATAATGAAAATGGCATACAGAACCAACAAGAACATTTATATCTGCACCTATAAAGGACAAAGTCTAATGAACATCTCTCATGTGAAATTACTATGAGAATCCTTATCCAGATTCATAGTATTTGGATAGAACCATTCATAACAAAACACTAAAGAGCATCTCTCTATGAGTTGGAGCTCCTACCAAATTCTACCAAAAAGTAACAAGGCAGCGGTAAGAGTAAAATGCAATAGCATGCCATGATAGAATTCATTGGCAAGGAGGAAAGCATAAGCGAATAGTATTCTCAAATAATCATACCATCAGACATTGCTTATTAGTGAACATAATAAGTAATGATATGTAACTAGAAAGCTCACCTTGGAGAAGAAGGATCCACAGAGCTCTGGAGCTCGGTACCACCTTGTTGCAACATAATCCTGCAGGGCATGTGTATCAATACATGACATACATTATACCTGAATCCAATGAAAAAAGAGCTGACTCTTTGTTTCGTACATACCGTCCAGAAGACTGTTGTTGGGGTATCATTGAATGCGACTCGGGCTAGTCCAAAGTCACATATTTTCAATTTGCAGTTAGAGTTTGCTAAAATATTCTTGGGCTTCAGGTCACGGTGATAAACATTAGCTGCAGTTATGAAAGTTCAGGATCAGCATAAACTATGGCTACAGAAGGTACACTATGCAATCAAATGCTCACTGTGAGTTGCACGTAAAAGGAGATGACAGGGATTATGACCATCCATACATGACTGGACTAAAATGCACTCCCTCCCATTTTTGGAGATTCAGGGAAATGGCTGGCATATACAGCAGGAGAGGTGTCATACCAGTATGAATGTATTTGAGGGCCCGAAGTAACTGATAGAGAAAGAACTGGTAATGCTCCTTGGTCAAGTCATCGTTGGCCTTTATAACTTGGTGGAGATCAGACTCCATAAGTTCAAAAACAACATAAATATCCTTGAAGTCCTTTCTCGATGGAGGTAACATAATGTGCTTGATCTCAACAATATCAGGGTGCCTCAGGAGCCTCAGAAGTTTGATCTCGCGGAGGATCCTCGCGGCATCCGAGACGTGCTCGAAGATATTGTGTATCTTCTTGATCGCCACTCTCTGCCGGGTGTGAAGATCGATGGCAGAGCAGACAACCCCATAGCTTCCCTTACCAATGACTTCTTGAATCTTGTACCGGTTTGCATCCCCGTACTCTGTGAAGAAGTCGGCCTCTGCAGACGAAGTCTGCAACACGAATTGCGTAAACTGGATCAATGAACTGTTTCAAGAAACCACCCACTGCAGAGGACTTAAATGAATGCTCAATTGGGAAACCGAAACTGGTCTGCAAACCGAAGAGGTTGCCAAACCATTGCAGTCTTGCAGACAGATACAGGAATAGGTTCGGAACGGACAGAACCTGTCATAAGGCAGTAACCGCGTGCACGAAAATTAATTAACAGTTTCCTTTTAACTAAATAGATAGAATCGTCTCCTCCTCGTGGGCGTGCCTGACTAACAGCACAAGCAAAGGGAACGAACAACTATGCGCGCCGACAGGAGTACAGGGCCAAGGCAACAGGCCACGCGGTGCTGTTTAATCCGGGGGACAGATGGCATCTTGAAGCGTCTCGAAAAATGGTCAACTTTTGCATGTGAGATCAGAGCTGTCTGCAACTCACGCACCGTTCAGCTCACGCGGCATTTGACCTTTTCATTACATCATCAATTCAAAAATTCAAAGCCATGTCCACCAGATCGAATTTAGACTCCACCAATAATATGGAACATGGAAGAGTCGCGTCGCGTCGCGTCGATTTGAGTCCCGTCAAAACTTTCAACATAAAACAGACATAATTTTTTTTTTAAAAGGCAAAAAGTAGAGGTGCTCCGAAAATTAGGAATCGATGGCTTGCGCACTATCATTTATGTTTTCATGCCTTTTTGTTTCATCTCTACTCTACCCCAACTTACTTGGTTTCATCTCTAGTCTACCCCAACTTGCTTGGGACACAAGGCTACGTTGTTGTTGTATGGCTCGCGCACTATCAGCAGCCCAGAACCCAAATCGACAAGAAGCATCAAAGCCAGCGCGTAGCAACATAACTTTTTGGTTTTGAAACGTTCGCAGCAACATAGCAATAGCATGACCGCGAAATTTACGAGCAAGCACCAACAGGATGAACGGGGAGGAGAAGCGGCGCCCACCTTGTTCCGCTGGTCCTGCTGCATCCCCGCTGTCCGGATCTCCCGCCCCACCGCCGCAGCCAACCGAAAACCCGGGCGCCCCTCGCTTCCGCCGGCCGCACTCAGCACCCGCCTACGCTGCGGCCTGCGGCGGCACAGCGGATTCGCCGGGTCCCGAGACGCCGCGCGCGGGCGGGATCAGGGGGCGAGCAAGGCCCTGGGCGCCCCGCCGGGACGTGGGACGGCGGCCGCGCGGCGATGGGTAGGGGTAGGGCTCCTCCGCCCGATCTCGCCGCGCGCACGCGTGCAGCGCCTTCGAGGCGAGGAGAGGTAGAGAAGGGAAGGCAAGGGAAAGGCGGAGGAGGGGGAGATTTCTTTCGTGTTGCTCGTGGCTTGTTTGTTGCCGTTATATGATGGGGGCCCGGGCAGTGGGTACGGGTGGGTGGCGTGCTGGACGCTTGCCCACCGTCCGATCTGCATCTTTGCGTGATCCGTCCACCGCCTGTGCATCTACCGCCCCCACCTCCTTTGAGCTTACCAACGCCTAGTGGCTTTCGAAAACACGCTGTCCAAATTCCATCGACATTATCTACTGCCTTCGTACCGTCAGCTATGCTAAGTCAAAAAAAAAAAAAAACTTTCTTAAAAAAGACTCGAATTATAGGGGAAAATGACAATATTTATGGCAAAAGTTAGAACTATTGAAATATATGTATATATGCTTTTATTGATCTCACAATCAAATTTATAAACATTTATAAAAACTTAGACTTGAGATGACTCTAGAAACTGATGTATGTAGTGTTATCATTTTATTATATAAATTTAATCAAATTTTAATTTGCTAACTCTTTAAAAAAAATTAAAATAATGTATAATTTAGAAGAAAAAAGTAAAAATAACTTATAATTTGAAATGAATGGAGTATAATTTGAAATAACTTATAAGCTAATGGCACACCACAACAACCGCGAGCCGTCGCTGTAACAGATAACTAGTCCCTGTTGCGTTACTGTCGGCGCATGACATTTGCGTTTGCACTCGCGATGTGGCCGTAGGTGGTGGTGGTGTAGTGTGTGTGATTAGGTCGCGGGCGCCTGTGATGGAATTGAAACGCCAACTAATAGCAAGCTTGCCTTCAAATCACACTTTGGCGACCCGTGCCCATGCAACCTGCTGCCAATAAAATACTCCCCCTCCCAGTCGGTGCTCTTGTGCCTGACGCCGTGACACCGCGATCGGCAGCTGTAAATGCCGAAACCTAGCTAGGAGCGACGTGCCTGCGTCATTGCGCCGGTTCGATCGCCGGGGCGGACACGGACCAGGTACGGCGTACACGGGCCGGGATGGGATGCAGCAGTGCAGCAGCGACACATGGGCGTCGCCGAACTGCGAGCGCTGTACAGCGACAGCACGTGCGGTGTCCGCCTGGCGCCATTGTTGATCTGGGCATTGCGACCCATGAGATCACACGGGGCCGTGGACGACGTGGCCGTATACTTTTATTTACTGACCGACGTGGCCGGCCGGACTGCTGGTGGTGTGGAGTGGTGGTAGCAAAAAGCATAATAGCAATCGTGCAGGCGTACGTACGTCGTGTACCACTCGTCTGCATGCAAATAAATAAAAAAAAAAGAGAGGACGACCGGCCGTGACCGTCACACAATCCGTTGGACGTCGCGTCGGAATGCCGCTCACTTCATCATCACTCAGTCACAAAAGAATGGCCAGCAACACCGACCACTAAAAAAGAAACCCAACCGAATCCAACCGAACCACGGGTTCAGGTTCAGGCGCAGCGGAGAGAGTCAGTGGCGAGTGGCGTGGCGCCTAATTTACACGGATGGACGGACCAGACAGCAGAGCACCACCACAGAAGACACAGCAGATGAATGGTACTGGTACAATAGAATAGAATGGCACAGGCAGGCACCACAGAATCGGCATCACCGTCATCAGCTCATGATGGTGAAACTGAAACCAACCTATTCATGCATACAGTATATCTCATCAGTATATTCCATGATCAGGAAGTATTTATTGCATATATACACACAGATTATCAACGTCGTCGTCATCCAGAACAGTTTTTCTGTTTGTAGTTACAACAACAGCAGCAACAGAATATTAGAACTACTGCACATCAAGCTTTATGCTAGTGCCCAGAGAAATGGAGAGCCAACTGTACAATATACGCTGCCTGCCTTCTTTTTTCTATTGACCTTTGCAGATACAATACAATATACATGACACCAGCTGCAGAAACAAAAAATGCTCCAGCTCCGGTTCCAGTTCCCACGAGGTTGGTGGGTACGCGGCAGTGTCGGTTGCACACTCGCATGTGATGCTGCTGCGCCAATTATCATCTCCCCGCAGCCACTAATAAACAGCATGGATTCCGGCAGGAGTTGTTCTACTTCCACATGGAGCCCCTGTACGGTACGGCCACCATCGCCACCCCGGATCTTTCAGAGAAACCGAGTGAAGCTGGTACACCTACTGAATCCGCTGGAGATTGTAGTGCACCACCCTCTCGAGGGCGCTTCTGAACTCGCTCCTCGGGAGGCACTGCAGGCACTGTATCGCCAGCGCGCCTTTCTCCTCCGCGAGCTCCTGGGCTCTCCTGATCCCGCCGCTGCGGTGGACGAGCTCGACCGCGGTCGCCAGGGATCCCGGCTCGCTGAACTCGGAGTCGATGATCTCACGTAGCCGTGGTTCGTCTCGCAGCGCGAAGATCACGGGGGCCGTCAGGTTTCCCTTTGCCAGGTCACTGCCCGCTGGCTTCCCGAGCTGCTCGGCTGACTGGGTGAAGTCGAGGATGTCGTCCACGACCTGGAAGGAGAGCCCCAGGTTCCTGCCGTACTCGTACATCTGCTCGCAGATGGCGGTGTCCACGCCGCTGAATATGGCGGCAGACCTTGTGCTTGCCGCGATCAGAGAAGCGGTCTTGTAATAGCTCTTCAGCAGATAGTCGTCGAGAGTGACGTCACAGTCGAAGAGTGTTGATGCTTGCTTTATCTCACCACTCGCGAAATCCTTGATTACCTGTTAGCACATCATTTCTTTTTTCTCCCTTCAGGTAAACAAAGTGCAAACATTTTTATTTAAATGAACAAGAGATCATAGCCTGCTCAGATCCTTTAGTACCTGGCTGATGAGCTTGATGACTTCAATGTTTTCTAGGTTTGCAAGAAACCAAGAAGACTGTGCAAACATAAAATCACCAGCGAGCACAGCCACCCGCGTGCCATAGAGCTGGTGGATTGTTTCTTTCCCTGCAAACGATCAGAACTAGTTTAGAATAAATTGGTCAACTTATTGGCCTTGTTCCCCACACCAAAACATTACATTATGAATTAGTATGATGAATAGCATTGAGCGTAAAGGAAACAAAGATGAAGCTTCATGTATCACGAATGCAACAAGGTAATTAGCATTTAGCAAACAAAGGTAAAAATGAAGCACGAATTTCTAGACTAAACTATGTCTCCAAAGTACAAGGGCCAAGAAAATCAATAGAACTTAGAAACAACATGGACACCCATGGCCCACAAAACATTAAACAAATGTTTTCCAAGAGGTTTTAAATAAAATAAAAAATAGCATTGTGAACGAATGCTCTTTTATTGACAATACGGCTGACTTGCTCATAAAAAACAATGCACAAAATCACTAGTAAGCGTAGTTACCCTGTGACGTAGAGCTGATGGATCATTTCTTTTCCTGCAGACGATCCAATCTAATTTAGAATAATCCAGTCAACTTACTGATACCCACAAAAAACCACTACATTGTGATGAAGTGAGTGCCACTGGGTGTAAAGGAATATGGTCCCTTCATTTCCAAAACAGAAAAAAGGCTTCCCATATCGCTAGTGCAACAAGGAATAGCAAAGAGAGGCATAAAAATGACATGTGAATTTCCAATGTAACATATTCTCCAGACTACAAACTCAAAAAAAAAAACAATAGAAGGTTGAAGTACCATGCACAGCCATGCCCAGAAAAGAGAAAACATTAAACAAATGTTTCTAAGAGATATTAAATAAAAGCAGAGAAGTGCATGATGAAAGAACGGTTTTCTATCGACAGTACAGCTGATTTGTTCAAGAAAAAAAAACATTGTACATACCTCTTCGCATCCCACTGTCGTCTATGACATCGTCATGTATTAGACTTGCAGTATGAATCATCTCTATGATCTCAGCCAAGCGCTGATGTTCTGTAGTTAGCTCCCTGGATTGCAAAACCAAAATATATGTGTGTTTAATTTTAAAAACTCTGATACAAAGTGGTAAATCAATAGCAGAGAAAGGAACTTACGACAAAGCAGCTAATTCAGCAGTTGCCCTGGACACCAGAAAAACTAATGCTGGTCTTAATCTCTTTCCACCAGCACCGAAAATTTGTTCTGCTGCAGAAACTAAAACTGGATTTTCTGCACCAACAAGCTGTTGAAGTTATATCAGTTATCACTATGGTAGATAGGAGCTCATTAAGCATGAACTGCTAAAATAATGTTCAACAGTCATGTGTATCTGTTGCAGACTGCAAATTAGAGCAGGCATGTTATTTGATTTTAATGCTCTCAAATTTAGGCCTTATTTATATGAAGAACAAAGATCTATAGATGGACTGTAAAGCTGCGATGTATCATGATATAGTTCTTAAGGAAAATATATTTTTTGCATTAAGGACCAAAAATGTGTATGAGCATATTGTCCACCTTTCCCAAAACCTTAAGCGTTTAGGAGAATTGTCATGTGCATAGAACTTTTTATGTTGTCAAAGCTCAAGACTTTAGTCCAAGAAGTTCTTAAGAAAAATATGTTTTGCGTTCAGAACCAAAAATGTGCAGTATGTATATTGTCCACCTTTCCCAAAACCTTAAACGTCTAGGAGAGTTGCTGTGTGCATGAAACTATTATGTTGTCAAAGCTCAAGATCTTAGTCCAAAACATGGACATCACCAGTGCTGGAGCTTCGACAGGAAAAGAGTGAGGGCCAATATAACATGAAATGAAAGTAGAGGGGGGACATATTACTATATTAGTATCTTGTTAGCACTTAAAGGAATGAATAAATACTCCATTAAGAATTTGTTTAGCTTAGGGGTGGCCATGGCCCTCTTTAGTCCTAACTAAGCTCCGCCACTGGACATCACAATTTTAGAAAATAATAATTGTGACTCACTTTTGAGTCAATGTCATAGGCCCGGACGCCTGGTGGAGCCTAGATATGAGTGAGGATGTGCTGAAGTATGAGTGTGTGTACTTCTTACTTTCAGTCCTACTTGAGATTTAGTTGAATAGATGGATGCCTGAAAGGCTGAAACTAAACTTCAAAAAAAATCTTGAAGCATGTTAATATTGAAGAAACTAAAAGTTTGCAGAAAATGACAAAGAGGGCAGCAGAAGATGTCATGGAGGCCACAGAAAATTTACAAGTCATAGCAAGCAGAATTGCAAACTCCACCAGCCACTTCTGGTGCTCTGAACTCCAACTTGTCAAAAATGAGACCACAACATGAAGAAAATACACGCCCCCTTGAAAGGGATGGAAGAAACTATTAATGTCTAATAATATATGTGTTCCTGTCATTTTGCAAGCCACTTTCAAAGAGCCGGTGCAATGGTGGAATTGGACAGTTGAAGATAGCATATGATTGTTACTTATTTTACTTTGGAGTTTCATGAGAATGTTTTGTCTTAAAGAAATTCCATGAACCAGGAACACTTGAGGAACATGTCAAAGACAAAATTTCGGAGGCCTAGTGGAGCCTAGGAATCATGAGGACTGGGAAGTGCTCAAGTATTGACTGTACTTCTTATTTTCAGTTCTATACGTGATCGAGAAAAAAAAAATCAGCCTTATTTGATATTTTAGTTGGATTGGTGGATCCATAAAACTTTAAAAAATATGTAAGTTCTCGAAGCATGTCAAAATTCAAGAAATAAACTGAAGGTTGCAGAAAAGGACAAAGAAGCCCAGTGGTAGAAGTATGGAGGCCACAAAAAAAGACAAGTTAGAGCGAGCAGAACTGCAAAATCCATCAGCCCACTCTTGGTGTTCTAAGCTCCAAGTCATCAAAATATGAGACCAATACATGAAGAAACACATATCCCCTTGAAAGGGATGGAGGCGGCTTTTAATGCCTTTAGTCATCTCTGTATTCCTGACATCTTGCAGGGCACTTAAAAGATCAGGTGCAGCCATGCACACTTGCGGTGAGCATATGATAGTTACTTATTTTAATTCAGAGTTTCATTGGGATATTTTATCATAAAGGAATTCCATGAACTAGGAATGCTTCTGCTTAATGAATACGCGTGAAATCATGTTCTCGAAAAAAATGACTAGGAATGCTTGAGGAGCATGTCAAAGAGACAGAGACAAAGGCAATTTCGGATGATGTAGCCCGTTAACATGACGGTTATAGATTTGAAAACACAGTCTAAAGACCAAAGCAAATGCGCAGCCAAATGTAGAATATGAGTACAGTATGCATTAATGGCCTTCCCCATAAGTCTAAGTCACGATCACAACTACATATGGTTATCAATTGCAATCACCCCAAAAAAGTAAAACTTGACAGTCACGCATGCATAGCCTAAACATGCATTCTCTGAATTCTGAAAAAGAAGGAAAAGGGCTCTAAACTACATGGCTTCTAGAATAAGCTCACCGATTTGAGATTGTTGTTGAGGTTGAGCAAGTCGTCTGAGACAACCTCCAGCAGAGAAGAAACCGAAATGCGTTCAGGGGTGCTTGCTGTTGTCACAGCAGGAATCGTCCGTGGCGGCACATCAACAGCCGCAGTTCCTGCACAGCACAGACACACCGGTCGGTAAGCACATCAGTCCAGCACTGCCACTGAAAGTCTGAAACCAAGCTAAAGCACTCGGATTTTACACGGCAAGGCAATTCAAGGTTAATAAGCAGCAGAAAACGAGAGAGGAGAGGAGCGGACCAGGCTGGGCGGTGGCCAGTGAGGCAACGAAGCAAACACATGGCGTGCGCCGCCGTCTGGGCGCGGCCCGCGCGCCGGTACAGCGGCTTCGGCAGGGGGCCACCGGGTGCCCCGAATCGAACGCCGTCTTGCTCATGGACGACACCCCTGGGCAGCTCAGAGACAGCATCTCGGACAGGGAGAGAGACGCCCACACAGCAATTGACGAAGGAATTGAATCGAGCTAAAGAACTTGGTTGGAGCTGGAGATCCCCGGAGCAGGGATACCAAAATCTTGGGACCCCCGACCTGAGGGAACGAGATCCTCCTCTTAACATACTCGTTTCTACGTTTGAGGACGTCCAAGCCTCCTAAGCCGTTGGTGCACCATCTGATGGACGATATCATACATCACACAAATCCAACAAGGTGATGGGCCAAAATCCCTTCAGCCCATACAAGGACTACACAGCCCACTAACCATGCTTACGTTGCCCTCGCGGCCATTCTCCGCGCCGCGCCGTCGAACCTGCTGCCGCCATGGCCGCACCTCCGCCACTTTCGACTGCAGCTGCTTCCATGGCCACACCATCGCCGGAGAGGGGACTTCTTGGAGGCACGTCTGTTGCCGCCACGGCTGCACCATGCCGTGGAGGTCGCGCCGCTGCTGAAGGTGTCAAGCCACCTCCAACGTCCCGTGGCACGAGCTGAAGGCCCACATCTAGAGCTTCTGGTGGTTCGTTGCGCAAAGGGCTCCAGCGTGCTGCATACATGTTCTCTAAACATATATTGTTCAACATGTGAATATACATTACTGATTACTCTCTGAAATACGATCAATGGTCGTGCTCTGAATATGAAATCTGTGCGCGCGCGCCCGCATAGTGAATATGTATATATGCTCTTTGAACAAGCAATCATGTTTGCCTTCTGAAGAATGTGTGCTGTCTGTAGTGTTCTCTGAAATGGCTATTTGAAATGGATCATCCGCATGATGAAATTGCATCATTGGCTTGGCGAAATTGGAGAAAAAAAGGGTATGAATACACAGAAGCAAAAGGATCTCAATTCAGTAACAATCTTCAGTTACTCTGAAACAAACATTCAGATCACATTCAGTCCACAGAACCTTGTGTTTGTGTCTTGGCGCGGACTTGCCAGAAGCGTGGGCCGGCAAATCTGTGAAAGTGAAGATGCTAGTGTTGAACTAAGTGCAGTTGAAAGCCGGCAGCAGCGGTGCAGATCTCGACTGCCATAGTTTCATACTTCTATGTCAGCAGCAGCCTACGGGAGAGTGAACGCGAGGAAGGAGGGGAGCCGTGGTAGTGGAGGCTAACTCGGGGACCTGCTCCACCCCTCCTGCGGAACTCGTTTCACCTGCGAGCAGCTTCTTTCACGGAGGCGCGTTGAGTTACAACGATGATGGAGAAGAATACGCCACCAGACGCTGAACTAGGCAGTTATTGGGCCCGCCGCACATGGCTACTCGCGAGCAATGTTTATTCTCTTCGTGTGGCTTGCCGTCCGATTCCTAATCCACGCTCCAGCTGAACCAATGTCCCTCAAACGTAGAAACGAGTATGTTAGAGGATCTCGTTCCCAGCACGCACCAGGGGACGGGATTTAAATATGGAGCATGCGGAGGAGAAGGGGCTTTGTGTATCCACGCTGGCCATAGAATCCAGAGTTTCGCCTCAGCTGATTCGCTCGCTTGGGAAGAAACCGTTTTCTGTAAATGAAACCGTTTTCTGTAAATACACGCAACGTTTTGGCAATTTGGCCCGTGAAAATAATTTTAATTGCATGTCATAAAGTGAGACGACGGCATAGCATAGGTAGGTAATATAGGGATATTATTGAAGTCTTAAGCCAGATTAAGTTTACCTCTACCATATACATTGTAGACTCGAGTGTAGGCATGGTTAAATAATATAAGCTTGAGATCCAACATCTCATATTGAAAAATTGTTTTTTTTTAGGCCATGTTCGGCTGGAATGGATTGTTCTAGATCCAATACCTATGCACATATTAGTGAAAAAGATTTGTTGGTACAGAACGAATCCATATGAATCGAACAAGGCCTTAGGGTTACTATCGCCATATGGTAAGTCTATATACACACACTGACGATGGCAGACGACTAGCGTGATGACACCTAGAATCCACCCATGACGGTGCCACTGGTCGGATGTGCGAGGATGGGGAGGTAGGTTGCGGTAGAGGACGGGGAGCTATGCAAGGACAAAGGGCGAGTAAGTTCGAGCGTGGAGTCAACCCTAGGGTGGCACCTATGGTAGGGGCTAGAGATGCGGCGTTGGGGCATTTGGTTAGCGTACATGTGGAATGTCAGAGGAGGGCTCAAGACGATAGGAGGTACAGTTGTGAACATTAATGCTGGGAATCCGTTTTTTTCTATTTGGGAGTCAAGCTCACCTGCTTAAAGCTAGTGATAGTCTCAAGCATAAAAAAAGTATGGTCCTTATCTAATGTGTCTAAGAAAAGACCTGAGAGTTAGTAGCATATTATTTCCTTATATCTATATAATTCATAATGTACAAAACTTGTCACCTAATGAATTTGCTAAGCCACCGAGGATGCTGTTAACATTCTTTGAAAACTGCAGAGGGGATCAGCAAAGTGGCATGTAAGATATTTTTGAAATTGATGGAGTAGGACTGGATTGCGACTTCACGGTCCTCCTTTCTGATGAGTTCTGACCTGCCAAATTAGGTTGTACATAAAGTATTATTGGCGAATGGGAATATATGAGATAAATCGGTACACACCTTGAGCTCGAGTGATGTACGAGCTGCACCTTTGTTTTGGTGCTTCCTTCCTTTGGCTCCATTAGTTACTCACTTACTCCTGTCATTACCAGGTACAGACAGATGGCCCCTCAAACCCATCTCCATTCACCATTCCTGCCTAAACCTGCATTAAATTTAAATGAGCTCATTTCAGAAACCAACATCAGTTCATTTCGAAGTTGTATGCACCAGCAGCCACGCCCTCGACGCCGGCCGGGGGCCAAACATGCATGAAACAGAAACGTGTGCTGGGAGAAGGCCCGACGTGGGCAAACGGAGATGGTTTGGCCGGATACGTATGTGCGCCGGGACGCTGGCCGGACACGTCGACGCCGGGACCCAGTTGCCGTGCCTTCTTTTCTTTTCTCGGAGAAGAACAGAGCCGTTTGCCGTCGCGGTATGGCCCGGATGCAGGAACAGAGCTGTTGGCGAGAGGCCGAGAGCAGGAGCCGTCGTCGCCTGTCGGATCGTGTGAATAACGCCAACGACTTGGTTGGGCGCCCGCCGGCGAGCCGCAGTGGTCGTCCGTGTCGAGCGGGCATCCACAGGTCACCGACGACGTCACACGCCCGCGCGCAGTCAGGAACTCAGGATCATCGATGATTGCGTCATAATTTAGGTTCATTTCAAAGGCAAAACTGACCCCTAATAATCTGCCCCGCATTTATATTTTTTTCCATTGCATGCTATGGGTCCGAGGTTTTTTTTTTGGCTCAACATGATTTACTCCGATTTTTTGCCCATAAAGTTTCTTAGATTATGCCATGGATCCTATGTATGTCATGCGTGTATAATCCTTTGATGAAATGCAATATTGTATTTTGTGCATCGTTGTGAAAGGCGTTGATACGTTCAATGAATCCAAAACAACTTGTTGTCAAAAAAAAATTGAATCCAAAACAAACAGAACTAATGTTTTGTCTCAATTATAGGCTGCCGAAAAGAAAGAAAAAGCCCAGATTAATCTACGGCCCAGTATCCTTTTTTTTTGTGACAATCTACGGCCCAGTATCGCGCTCCCTAATAAAAACTAGGGGGCAATCTCAGCCGTGGAAGCAGCACCCGCGCGCCCCCATCCCGCCGTCCGTGCTCCCATCACCACCCATCATCCCCTTCCCCGTTCTCCCGCCTTCGCCTTCACCGATTCACGCCGGCGCTTGCGAGGCGGCTAAACCCTAGCTAAACCCCCCACCGTCCGTCCCCCGAAGCAGCCGCCGCCGGCGCCAGCAGGTAGCAGCGGCGTCAGGATGAGGAAGAAGGTGGACGAGCGCATACGCACGCTGATCGAGAACGGCGTGCGGCAGCGGCAGCGCTCCATGTTCGTCATCGTCGGCGACAAGTCGCGCGACCAGATCGTCAACCTCAACTACATGCTCACCAAGTCCCGCGTCAAGTCGCGCCCCTCCGTCCTCTGGTGCTACCGCGACAAGCTCGAGATCAGCAGGTGATGATGATGCCCTTGCCCTTGCCCTTGCCGCTGGCCGTGTCTTACTCCACCGCCGCCGCAGCACGCTTGCTTTATTATGGGCCTCTTTGTATACAAGGGCTAATTACTACTCCCAAACAGCTAAATTTATTCAAAACTAGTTCTAGTGCATCCAAACAAGAGGGCGGCTACTAGGTGAGCTAATTTTTTAGTCAAGTCATCAACGTTGTTAGCCAACTAGCTAGCCAGCCATAGCTAATTTGGGCTAATGTTTAGCCCCGACCATGTGTATCCAAACAGGCCCATACTCGCTGTTCAGTTGGTGAATGAATTCTGAGACCATGCGGCATGCACTATTTACTTACTTCCTTGTCCTCCATTTCATCCTGTACTGTAGCCACAAGAAGAAGCGTGGCAAGCAGATCAAGAAGCTCATGCAGCGGGGTCTCCTGGACCCTGAGAAGGCCGACCCGTTCTCCCTCTTCATGGAGACCTCAGACATTACATACTGCCTCTACAAAGACTCTGAGCGGGTCCTTGGTAACACGTTCGGCATGTGCATACTGCAGGTTCTGCCTGGAGCTTCTCTTCTATTACATTTGGTTGAGGCTGCCATCCTTGGCTTCCTTGTTGCTGAATTTTCTTTGTTGATGATGCTTCAGGACTTTGAGGCGCTGACGCCTAACATTCTTGCACGGACCATTGAGACAGTTGAGGGTGGTGGTTTGATAATCCTGCTGCTTCGCTCGCTGTCCTCGCTCACCAGCCTCTATACAATGGTCATGGTGAGTTTCATTTCCCCTCTTTATTTTACTTCTCTTACACCCATACAGTCATACACACTCAATCAAGTAAGGAACTCGATAGTTTTAATAGTTTTTTTGGCTACACGTTGTCTATTAAGAATGAAGAATCTTTATACCACCTGCCCCATGCCCCATTTGTGCTGAATTAGATTTTTTGAGTTTGCTTCTTTCTGTGCCAACAGGATGTCCATGAAAGGTTTCGTACGGAGTCTCATACTCAAGCGGCCGCAAGGTTCAATGAGAGGTTCTTGCTGTCTATAGCATCATGCAAAGCATGTGTTGTGATGGATGATGAACTTAACATTTTGCCAATATCATCTCACATGAAATTCATACAACCAGTTACAAACAATGAGGTATGGGTGCTTAATTCCATTCCTTTATTTATGTTAAGCATTCTTTTTTTCCTAATAGGACTTATCTTTTATTATCTTTTATCCTATGATGAATGGCTCTGCTGGGTTTTCCAATTTCTGGTGAATATCTTGGAGATTTTATTTCTGTAAATCATTCATTTGATTCCTCTGCAATGTGCATATTTTATCATGTGACTAGGATTCTGAGGGTTTGTCGGAACGGGAGAGGGAGTTGAAAGACCTCAAGGATCAATTTCGTGAAGACTTTCCTGTTGGTCCTTTAATTGGAAAGTGCTGCACAATGGATCAGGTGCAGTTCGATGCTGATCCTATCAATATTTGCACAAATATGTTGATACTTAAAAGTCACTTGCAGGGTAAAGCTGTCATCAACTTTCTTGACTCTATTTTGGACAAGTCCCTGAGGAGTACGGTTGCTTTGCTTGCTGCTCGTGGACGTGGTAAATCAGCAGCCCTTGGTCTTGCCATTGCTGGAGCCGTAGCAGCTGGGTAAAACTCAACCCAATGGAATATTGAGTCAAATGTGCTAATCTTCTTAGTGCTAATTGTTTGATTTCTTAGGTATTCAAATATATTTGTCACCGCTCCAAGTCCAGAGAACTTAAAAACTCTGTTTGACTTTGTGTGCAAGGGAATAAGTGCATTGGAGTACAAGGTGCTTTTCTGCTATTTGGTTTTGTTGTTAAAGTGTAGCTGTGTTCTTTACATGTGTTTTTAAATTTTTAATGCATCTTCTTTCCTCTTTCAGGAGCATTTGCATTATGATGTGGTGAAGAGTGTTGATCCAGAACTGAAGAAAACAACAATTCAAATAAATGTCTATAAGCAACATCGTCAGACAATCCAGGTAATTACTTGATTGCTTGCCAAGCGTACCATTTGTGTTTGATAGTCCTATCCAAAGCACCCAGGATGATGCTCGATCCTGAAGCTCACTTTGCAGATAAGTCGGGAACCGACTTCAGCTCATGTATTCTATAGCCTTCCTGTGAAATTTAGGGGCTGGTTCCCATTTTGGAGGGCTTAAATTTTATTACTTAGTCTCAAGTTCGTCAGGGAGGGCAAACAGTAATTACTTCTCAAGATGTTGTAAAATAATAACTTGTTTAGATGCTGTTTAAGCAAGTGCAATGCACATTTTTAACTATTATGATGATGATCATTATGGACCATAGTAGTGGTGCTTCTGTTATTAATTGTTAGAGGCAGAAGGCTGTACTAGTAACATGGTGGCTGGACATCGAGTAGTAGTAACAGCCAGCCGGGGTTCAAATCCTGGCTTGGAAAAGAAAATCCCCTTACATTGCCTCCCCTAAAAAATAGTGGCAGGGTGCCGGCCTGTGGTAACGGCACAGTCCTGCCTGGGGGTAGTGGCAGCGGTTGCTAGCCCAGGTTACGGTGCGGTCCTATACGATGAGGCCAGGGTTTGAGAGTTTTCTTGGCTGGTTTGGCTGAGGTTTCTTAGTGCAAAACCGTGGGGTGGTCTTCCACTCACCGGTCGAGTTTTTTTATTGTGCAATGTAAATTATTATTTCATCCCAATGGGAAAATGCATCATCCTTGCAAAGCTTATATTTCTCCATCTATTTTGAATTAATGCACTTATGAAGAAAACTGCTTTGTAATTACTCACCTTGCTTAATATGAGTTTACCTGGCCCTTAGAGTTGCTAATGTCTGCAGTATCTGAGACCAAATGATCATGGAAAGCTTTCTCAAGTTGAACTCCTTGTTATTGATGAAGCTGCTGCTATTCCATTACCAATTGTTAAGTCCATGCTTGGTCCATACCTTGTTTTCCTCTCTTCCACTGTCAATGGGTATGTTTTCAGTTACTTCATATGGTATCATAATTCAGTCATGGGTGTAATCAGCCATGATGATTTTGTGTTGTAGGTATGAAGGTACAGGTCGATCATTGTCCCTGAAGCTTCTCCAGCAACTAGAATCCCAAAGCCTGCCATCTGCTAAATCTAATGGATCTAATTCCAGTAAGAGTCGTTTAAGTTTTCAATTTCAGTGTACTACTTTTTGGAAGAAATCTTTATTTTTCTTGTTTTGCATTTATAGTCTACTTTGTCTCGTCATGTAGGTAGGCTCTTTAAGAAAATTGAATTGAACGAATCTATTAGATATGCCTCTGGTGATCCTGTTGAGACCTGGCTTAATGACTTACTTTGTTTGGACCTTGCAAACTCCATTCCAAATATCAGCAAGTAAGCATCATCCGAATACCTACTTTTTGTTGTCCAAATTCACAGTATTTCAAAAAAAGAATTATGGTCTCTTCTTAGGCTACCTCACCCAACAGAATGTGATCTGTACTATGTCAACCGGGACACACTTTTCTCGTATCACAAGGAGAGTGAGATATTTTTACAGGTACAGATCAACAACATTCCTTTTTGCATTCTCCATTCATATATTTGGGAGATTTGGTCGCTAATATTTAAAACAATTATATAAATTGAAGCAGAATGTATTTTTCATCTTCCTAAATGGATAATGGTCTCATTAATGTTTTCAGCGGATGATGGCACTTTATGTTGCTTCCCACTACAAAAATTCTCCTAATGACTTGCAATTAATGGCGGATGCACCAGCACATCATTTATTTGTATTGCTTGGTATATGGACTGATCCTCTTGCAGTTATAGATGTTCAATATGATACTATTATTGTGCAGTACTTACTTGCGTTTCCTTGTTTGATAGGCCCTGTTGATGATACCACAAACAAGCTCCCTGATATCCTGTGTGTAATCCAGGTTCTGATAACTTTCTTGAATTAATTCCTTCGGATTCTATTTTGAAATTTTCTCCTGGTTCTTCTCATTGTTATCTGATGCACTGGTTGTGTTGATTCATTTCCACCATGTGCACAAACATGGTATACAAAGTTACTCTAGGGCGATCACTCCACAAGTAATCCCCACAACAAGATTTAAGTTATGAGTGAAGCAAATAGTGCAACTATGTCTTCAAGTAGACCTATGGACAAGCCTCGGCAGCCAACATATAATATTTGAGGCACTTGCACCGACTCATAAACAAGAGCTGATTCTTTTCTCACCTTTCTTGCATTGGATACTCCCGTAGTTTGATTCGTATGGTTCACTTCCACATCAGTTCAAGGCTCGCTTTTCACTGCCACTGGAGAAACCCTTAGGTTCTTCAACTCTACAGCACTGGGCCACATAATCCATTGCCACATATATGCATAGTATTTCTCCTAACATAGACTCCAAGTGCAGTAACATTTAGTTTTTTTTATAGTTATATGTCATTGACCTAATTTACTTTTGTTTTGAGTTAATCCTTTTGGTGTCACTATGAGAACTAGCATTCTTAGCTGTTGGCTTCAATCTGAGATATTCTAATCAAACACCAAGGCCACTAACATGTTTCATATTCCACCATGATCTACACTTTCAGATTGATCTTGAGATTAGATTTGTCTTGGCCTATTTTAGGGTTATTTCATACTATGTGTCATGTAATACATAAATATGTAAGATTTTTAATTTGTATTTTCAGGTTTGTTTGGAAGGACAAATATCTCGAAAGTCAGCTATGAAAAGCCTAAGTGAGGGCCGTTCACCTTCCGGTGATCAAATACCATGGAAATTTTGTGAACAGTTCCAAGACAATGTATTTCCAAGTCTCTCAGGAGCTCGTATAGTGCGAATTGCTGTCCATCCTAGCGCCTTGAGGGTATGCTCTTTTTATGTTTATGTGATTTTGACTGCATATACTGACATCATCCTATATATCATTCTATGTTCTTTGCTTAATGTAGCTTGGGTATGGTTCGGCTGCTGTGGACCTTCTAACAAGGTACTCTTCTTTACACTGCTTCAATTTGCATCCTTATGGCATATAATGATTACTGGTGCTTTAATTCTGATTCTAAATTGTCTTTACACCGCTTTACTTTGCATCTGATATATCGATTATTGGTGCTTTGCTTTTGATTCCAAAGCAAACACAACCCTTACATTCTTAACCGTTGTTGTGACATCCAATCCCCCTGTTTTCCTGTATTAAATGTTTTCCAACCATAGCGGCACTTGTTTACCCATGTGCAACTTTTGTACATAAGTATTTCTTGGAAATATATTCATAATTTCTCTTTTGTGTGTCACATTATCTGAAAAAGGACTTATAACTGAATTATCTAATACAACTATAGCTGTTTTTATTTTATTTTATTTTATTGCGACCTTTTTTTTTATTCAAGGTACTATGAAGGTGAAATGATAAATTTGGATGACGATGAGGAGGAAACAGAAGAGCCTGAAGTGAAGATTATTGAAGCTGCAGAGAAGGTTTGTATGGAAAGCTGTTTGTACTCAATATTACGCTCAAATGTTTTCATTCTTATATTACAGAAATTGAAATAGTTCAAACTAAGCTTACAAAGGAACTTGGATATATTTCACATACCTTCTATTACTATTGCTATTTAATTTTTAACTTCTGCAAACTGTACGGCACTAGTTACTAATTAAATTATATTGTTATATCCAGTACTATTACAGATAAAATATTTGGTAGAAAAATAACACATGTTTTCATTTGTTTTCTACCGTATAATCTGGAGTATACGATTGTTTGCCAGGTGGTCCAGGCGTATAGCTATCAATAGTCTTTTCTATTATGAATATATTTGGTTGTATCCATCCATAATATAATTCAAGTTGCATTCCTTTACTTTTGTCACACGTCCGATCTGGGAGGTGCGCGAACAGAGGGACGTGGCCCCTGCTTCCCCTTGATTCCCTTCTCCCAAGAGAAATCTGGAGTAGAAAGATTGAGTTCTGCTTAGGAAAAGAGATTGAGTTTGTTTAGGAAATAAAGTCATTTTGATAGCAAAGGAGACGTCCAAATATATAAGGACTCCTAGTTTTGTTTGGAAGACAAGTCCAATAGGGACTATAAATATAGGGACTATAATTATATGTCGTTTTTTTTCTATTTTTCTTCATGAAAGTTATGAATAGTGAATTTGTTATATGTCCTTCCTTTGGATATTTAGCATTACATATACCCTTCTGTTTTATTGTATTACCAACTATAACATTATTCTTCTGCTGGCAAATAAAGGCGTAAAAAGGATTTGGCATATAATAAATATGTTATCACTTGGGTCTATAGTATATTGTCACGGTATTTTTTTACTGGTATAACAACTTTTAACTTGGTATATGCTGTTTCAGGCTTCACTGCTAGAAGAGAGCATAAAACCTAGGGCACATCTTCCGCCACTCCTTGTTCCTCTTCGTGGTCGTCGTCCTGAGAAGCTCCATTATCTTGGCGTATCTTTCGGACTAACACAAGAGCTTTTCCGCTTTTGGCGGAAGCACAACTTCTATCCGTTCTATGTTGGCCAAATTCCTGTAAATGATATCTAACCAGACTTGGCATAACAGATTTACAGAACTTGATGTTTCACCTTCTGTTGTGCTTATTGTTATTTCTTTTTTTTTCCCAGAGTGCTGTTACTGGTGAGCATACTTGTATGGTGTTGAGGCCCTTAAATAGTGATGACATCGAAGTTAGTGAATCAAACAAATGTGGATTTTTGGATCCATTTTATCAAGGTATTAATTTATCATGTTTTGTTCGATCTCATTTACATTTCTTGCTGAAGCTTCTTAGTGTGACCTCAAGTTCAGTAAAAAATGGGTTTTAATCTTTCTGTTCTTAGATGCACAGATGGTGTTTTGTTTTCTTACATCATTCTTTTGCACAAGAGGCTTATTTTTGGTGCTCTAGCTAAATTTGGAAGCTATGTTCAGATTTCAGACAAAGATTCAGGCGGCTTTTGGGAACTTCTTTCCGGCATCTCAATTTTAAGCTTGCAATGAGGTATGAACATTCAAATCACCTTAGCGCAGTAAATTTTGTGCATCTAATTTTTTGCTTTTATAAATTTTCTAGTGTCTTGGCTTCGAAGATTAATTACTCAAACCATGAGCCTTCAGAATATGATAATAGTAGCATCTCAAAGTTATTGGGAGAGATGCTATCGCCACATGACATGAAACGGCTAGAAGCATATTCAAACAATTTAGTCGATTATCATCTGGTAAGAAACACAATTATCCAATCCTGAAGATAAGGTGTATGTAGTTTTGATGCATTTGCAGAGTATATTTTCCTGGTGTGCTGTGAAAATAATTACCTTTTGCATCTGAAACATTACTCCAACTTTCAATGCGTTTGGTATTCCAGATTCTGGACCTTGTACCCATCCTTGCACACCAGTATTTTTCGGAGAGGCTTCCAGTGTCATTGCATGGTGCCCAAGCAGCTGTTTTGTTCTGTATGGGTCTGCAGGACAAAGACATAGGCACTGTAAAGGTGAGCTCATGTTTAATCTAAAGCAAGTCCAAATTACTTGGCATTCTCATCAAGATTTCTCACAGCTGTTCTCTAATTTATTTATGACAGGAAGAACTCGGAATAGAAAGGGAACAGGTTCTATCAAACTTCATCAAGACAATGAAGAAGTTGTATGGTTACCTTCATAACATTGCAGGAAAAGAAATTGAAGCAACCTTACCTCGACTGAAAGAGGTGATAAAATATATTTAGTTTCTTCCTGTAAATTTCTATTCATAAAACATTGCATGCAGCTAGTGCATTACATTAGTCACATGAAATTTGTATGACCATACTCTGGAACAGCTTTCTTTTGTTTTTTCGCAAGCTTGGTGCTTTACCTTGCTCATACTTTGTTGCTATACCCAGATTGCAATGCCCCCTCTTAGCAAATCAATGGATGAGGACCTTGCAGAAGCAGCCAAGGAAGTTGAGGTGAGAATTCAAACTGCCATCAATAAATACTTATAATTCTGAGCTTGGTACTAAGTAAAAAAGGATGACCGAAGAATCCACGAACCTTGAGGCTTTAGGGACCATAATTAGATGCATATACTCGATACTGTAATACTCCCCTATTCCAAATTGTAAGTTGTTTTGACTTTTTGGGTACATCCTTTTTGCTACCATTTGGATATAATAATATGTCTAGATACATAGTAAAATGGATGGACAAAAAAAAAGTCAAAGCGACTTTGAAATGGAGGGGACTAGGTATAATTTTCTTGCTTTTTTCAAGAACCCAAAGCTATCCTGTGCACAAAATCGAATTCTAGCTTCAGTATAGCTATACAATTGTGTATATGATTTTGATCTACTCATAAAAAAGGCAATCATGCCAGCTGGTTTTTTCACTGGTCTGTAGACATTGCTTTCATGAAACCAAGCATGTAGGTTTTTCCCCTTATTGACGCTTCTGTCAACGCCGTATGGGCAAAATTTCAGGAACAGAGAAGAGCCGCAAATGAAGCTCCTGTGGACCCAAAGATTCTCCAGAAGTATGGAATTGGTGACGACAATGAGATTGAGAAGGCCCTGCAGAACACCAAGGTGTCTGCAAGCGGCATCATCAGTGTGAAGTCCAACAAAACAAAGGCAGACAAGAAAGAGAAGCACAAGGAATCAGGCAAATCGAAACGGAAAGGAGTGGACGGTGGCAGATCCGAGTCAAAAAAGAAGAGATCTTAGACTTAAGGTATTCCCTTGAAATTGGGTCTGCCACACAGCTGGCCTTCTGTGTCCTGGAGCTCTGGTCCAGCTAGAAATACCATCGTCAAAGGTCACAAGGATGCTTTTTATATTATATATCTGAAAGGAAAGGAGACGCCTGGTAGAGATGGGTTGAACGACGTCGCCAGGGTTTTGGACTTCTGATGAAGTTCCAATGACTGGTCGATGTTCACAAATTTTGATGTAACATTTCTTAGTAGAATATACTTAGTTTTTGCTGTATCCTGACTAACATGAAGTTCATTTTTGTTGGAGAAAAGAGTACTATACTTCCTAGTTTGATCAACTGCTGATGTTCCTAACATGTGCGGCTGTGCCTGATACCTATGGCGCGGTTCGAGGTACGTTTGCGCGTGTGGCAAGATTGGATATTGCTATTGTATGTATCTGTCGTTTGTAAGCAGCATCAACAAACGTGAAACTTGATTGATAATTTGTGATGCCAGAGCAACATGTCGATCGAGCGACCGCTCGGTGGCACACAGGGTGCAATGTTCCTGTCTGTCTCGATCAACGTGCACCATCACCCGTCTGTTTCCCTTTTGCACCAAGAAGCGACAAAACACCCTACGAGTACACTGCTGCTTCACTAAAACGCTAGTGACCGACAAGGCCTCAAATCAAAAGCACAGAACCCACTTCCTGGCCGTTCCGAAAGCCGAACCCCTGGCATATTTGAGCTGACTTGCAAGGATGTAGCTGCTCAAACTGTTCTGTTGACATCAGATGCGTGTATCGCGTGACATAGCACGCGACATATAACCACAGGCCACACTATAACCACAATCCCACATATACATCTGAGAAAATGCCAACTTCTGAAATCAATAAAACGTTTTTCTATTTCTACTCTAGATACATTGTTTTCACTTCAAATATCTAAGTGCATAGTAAAAATTATGTATCCAAAGAAGCCAAAACATCTTAATTATAATTTAGAATAGAGGGAGTACCAGATAACAGTTTGCAGCCTTATTAGAGACAAAAACCAGATGAGGCTGGCTGTAAGTTCCAACCGAACATATGACCATTTTTGGAGGAATCATGTCATAACATTTAAGACATATTACATAGATTTGGAATATCAATCCCAGGAAACGGTGTTAACATAAGAATTAGGACTCGGACAATCTATCCCTTTCTCCTGGAACATAGTGCTGTCCCTAGTTCCAATCCGGTGCTAGTTATCAGGAGACCATGATTCTTTGAAGAGGGACCAACCAACGGTGATACCCAATGTACAGAACAACATTCCACATTTCTCATAATTTATGGTGGATATATTAGGCTCGAAAACAACAGATTTTTTAATTACTTCACCACCATAAATAGCCTCCACTTCAACTTTGAGTTCTCCAGTAAAGTCCACAGAAACAACCTGTCTTGTAAGCTCAATCACACCAGCATCACTGATAGGCATTCTTTCACCTCTGGAATCTAGAAGAGAGATCTCCATTACAGGGATACTGGCCGTGCAGGTAGAGATTCGTCCAGGGACATCATCTGGCCATGATCCATCAGTAACTTGAACGCTTATAGTAGCCTCAACTGAATGGAGCAGTACTGCAAATGTGAACTCAAGGTTGCTACGTTTGCCATGCAAGTGTCTTGTAGTTATGGGTGGAGGATGCCCAACATAACTGATAGAATGATGGTGTTTTTAAGACATCAAAGACAAGCACTTTATCTTCTGACTCACTTTCACCCATTGCTTTCAGTTGAGCTTCAAATGCAATCGGATCAAGTATCACAACTGCATGAGATGGGCCTGTTAACAACAAAAGCGGATCCTGCAAGCATCAACATTAATTAATCAATCACTCTTCCTCTATCAACAATGACAAAAAGTAATCCCTAGGGTACATGCAGGGGTGAACCTATGTGCATTTACCGGGGTTAGCCGATCTATATACATTTTGGTAAATCCTATATAGATTCACTATTTGCTAGTTCATTTTTGTTTGATAATCAATGCCCTGTGATTTTCATGCCGGGCTTCACCCTTGGGTACATGAATATAAACAATCCCTTACCAAGGAAAATACTAGAATGGTGTTGCTCTTCTTGCTGTGGTGATTCTTATCCTTTCAAATGTGGCCTCTAATGTCCCTACAGGTAAATTTTCTTACGTATATGAGTGACCGCATATAACCATTATTGTCTTGAGAAGGATTGGTTCATTCTGTCCATCCTGTCTGAATTTTTTTCCTGTTTTCTTTTTCATCAGTCCTATTGCTCAATACCAGGGTGGCTGCATCAGCTGCTGGAATTTCTCATGGTTCAGAGAGGAAAGCCTGGCTCATCCTGGCATGAGTCAGCACCGTGTCTGGGAACCTCACCCTCCTAAGTTTGGCCGCGAATCTGATTGTCTGCGAGCAGGCCAGGCGGGCCAAGCTCTCCGGCGGCTACAACCTCACCTTCTGGAGCCACCTCCGGTTCGGGATCCCGTCGACCATCGTCGTCACAGCCATTGGGCTGCTTATCATCACCAGTTACTGATGAAATGAAGCAGCTCATGACAGAAGAGCCTAATGTACGAGAAGCAGAATGGATAAAAATCTATTTTTTCCAATAAGAGTACTTAGTACATGTAAATTAGGCTTGGTGTATATATAACTCACTCAAATGTGTATCAGTACGTTTATGTCTCCGTCTGTGCCCTTCCAATAAGAGCAGAGCAGAGCAAAGCAGAGCCGAGGTTGTGAGGGCTGGCAGGGCAACCCATAGCAAGAAACCCATCGGTTGCACTGCCAGCAGAAAAGGCGAGGCTCAGGATCCGTGTGAGCAGCTCTGCATCCGTTCCTGTTCACCAACCGGCAACACCTACAGGAAGTGGGAGCGACGCTTCTCTCACTTGGATCATGATTGCCCCGCCCGTGACGCTACCTGTGACATCCTAAAAACTACAAACACCAAAAATCACAACCAATAAGTTTTTTTAAAATAACTCATGCTTCGTGAATGACATATAGGAAAAATCCTACCTAGTTGAGCATTGGCCTTATAATTACCAAGTGTGATTTGGTTCTTGTTCGATTTTATGTGATGCTAATAAAATCAAATAACATTTATGACAATTAACAATCTTGTGTGTTTCCAACCCTTGGACATGGATCCTAAATACCCTAGTGACCCCTAGAGACCTATTAGGGGTGTTTACACATTGGCAACAATACATACACACATAGGAAGTCCATGGCTTAGTTGGAGAATTAGAAATAGAAATAGAAAGGGATAGAAATAAGGTGTAAGGTCCTAGATGGCTAGAGGGGGGTGAATAGCCTATTAAAAATTCTACAAACCATTAGACAAAACTTATTAGTAAAACAAATGGCAATAATCGCGGTTTTGCCTAGCCTAGGTGATGAACAAGCCTCCTATTGACAATTGTAATATATGTATGATCTCTAAGTCAATCAAGGCTATGTCACTACTTTCTATTCTAGAGAGCTAGCAAGAACAACTATTCTAAACAAACTACACAAGATATATACTAGAAAGTAATGCAAGATAGAGAAGTGATTCTTATACCGATGGTGAAGTGAAGATGTTGCCAATCTCCAAGATGATATCCAATCAACCACAATGACAACAATCACAAGATGAAGAACCAATCACCGGGAGACAAGAAGATGACACAATTATTTTTGTTCACCCGGTGTTCACTTGTGCACCAACAAGCTACGTCACCAGTTGTGTCGACCAACACCTAGATGGTTCTTCGGTGTGACCCTCAAGCCACTTGCCCCGCAAGACACTTCCCGCAAGGGAACCGTAAGACACTACTCTCAAGTGAGGTAACTCAATGACACGCGCATTCTACTAGAGTAGCTTTTGGTGCTCCGCTGAGGAAAGCTCAAGAACCCCTTACAATCACACCGGAGGTGGGCAAGAACAATCACCAACTCTTCCCAACGCCTCCAACAATCCTCCAAGATGGCTAGGAGAGGTACTTTCCAAGAGTAACAAGAAATCCACCGGCCAAACAACTCGCAAGTGCCACTAGATGAATCAACTCATGCAATGCACTTCGAATCACTCTATCCTCACTTATGATGAGCATCCAAGCAAGAGAGAATGAGTAGGAGGGTGTTTCACAAGCTCACAAGGGAGTATAGAATGTTAGAGAGTGCAAGAGAGGGTGCCATGGCCAGCCACCCTTCTATTTATAACATCCCAAGGGCCAACTAGCCGTTACCGCTTTCAATTTAATTTTCGGGCGCGTTTAAAAATCCAGCCGTTGGACACCGCCGGACGCGTCCGACGCACACCATTGGACGCGGCCTCCCGGCGTCCGACGCTCATTCCAAACTGCCGGTGCTCACTGAGTTGCCTCCGACGCTCGACGGATGCGTCCGTCGCTCCGTTCAAAGTGTTAGACGCGTCCGACGCTCCTCTATGGACGCGTCCAACACTCTCTGAGCAGCAGATCACCCCGCGCTAAACCGGGCATATCTCTTAGCTCTGAACTCTGTTTTCGATGATCTTGGACTCGTTGAAAAGCTTACTTAGAGGGCTACACAACCCACATAGCCACTTGATCCAATTCACAATAGATCAAAGTAGTTTTCCAACCCAAGAGACATCATCTCTCATCTCCAAGTTGATCACAATCAACTTCAACATCGCCTCCCTTGCAAATGTGCCAACACCACCAAGTGTACACCTCCATGTGCTTGTGTGTTAGCATTTTCACAATCATTTTTAAGGGTTTTCAATTAGCACACTAGATCCTAATGCATCAATATGAAATGATAGACCTAGTGGCACTCATGAACTGAATTACCGAAGATCTCCCCTCTTCATAGTTCGGCTATCGATCCTAAACCACTCACACCCTCTATGGTGTCTTGAGTGTAAAACAAAATGGCCCTATAGGTTATACCTTTGTCTTGAGCCCATTTTGTCGTTCCATCAACCGCCAAGTCTTCATATGACATGTGACACTCCACGTCATCATGCAACTGTCTTGGTCCATCGATCTCGATATTACTTGCTCTTCACCGTTGGTCGGTCTATTGGCGTCAAGTCTTGCCCAAGCTTCTCCATCGCACTGTCCTTCACTTCGGAGCCTCAACTTGCCCTTCAAACTTCCAATCGGTCCATCGAGCCAAGGCCATCTTGATCTTCACCATGCTTAGGCTACATAACTTCATGTCATGACTCATCATCGAGCTCCACTTGGCATGGACTACCTTTCTCTAAATCATCCACTTAGAAACAAGGTTAGTCCTTAGGTTTCATCAATTATCCAAAACCAAACTAGGGACTTTTATTCTCCCCCTTTTTGGTAATTGATGACAACCTCACAAAGATGATTCTATAATAAAATTTTTGAACTTGTCATGCTTGTCCAAGCAATTTGAATCATGAATAAGATTTAGACAATCATCACAAATTCGGTTTTGGTAGGATTAGCTCCCCCTACATATGTGCATAGAGTTTGGATTGAAAGCTTTTCACATATGTATGGATATGAAAATTATGGGAGAGTAATTCTACCAAAATGATGCTAAGGTGTAAGAAATGGACCTTTGAAGCGTGATACCAATCGGAGTTGCCTTTTACATCATCCTTACACCATTGTTGCACTAGACATACATCAAAGCTCAAGAACCCCGTGAGATCAACATTATAGCAAAGGCTCTTGATCCACATGTAAATCTCAATATGTCTAGTTACAACCTATTCATGCTAGTAGATCATTTCATCATTTAAATTCTAGACTAGCATTGCATAACACAAGCATGTATATGAATTGAAATACATGTGCAAGAGCAAGTCAGATTAATGTACAACCAAATGCAATAAATTGTTCATGAGCTTGCTCCCCCTTTCCATTGACATATCTTTGTGACTTATCTCTCCCCCTTTGTCATTGATTATAAAAAAAGGTATGGTCATGTTGTGGAGAGTAAGTTACATTAGTTCTTTTAGTGAGGTAGAATCAAATTTTATCAAATTTGGTCTCATCTAGTTTACTTGCCAAAGATATTCAATTCGGTTTGAACCAAAGACAAGCTTCTTCACACCTCACTACAAGGGTTATCTTGCCTATGTTGCATTAAACACTTATAGCAAATATTCTAGATTCAACACTAGGATTACAAGCTCACAAACATGGCATATATCATCACTAGATCAAATCAAACATAGAAGCAATAGTGATGCTATATATCCATCAAATTCATTTGATTTCTCATGAATGCACTTAGGATGCAACTTGCATGTCTATATGATATAGCAAGTCCTAATATCCCATGAATGACATGTCATTGCAACTTAGTCGAAGGAGAGGCATGTCAAGAGTGGGTGGGGTGCATTCAACTCATATTTGAGAAATCAAGAATGTTCAACTCATTCCTTAGCTTGCAAAGCCTCTTCTCATGAAGTGGCTTGGTGAATATATCGGCAAGTTGATCATTGGTGCCAATGCTTTCAATAGAAATATCACCCTTTTGTTGATGATCCCTTATGAAGTGATGCCTTATGTCAATGTGCTTTGATCTTCCATGTTGGACTGAATTTTGTGTCATTCTAATTGCACTTTCATTGTCACAAAACAATGATATATTCTTGAAGTTGAATCCATAGTCCTTTAAGGTTGATTTCATCCAAAGCAATTGTGCACAACATGCTCCCGCACTAACATATTCAGCTTCGGAAGTAGATATTGCCATACTATTTTATTTCTTTGAGGACCATGACACTAGTGATCTTCCAAGAAATTGACATGTTCCACTATTGCTCTTCCTATTGATCTTGCATCCCCATAATCGGAGTCCGAATATCCAATCAACTCAAATTGTGACCCCTTGGGATACCAAAGTCCAACATCTTGTGTATGCTTCAAGTACCTCAAAATTCTTTTTGCGGCCTTGAGATGACTCTCTAGGTGAGGCTTGTAATCTTGCACACATGCATACACTAAACATGACATCCGGCCTTGATGCGGTGACATAGAGTAGGCTTCCAATTAGAGATCGATATTCCTTTTGATTCACCATGTTGCTACTAAGATCACTATCAAGACTTTCATTGGTGCCCATTGGAGTTGATATAGCTTTTGCCTCTTGCACTTCAAACTTTTTCAACATGTTCTTGATATATTTTCCTTGACTCACAAATGTGTCTTCCTTCAATTGTTTGACTTGAAGACCAAGGAAATAGCTAAGTTAACCAATCATGGACATCTCAAATTCATTGGTCATTATTTCACCAAATTCTTTGCAATAATCCTCATCGGTTGACCCAAATATGATATCATCAACATATATTTGCACAATAAATAGGTCATTTCTAATCTTCTTGGTGAATAGAGTAGTATCAACCTTTCCCACAATGAATCCCTTAGAGATAAGAAAATTCCTTAGCCTCTCATACCATGCTCTAGGTGCTTGCTTCAAGCCATATAATGCCTTCTTCAACTTGTACACATGGTTGGGTTTCTTCTCATCTTCAAAACCGGGAGGTTTCTCAACATATACTAGCTCATTGATGATCCTATTGAGAAATGCACTTTTCACATCCATTTGATATAACTTGATATCATGGGCACATGCATAGGCTAATAAGATTCTAATTGCCTCCAATCTTGCCACCGGTGCATATGTTTCTTCAAAGTCAAGACCCTCTATTTGAGTGTAACCTTGTGCAACTAGTCTTGCTTTGTTTCTCACCACAATGCCATCTTGATCTTGCTTATTCTTGAATACCCATTTGGTACCAATGACACTATGATCATCCGGTCTTTCTACCAATTCCCAAACATTATTTCTTTTGAAGTTATTGAGCTCTTCTTGAATTGCCATGATCCAATCGGCATCCTTCAATGCTTCATCAATCTTCTTAGGTTCTTTGGTTGACACAAATGATGCATGCTCATATATCATTGCCATAGATCTTTTTTGCACACCACTTCTAATATTACCAATAATTTTATCAATTGGGTGATCTCTTGCAATACGAGTGGGTTGGAGTACTTCATTTTGATTGCTTGAGCTAGGTTGGTCATTTGACTTATCTTCATGAGATGATGAACTAGCATTATGATCTTGCATTTGAGACCCACTAGTTTGCTTGATGGGTGATGTGAGCACTTCATCTTTGTTATCATCAACATCAATCACTTGCTTTGCTCTAATATCCCTAATGTCCATGTTCTTCATTGCTTCTACTAACCGAGGACCACTAACATCATCAATGTTATCTTTCTCATCTTGAGACCCATTGGTTTCATCAAATTGTACATCATGGACTTCTTCAACTAGACCACTAGCATTGTTCCATACTCTATAAGCTTTGCTTGTTGTTGAGTAACCGAGTAGAAACCCTTCATCACATCTAAAGTCAAACTTCCCAAGTTATCGGGTACCTAAAAAGGGGTAACCCTTGACTAAGGGAATGAACCCCTGACATCAACAAGCCAAACCCGGTGTCATTAGTCCTCGCCTAACGTAGAAACTCAAGTGCCAGGTCATACTGGGCCAGCCCACGAATGGGCCTCGACGGTTCGGGCGGCTACCTATCCGACGCACCTCGCTCAAGGCAGAGCAGATCGCTCAAGGGTGCCACTCGAACTACCCCTCGGTGACGAAAATTCGCCCGAGCGAATGGGCATCCCTCGAGTACAACGCACCCCTCGAATACCTACTTCTTGTATGAATCCAGGAGGATTTAATGCATTCTACCTGCTCCCGCCTAACTTCATGGCCACAGCAACGGTAATAGTTATAAGTACACCGGTCAAATCCTACCTTTACCTCCCATACCTAGGAATCTGGCGGGTCGTACCGCACTGTAGCTCCATGTCATGCACTGTGCCCAGTATCAGGCAACCCCTCGAGGCATATTTACCAGTATCCGTATCGCATTTTTCGGAGCTCGTTCTTATCCGCTCAGGCCTCGACCCCCTTGATAACCCCCTCGAGCGGGACTTCATCATCACCGGTCAACACTCCAATAATTCCCAACGTGACGGCTACAGGGATCCGCACGACCGCGCTTGGACATTCGTCTATCACCGACCATCAGCCGCGTCACCTTACGCATGAGAAGGATGGCCGCGTCGACTCCGAACACGTCGCTACAGGACACCCATGCCCGGCGCACACCTCTACAGCAACACCGACATGATCGGCATCACCTCCTCGACGTCAGCAGTCACGTTCACCCTAAGATCCATGTACCCCTGTGCCCCTCCTTCGCCTATAAAAGGAGGCGCCAGGCCCTAGTTTGAACAGAGAAAAAACAAACTCAACCAAAACATAAGGCATAGAGAGCAATCAGAGCCTGTAGCACTCAAGTCCTAGCTCACTCACTCACACGCCTGTATTCACCCCTGTACAAGCACTTCAGTGCAAGATAATACAAACTCTCCCCCCGACTAGACGTAGGGCCTTCTTTTGCCCGAACTAGGATAAACCTTGTGTTCTTCTTGCATCACCATCTGGATTAGGGAGTACACAACACATATTTACTCGTTGGTGCTAGGCCCTCAGGGTCAAAACACCGATAGTTGGTGCGCCAGGTAGGGGAACTGCGTGTCACTAACGATTCTCCACCATTTTTCTGGATGGCAGACTCAGCTTCGCCGCTTTCGCACTCTGTGGTGATCTGGTTTGAGAGCCTAGAGTTCATGTCCCTCGGCCATGGCTATGACATGACCCTGCTCTCGGTTGGAGATCCAAGCGGAGGCCGCACCAAGCACCCCCACGCTTGAGAGGGGCCACACGCCGGTCTCGCTACCATGCCTCCACGTCCAGGAGGAGGCGCGATCGGCACCGCCGTCACCATTGACCTGCATCTGGGTTGCCACCCGCCGCGTTTCCCCCGCTCCTGGTAGGCGACGAGGGGCCCCTGGTTGGGGACCAATCTGACCCATGTCTAGGAGCAGAGGACGAGCCGGCAGGGCTCTATGGAGACCCCAACTTCAACTTCATGATGCGTTCATCGAGTGAGCCCGACGAGGCTCCTTCGGTCCGCTCAGAACCATCACCCCCAACTTGCTGCCGCACGGGCTGTTCGGACTCGCCGTCAGTTCCCACTCAGCCTAGACAATGCTGCCAGGACGAACTCCACCATGATACGCTCTAATGTGAGCGCGCATGAGGACCACCCAGGGGCTCTCTTGCGTGCTACCATGGACCTGGCAGCTGTCCTGCCGGCCTCTGAGGACCTTGGTTTCTCGCGAGCACCTGGCCCAAGGCAGTACACCCTCGGCACGATGCAGCATCAGCTGGAGGAGGAGCGGCGCAGGCAGTTCCCCATCTTCTACTATGGCAGCCCCAACTCTGACCGCAACCACTACGACCCCACCCGCGAGTGTTTTCACATCGAGGGTGGAGTCGCGTTGAGCGACAACACCATCGACCCGACGGCCACGACAGCAGCCACGGCCAAAGCCGGAAGGGATCTTGTGGTGGCGGACCCGGAGAAGCAGCTGCCAGCTGGGCCCCAAGACGAACGCCCACGTCTGGATGACCAAGACGCTCAGCTCGCGTAGGTCCGGAGATGCGATCCAAGCTCGACGAGGATCAGGAGCGCCTGCGACAGCTCGAGCGGACCCTCGAGCAGGAGCGCCGACCCCCGCCCGGCAGAAGGGCCCGAGCTAGAGCCCAAGAGGTCAACCGACAAATCGTTGAAGATGGGGGACCCGAGCGCCCTGTCATCAACCGTTTCCCCTGAGCTAGTCAGAACATCGTTGGGCCACCATGCTTCTTCGAAACATGCCCGCGCCGTCGAACCCTCAAGCTCGACGGATACAGGATGAGGTCGAGGGACTCCTCAAGGTCGCGGCCGCACAGAAGGCCGAGAGCTCGTCCTTGAGACGTCGAGGGATGGCTTCGAAGCAACCTGTCGAGCCCCCCACAATGAGAGGGAGGTATCGGTTCACCAGGAAGCAGCCCCCCGAGCAAAGAAGGCAATCCCCGTCCGAGACCGCATCGTCGACAACCGCGAAGCCCAAGACGCGCGCTATGACATCATCGAGAACCGACGGCGCAAGAACGGGGATGCTGAAGATAGAGGCTACAGCGCCCATCGAGGGGGACGCTACGACAGCGATGAGGACTGTCAGGCCCCTGAGCCATCGGGCCCTCGAGTCTTCAGCAGGGCGATCCGCAACACGCCGCTGCCGAACCCCTTCCGGGCCCCCATGAGTATCTTCAAGTACAATGGGGAGACCAAGCATGAGCTCTGGCTGGCCGATTTTTGGCTAACCTGCCAGCTGGGCGGGGCACACGATGACCGCACCATCATCCTCAAACTTCCCTTGTTCCTGTCTGACATCGCCCGAAGGTGGCTCGAGGAGCTCCTTCCCAATTCACAACTGGGCCGACCTGGTGCGGGTCTTTGAGGGAAACTTCAAGGGGACCTACATGCACCCCGACAATTCTTAGGACCTTTGCAACTACAAGCAGCAGCCTAGGGAGTCCCTACGCAACTTCGCCCAATGCTTCTCCAAGCAACGCACCGAGCTCCCACACATCCCTGACCACGACGTCATCCGGGCGTTCGTCTCGGGTACCACCTACAAGGAGTTGGTATGGGAGCTAGGACGCAATCGTCCCAAGACCGTCGATGAGTTGATGGACGTAGTTTCCAACTACGCGGCCGACGAGGAAGCGGTCGGAGCCTTTTTCAGCAACGAGAAGGACAAAGGAAAGGCGCAGGTGGCCGACGCCGAGGGCACGAGCAAGGGCCCCAAGAAGGGCAATAAGAAGAAGAAAAAGAACCAGCAGGGCAAGCGTGAGGCTGCGAACGATGATCTCATTACCGCGGTCGAGTGCAAGAAGCCTCGAGGTCCCCCCAAGGGGGCCATCTTCGACAAGATGTTGAAGGAGCCTTGCCCTTACCATAAGGAAGGGGCTAATCATAACCTCGAGGACTGCCACATGCTCAGGAACTACTACAAGAGTCTGGGCATCGAGAAGGATGACCAGAAGAAGGAAAATGATGACGATAAGGGTGGCGATAAGGAGGATGACAAGTTCCCCAAGGTCTATGACTGCTACATGATCTATGGCGGCCCCTCGACCCAGCTCACGCCTCGACAGCGCAAGAGAGAGCATCGAGAGGTCTTCTTCGTCTGAGTCACTACACCCCAATACCTCAACTAGAACGATGCTCCCATCACGTTCGACCGTGGTAACCATCCGGATCACGTCGTCAACCCAGGAGTCTACCCGCTCGTCGTCGACCCCATCATCATCAACACCCACCTCTCCAAGGTCCTCATGGATGGAGGTAGTAGCCTCAACATCATCTACCTCGAGACCCTCGACCTCCTTGGGGTCAAGAGGTCGTAGCTATGACCCAGCGTCGGGGGTTTCTATGGAGTTGTGCCTAGGAAGAAGGCCCTGTCCGTTGGCCGCATCGACCTCCCCATCTACTTCGACACCCCCACAAACTTCAAAAATGAGATCCTCACCTTCGAGGTGGTTGGGTTTCACAGCACATACCACGCCATCATCGGTCAACCCGGATACGCGCAGTTTATGGCGATCCCCAACTACACGTATCTCAAGCTCAAGATGCTGGGACCCAAGGGCATCATCACCATCGGCTCCTCCTACGAGCACGCATATGACTATGACATCGAGTGTGTAGAGAATGGAGAGGCCGCTGAGGAGACCACCAGGCTGGCCTTGACCCTCGAGGGCCTCGCCACTGAGGCCCCCGAACCCAAGTGCCATGCGGGCAGCTTCGAGCCCGCAGAGGACACCAAGAAGATCCCCCTCGACCCGAGCGGCTCCGGCAAGAAGGCGCTGATGATCAGTGCCACCCTCGACAGCAAATAGGAAGCAGTGCTTGTCGACTTTCTCCACGCGAACACCAACATGTTTGCGTGGAGCCCCTCGGACATGCCGGGCATACCGAGGGAAGTTTTCGAGCATGCCTTGGAGATCTGGGCCAGGACCAGGCCGATGAAGCAACGCCTGCGACGCTTCAACGAGGAGAAGCGCAGGATCATCGATGAGGAGGTGCACAAGCTTCTGGCGGCCGGTTTCATCAAGGAGGTTCATCATCCCTAGTGGTTAGCCAATCCTATGCTAGTTAAGAAAAAGAATGGAAAAATGAGGATGTGTGTTGATTATACTAGTTTGAATAAAGCATGCCCTAAAGTTCCATTTCCTTTACCACGCATTGATCAAATTATTGACTCTACTGCGGGATGTGAAACTCCCTCTTTTCTTGATGCTTATTCCAGTTACCATCAAATCAAGATGAAGGAGTCCGATCAGCTCGCGACCTCCTTTATCACCCCCTTTGGCATATATTGCTATGTTACCATGCCCTTCGGCCTTCGAAACACCAGAGTGATGTACCAGCGGTGCATGCTTCATGTTTTCGATGAGCACATAGGGAACACAGTCGAGGCCTACATCGACGACATCGTAGTCAAGTCAAAAAAGGTTGACAACCTCATTGAGGACCTCAAGATCGCGTTCGAGTGCCTTTGAGCCAAAAACATCAAGCTCAATCCCGAGAAATGTGTCTTTGGCATGCCTCGAGGCATGCTCTTAGGATACATCGTCTCTCAACGTGGTATCGAGACCAACCCCGAGAAGGTCATGGCGATCACCATGATGGGGCTGATTCGAGACCTGAAGGGCGTACAGAAAGTTACGGGCTGCCTCACGGCCCTCAGTCGTTTCATCTCGCGCATGAGAGAAAAGGCCCTGCCGTTGTACCGACTCCTAAAGAAATCCGAGCACTTTGCGTGGACCGTCGAGGCCGAGGAGGCCCTCGGTAAGCTCAAAAATATGCTGACCTCCCCCCGTATTCTCATACTGCCTCGACCTGCCACGCCATCCGAACTGGCTGAGCCACTTCTTCTCTATGTCGCCGCAACCACTCAGGTGGTTAGCGTGGCCATAGTGGTCAAAAGGCAGGAGGAAGGGCACGCACTGCCCTTCCAACGGCCGGTTTACTTCATCAGCGAGGTGCTCTCGGAAACGAAGGTCCACTATCCGCAAATCCAGAAGCTGCTCTACGCTATCGTGCTCACGCGCCACAAGCTTCAGCACTATTTCCTCAACCACCCGGTCACCGTGGTTTCATCCTTTCCCCTGGGGGAGATCATCCAAAACCGGGAGGCCGCGGGAAGGATTGCTAAGTGGTCGGTCGAGCTCATGGGTGAGACTATCACCTACGCGCTGCATAAAGCAATCAAGTCTCAGGTGCTGGTGGACTTCATCGCCGAGTGGACCGACACCCAGCTTTCGCCGGCGCAGATTCAAGCCGAGCTGTGGACAATGTACTTCGACGGGTCGCTCATAAAGACAGGAGCAGGCATGGGCTTGCTCTTCATCTCACCCCTTGGAGTCCACATGCGCTACGTCGTTTGCATCCACTTCGCCACGTCCAACAACATCGTGGAGTATGAGGCCCTCGTCAATGGTCTATGAATCACCCTCGAGCTCGGGGTTTAACGCCTTGACATTTGAGGCGACTCACAACTCATCATCGACCGGGTAATGAAGGCCTCGAGCTGCCATGACCCTAAGATGGAGGCCTACTGCAATGAGGTACACAAGCTAGAGGATAAGTTCCATGGACTCGAGCTCAACCACGTCTCTCGATGCTACAATGAAGCCGCGGATGAGCTCACCAAAATTGCGTCTACTCGAGGCACTGTCCCACCAGACGTCTTCTCGAGGGACCTCCTTAAGCCCTCTGTTGACTTGGGCTCGGGGCTGGCACTGCACCGTCAACACTCGACCCCCCGAACTCGACCAAGGACCCCTGAATCAGGGCTGAGGTCATGGAGACCAAGGGGTCACCTCCACCGCCAAGCCTACCACTGGATTGGCGCGTTCCCTTCCTCGACTTCCTTATTCGAGGGGAGCTCCTAGAAGACCAAACTGAGGCTCGACGGATAGCTCGATGGGTCAAGACCTATGTCATCTACAAGGATGACAAGGAGCTCTACCGATGAAGCCCTATTGGGATCCTCTAACATTGTATCAACATCGAGGAAGGCAGAAGGCTCCTTGCGAACATTCACTCGGGGGCTTGCGGCCATCACGCCGCGCCAAGAACCCTCATTGGCAATGCCTTCTAGCAAGGTTTCTACTGGATGACCGCTATCTCTGACGCCATCAACCTCGTCCGCTCATGTGAGGGGTGCCAGTTCTATGCCAAGCAGACACACCTCCTGGCTCACGCCCTGCAGATGATCCCCATCACATGGCCCTTCACCGTTTGGGGGCTTGATCTCGTGGGACCCCTCAAGAAGACAACCGGGGGCTACACGCATTTGTTCGTAGCCGTCGACAAATTCACCAAGTGGATCGAGGCCCGGCCCATCGGCAAAATCCACTTCAAGCAGGCGATTGCATTCTTCACTGACATCATCCACCGCTTTGGGGTCCCGAATGTCATCATCGCTGACAATGGCACGCAGTTCACTGGCAAGAAGTTCTTGAACTTCTGCAACCATAATCACATTCGCATGAATTGGTCCGCAGTCGCTCATCCTCGAACCAATGGCCAGGTTGAACGCGCCAATGGCATGATCCTTCAGGGCCTCAAACCAAGAATCTACAACCGGTTGAAGAAGTATGGCACGAAATGGGCTGCCGAGCTGCCTTCGGTCCTATGGAGCCTAAGGATGACACCTAGTTGAGCCACGGGATCCCCATTCTTCCTGGTCTACGGGTCCGAGGCCGTCCTCCCCACCGACCTCGAGTATGGGTTCTGAAACGACCTTGATTTCCGCGAAGGGAAATCCACAGTGTCGGAGTGTAATATGACCATTTAAATCACATTACCCGATAACAGTTGAATCCATAATCCATACATC